>CM034154.1:77789764-77991019 GCA_019776745.2 Taxus chinensis | reverse complement strand
GCCTAATGGTGCTCCAAGGCTACTGATCCCGCTCATCTAGTAGGCAGATGTCCCCGTGAGCCAAACAAATTGTTATCCTTTTTTCCTTCCTCCCTTGGTCAAATTTAAAACTTGGGAGAAATTAAGCTTGGTAGTTGGCGAAGGATTTAAGTTAAATCTGAAGAGTTTGGGTACTTTCCCATAATTTTGAGCCTTACAGTTAGTTTTGGGACATTCAAGATTCAAAGTGCAGTTTCCTTTGGCTACATACAGGCTTTGTTTGTATAGTTCGGCAACCAAATTACACAACCATTTGCTACTTGACCTGTAGGCTACACATCCAATACCTGCAGTTGACCAAAGTGGTGCATAGCCAGTTGCTGCAGGGTTAACAAAATTGCACATTCCATTTTTGCATAGAAAGCCAACCAAAAGTTGGGCCAAACTAATGGTATTTGGGTGACCAACATGCACACTAGTTGCTGCAAGCACCAAAAGTGCACATCCAGTCGCTAGTTGGGCAACCTGTAGGTGCACAACAGTGGTGCGGGCACTTGTAGGTGCATAGCCTCCCCACCAACTGCCATTTTGTGATTATAAAATTTGATTTTTGGGGTCTGTACTTTTAACACTTCCCACTTAAAAATTATAAAACATGAAGAGTAAATGTGGTGGTGGGAGAAAGAGAAAAATGTAAAAAGCACATCTATAGCCCCGAATTTAATGTCCTGGGCCGCAAATCCACGTATAACCTAGAAAAAGTGACCTGGCTAAACTTGCCATAGCTTTTGCTAAACTCAATGAATTGGAAAAACTTGTACTCGTTGCAATTTTGCCTCCGAGATCTATGTACATCAAATCAAGAATTAAAGGATTAATGGATTTTTTAGGGTAAACATGCAGAAAACAATCCCAGTTCTAAAACAATGCTTATCAAACAGTTGAAATAACATTAAATGTAGGTATGGGTGCAGTTTTCTTCTTGCATAAGGAAAAGTACTTGATGGTATGTGATTTGTACGTGTTCCCATGAATTTTGCAGGTGCATTGATGGATTTTGTTGTTGGTTGAAGAAAAAATCCGCCCTCTCTCTCTCACTAATTCTTCTATATTTGTAAAGAGAGCTCATTAAAAAAGGGAGATGGACATTTTTCTCAATATTGCTCTCTTCTATTTTGGGTGGGAATAGAGCTTCAAGCCTTATTCTCTATGTATTGTAATGGCTTCCATGCCTTCTTCCTAGCTCAAATGATGTATTATGCATACTTTGAGCAATTAATTCATTTTTTTTGGTAATTTCGCCTATCCTTGCATGATTTTAATTGTTTATCTTGCCTCTCATCATACTATTGGAATGTTGTGCATTTATTTTATTCCATTACAATATTTAGGGAATGTTGTGTTTACTATAATATGGGATTGAATGCAATTGTGATCTGTGATGCTTCTCCATCCTCTGCACACTCATTTTCTTCCACTTTCTTACATTGTGAGTTGTTCAACACCTCCCTTCTCTTGGTGCTATCACCTCTATAGTGTAGGATTTATCTTTCACTCTTTCTCCTTCTCCCTGGTCCCTTGGAAAATTGTAGAATAGGATTATACTGTAGATTTATCTTCATTAGAATTAGTTGGTGCACTAGTTTAGGAAGAGGAAGTCAGCCTTTTCCGGAGAGTTATCCCAACTGTAAGGTCCCACACCTTGGGATAACTCCATGTTACCCAATCACATTGTTTTCCTTAACACACTCACATGCTAAGAAATCAAAGGGTATTGTGATTCGGTGATAACAGACAGTACCCTCACCTTTAAGCTGTATCCACAATCCCATTCCTTGTTTTTGGAAAATTTGGCAAATAATTTTGCTTTCATACCTAGCCACCTCAAATGCTTTTATATTTCCTTATCCTCCTCACCCAGTTTACTACACTTCTCTCGTCTTGTTTAAAACCATATGTTTCTTTGTCTCCTTCCTTCCCTTTCTACAACTATCCACCCAAATATTGTTCTCTATTAATGCTAATTTTCCTTAGGAAACCCTTGTATTCAGTTTAATTTTTAAAGCCCGATCGATATTTGACTATGTTTGAGAATAGAGAGGAATTATTGATGTCGCATGCAAATGGCTGGAAAATTTGAGAGGAAAATGGGGTTGGGTGAAACTAGTGGTGGTGATTATAATGAGTACTAATGCAGAGTACCACTTCTACTAAGTCTTGGTGTGCAATCAAGACCTCTCACCACATTTAGGTCTGCATCAGCATCTGCCTCTGCTTCCACTTCCCTTTTCACTTCTACATCTAGTTACAAATGTGGATGTAAATTTCAATATTTTTTATATACTTTGTTTACATACACATAAATATTTTTTATATACTTTGTTTACATACACATAAATTTGTTTACATACACAATTAGATCAAAAATACATATGAAAGCCATGAAAGGGAGTAGTTTTTTTTGTTTTCTTTTTCTTTTAGGGATGAGCCTTTGTCTTTTTTTGTGGATTTTTGTACTACAATTTTGCTCCATTTTATTGTGGTATTGTTGTGTTTTTGTTGCTCTTGTTGGTAGCTACTTTGTTTTGTCGCAAGGGTTTCCTGTATTATTCTTACTATTATATATGGGTGGTAAAACCCTTTATTTTGGTTGTACCAGGGTAGGGTCCCTGTTAAAACAATGTATTTCTCATGGATTGTTGTCTCTTAAAATTTTACTAATAAATGACAAATTGGGAGATCTACAAAAAGGTATAATCATGCATCACACTATATTTCTTTAATATTGTGAAGTTGCAAGTGCCATGCTAGGGGTGCATGGAAAATGTGGAAACATATAAATACAAGGAGTTTAAAAGCAATATTTTCTCTCCATTAATACTTCACAATTCTTTATTTTTGTAAAATCAAGCAAATTGTTGTTTATTATATTAACTACCTTTAAATCCACTTTTAGGACTTACTATTGCTTTGTATAATCCAAATTCTTAAGAAAACTACTATTATTATTAACATGTTTTCCTAAGTTCATTCATGATCTATATCATTCTGTGTTTTTTTGGTGCATTATTTATTTTATACTAATAAATATTTTTGTATTCACCTACCACAAGCACCCATGGATGATGTTGCTATGAATAAATAATTAATTTTCTACATGTAAATCCATTGTCAGAAATGAATGAATCAATCCATCCATAGTAGCTACTACTATTTGTTTACTATAAAACTGAATTCAAATTTAGATTTAATAAAGTACATATAAAGTACACTTATTATCAATGTAATAGTTCTAATAAATCCTTCTATATGCCTATCGGCCTCTCACAAGCACCTATGGATGCTTTTGCTAGTTAATATTATTTTATTTAATAAGGATAAGCATAGCACTTCCATCAATTCTAACTATCAATAAATAGGTTAGGTGCACAAAATTCATTCAGGAGCTTCGTACCTTATTATATAGTATGTATTGAAATTTATATTTTGGTAGATGGCTAGACACAACATTTTACACAATCCTATGTATCATTGGGATACAATTCATTTAATATTAGGTTTTTTTTTCATGACTATCCATCAAAATCTAACTAATTTCATCTTTAACATAATTCCATTGTCAATTATTTAACCAACTTCTAGAATGTTCTCCTTACGTAGATTGAGATTAATAAAAAAAATTTATTACTATAACTCCTAACGATGTTTGTTTAGAATCTTGAAAGAAAGGGTATAAAATCTTAAACAAGAATGAATATTATTGGAGTATAATTTCGAAAATTTTTCCTTACAAACATTTACTTTATTTTATTTTGATTTTTAAATGTCATATAGGTTATAAATAGCCTATATTTCAATGCACAAATTACAATATATATATATCCAAAATAAAATAAAGAATTGCAAATAAAACATATTATTGCAAACTCACATCAACACTTCTATGCATATATTTCGTCTTCTAGTTCAGAGCTTCGGCTCAATACAATCTCTCTGAATGTGTTTGATATCAAAAAACTTATAATTGTCTCTAATAAATAGATGGTTTCATCTAACAATAAAACACTCAACTCTTAAAAATAGAACTAAAAATCACATGTTTTTGTGCAATACAAAGCTTTTGATTTATTTGCTTTATAAGATTTTCCTAAAGCTAGGAATCTAAAACTAAATTCAAAAGTAAAAGCATGTAAAAAGCAAACTACTTTTTGCTTTTCTTGGGGAAAAATTAAACTTTTTCTAACACTCCCCCTTAATTTTGACCTTCAAGATTTTATTTTTCTAGAGCTAAGTGTGCACTTCTAGATCTGACATATTCCAGATCACAAACTCCCAAACAAGTTCTCAAATACTCAAAAACTTTATTTCCCAAAGATTTTGTAAAGATATCTGCAAACTGATCTTCAGATCTACAAAATTCAAGACAAATTTCCTTGTTGTTAACTAACTCCCTGATGAAGTGATACCTCGTGTCTATGTGTTTGCTCCTCTTGTGAAAAATATGATATTTGGACAATGATATTGTTGAATTTTTGTCCCAAAAAAATTATGTACTATGCTCTTGATTCTACCTCAAATCTTTCAACACTCTTCTCATCCAAACAGCCTGACATGCTACTCCTGTTGCTGCTACATACTCTACTTCTATTGAAGATAATGTGACTATGGGTTGCTTCTTTGATGCCCATGAAACTACACCTATTCCAAAGTGAAAAGCATAGCCGGATGTGCTCTTTCTATCATCAATACTTCCGGCACTGTCACTGTCTATGTAACCTATGAGTTTGAACTCATCTAATGTTGAATACAAAATTCCATGATTCTTAGTTCCACATACATACCTCAAAATTCTTTTTCTAGCTTGCCAATGTGAATCTTTTGGAGATTCCATGAACCTTGAGATGAGGCTCACACCATACATAATATCTGACCTTGTGGCCGTCAAATACATGAGACTTCCAACTAGTCTTTTGAACAATGTTGGATCTACAAATGATCCATTGTCATCTTTGATTAACTTCAAACCTACTGCAATTGGTGTTGGCGTTGGCTTGCAATTCAACATGTTAAATCTTTTCAAAACATCATTAGCATACCTTTCTTGTGAAATAAAAACTCCAACTTCTGATTGTTGAACTTTTATGCCCAAAAAATAGTGCATGAGACCTAGATCTGTCATCTCAAATTATTTCTTCATAGCTGATTTGAATGAATCTATAGATAGATTTCTAGTGATGATTAAATCATCCACATATAAACAAAACAATCAAAATTTTACCTTTATCATTGATCTTGATGTATAAGGTAGGCTCACTATTGCTCCTACTGAAACCATTCTGTATCAAATAAGAATCAATCATGTTGTACCAAGCTCTAGGTGCTTGCTTGAGACCATAGAGTGATTTTTTCAACTTGTATACCTTTCCTTCATGACCTTCAATCTCATAACCTTCTGGCTGATTCACATAAACTTATTCTTCAAGAAAACCATTCAAGAATGCTGATTTTACATCCATCTGATAAATAGGCCATTTGTTTTGAGCTACAATTGCTAAAACCATTCTTACCATGTCCAAACATGCTACAGGTGCAAATGTCTTGTTATAATCTACTCCATATTGCTATGAAAAACCTCTAGCAACCAACCTTTCTTTATGTTTTTGTACTTTACCATCAACAGTATATTTGGTCTTATAGACCCACTTCACTCCTATCACATCCTTTCCTTCTAGAAGATCTACCAATTCCCATGTCTGATTCTTCTCTATGGCATCTATCTCATCATCCATGGCTTGAACCCAAACTTCATTGTTTATAGCCTCTTCAAAGTATATTGGATCTGTAACTTGAGAAAAAAATGCAAAAAATGAAAAAGCATTAGTTGTATCAACATTATAAATCTCACTAAGACTCCTTGTTTTCTGTTGCAAAGGGCTATCTGATGATGGACTATTTTTACTGAAGGAGTAGCTTCTGGTGTTCTTTGTGGTGTCTGTTGGATGGTTGAAGATGCCTGAAATCTTGGAGACCTCCTAGATGTAGATGGAGGTGTAGCTTGTGCTACAACTTGTGGTGCATGTCCAAGATTTGAAGAAGATACAATACCTTTTTACTCAATGCTTTCATCTGCCATATCATCATGAGGAATAGTTGCTGCTACACTGACTGTTTTCTCAATACTTCCATCCCATGCCTCATTTTCAACAAACTGTACATCTCTGTTGATTATGACCTTTCTAGTAACTGGATTGAACAACTTGTAAGCTTTTGTATTCTCTGAATATCCAAAAAATATGCGCTTTTCTCTTTTGTTGTCTAACTTATTCCTTAGCTCATCAGGCACATGTGCGTATGCCACACAACCAAAAATTCTAAAATGAGAAACATTGTGTTTCCTCTTAGTCCAAGCTTGTTGAGGAACCATGTTTCAAACAATTTTCGTTGGACACTTGTTTATGATGTAAACAATAGTTGCTACTGTTTCTGCCCAATACTCATTTGAAAGATGTTTTTCCTTCATCATACTTCTCACCATCTCCATGATGGTTCTATTCTTTCTCTCTGCCACACCATTCTTTTTTGGTGTATACTTGGAAGTAAACTACTTGTGTATACCATGATATTTGAAAAAATCCATAAAAGCATTGGAAACATACTCACCTCCTTTGTCTATCCTCAAAAATTTGATGTAGTACCCACTTTGCTTTTCCACTAAATCCTTGAACTGTTGAAATATATCAAAAGCATCTGATTTGTGTCTCAAAAAATACACCCATGTCTTCCTTGTATAGTCATCAATGAATGTCATAAAATATGAACAACCTCCAATAGAATTTTTTTGCATCGGTCCACATAAATCTGAGTGAACAATTTCAAGTGGTGCACTTGTTCTTCTTGTTTTGCCAACTGGGAAGGACTCTCTATGTTGCTTCCCCAAAATACAACCTTCACAAACTCTATCTGGTTTTGAATCAAAGGAAAACCTTTCACCCTATTTTTTCTGTGTAATAAATTCAAACCACCAAAGTTTAAATGACCAAACCTGAGATGCCATAGCCACGATTCATCTTTTTCAACTAACTGAAAAAGATGATTCAATCTTTTTAGCTCCAAACTAGTCTGTAGTATGAACTCCAGATGTGGCTGGTATAATCTTCAAAGGAAACATTCTGTTGCTTGTCATCTTCACTTTAGCAATCACCTGTGTACTTGGAGCTTTATCCACGATCACACATTCATTGTCTTCAATGTAAACTTTGTATCCCTTTTGTACCAATTGACCAATGCTCATAAGATTGTGCTTCAAACCTGCAACATAATAAACATCCTACATAATCTTTTGCTCCCCCTTTTTAGTTAGAATGTTGATTGTTCCTTTTCCTTTTACAATCACTATATTATTATTCCCAAGGGTAACTTCTGACTTTACTGACTCATCCAAATTAGAAAATAAATCTAAGTTACCTGACATGTGATTACTGCAACCAGAATCCAAATACCACACATCACTAGGACTCTCTTGGGATAAATTACAATCAATAGGCAATGCTTCGGAAATATTTGTGCATGCAATAAACATGGAGCTTGGAGTAGAGATTCCAACCTAATTTTGATTTTATGGTTTCTGATCATACTAATTTTTCTTGCATTCAAAAGCATAGTGCCCATATCTCTTGCAATAGTGACACTAAACATGTGATTTATCCTGTCTCTGACCTGAAAAATGATTATGATTGTGCTTTTGACTATGTCCTCTTCCACTTGAGTTTGATGGACCGTTGCTACGTCCTCTAGATGAACTTCTTCCTCTACCTCTAGGGCTGAAATTTCCTCTTCCTCTTCCATGATTTCCTGATACCTATGATGAAAAAGCTTGATCTACAACTGCATGTGATCTATTCAACCTCTGTTCATGATTTATTAGTGATGCATGCAACTCATCAATTGAAAACTGACTTAGATCCTTAGTTTCTTCAATAGCAACTACCAAAGGATCAAATTTTGCAGGAAAACTTCTAAGAAACTTTTTCAATAATCCTTCTGTCCTCAATATTTTCACCATGAGATTTAATTTGATTGACCAAACCAACTACAAAAGTAAAGAATGATTCTATGGAATCTGAATCTTTCATTGACATATTTTCAAAATCTCTACGAAGTAACTGTAGCTTGGTGGTTTTTACTTTCTCTTTACCTTGATATGCAACTTGAAGAGTCTCCCATGCAATTTGTGCTTTACTGGCTGCTGCCACTCTAGGTAGGATGCTTTCATGCATGGCTTGATGAATGAAGAATTTTTTTTTCTGTCTTTCTTTCTTAATTCCTTCAAAGTGTCTTTCTCTACTTGTGAGAGTGTGTTATATGTTGTTGCATCTGTGGGCTCTGTGTACCCATTCTCTATGATTTCCCACACATCCTGGGATCTGAATAGTGCCTTCATGGTTAATGACCAATACTCGTAATTCATTTCTATAAATTGTGGTGTCTGCAAACCGGATATAGAAGCCATAACCTGTTGTCAATTAGAAACCTGCTGAAAAAATCCACGCTTTGATACCAATTTGTAGAAATTAGGCACATAAAATAACAACTAACAGAAATAAAATAAAGAATTGCAAATAAAATAGATTATTGCAAACTCAGATCAACACTTTTATGCATATATTTCTCCTTCCTTCTTAGAGCTTCGACTCAATACAATCTCTCTGAATGTGTTTGATATAAAAACACTTACAATTACCTCTAATAAATAGATGGCTTCATCTAACGATAAAACACTCAACACTTCTAAAAATAGAACTAAAAATCACATGCTTTTGTACAATACAAAGCTTTTGATTTTTTTGCTTTAATAGCTTTTCCTAAACTTAGGAATCTAAAACTAAATTCAAAAGTAAAAGCATGTAAAAAGAAAACTACTTTTTCTTTTCTTGGGGAAAAATTAAAATTCCATGTAGAAATTTGGTGCAATGTGGCTATTGAATTGTTAATAGTTATATCAATGCACCTGGTAGAAAATTGTTTGAGATCCTCTCCACATAATGAATCTATTGATTCACATAAATTTCTGTGCTCAAACTAGTACAAACTCTCACCTCATTCATCTCCAATTTGCACTAGATTCATTCACTTTGTGTATAGATTTATTTGTAAACTGAAGGCTCTTGTTTACATCAGGGACACATTTTGTTATAAAGATTTAGTGGAAGAACTTATCTTAATTAATTTTTGGGAAATTGACTATCATATTCCATAAGTAAAGGCCTATTTTCATTTTGTTGATATGACTTTCCAACAGTTAAAATATACGGCATTTGTCCAAGTGCAACGCGAATTGGTGGCTCCATTTGATAAATGGATCATGACGATCTCGAGTTAAACATGGGTGGAGGATTCCACACACCTTATTGAATTTGATTTTCACATTTAGCTCAATTTGAAACTTCATATTGGACGATTTCATGGTGTCCTCCTTCATACAGCATCAACTCGATCAAGCTATTCACTGCTCAAGGATTCGCATGGAATAAAAAGTTGTATTTTAGTTTAAAAGTTTGTAGTAGTCATAGGAAGTCCATATAATTTATTATTAAATTTTAAATAGTTATCATATTAGAGATGTCAAAAATCTGATTAATGTTAATTGTAAAATCATTTAAAAATTTCTATGGTTGAGTCTCATTAAAAGTTAGGTTGTTATTGTCATCGAGTCAAAAAATTTCTAGTTCTAGTAGTATTAAAAATATCTTCTATAACTACTAGTGTGAATTTATGGATTATTCTCAAGGTTTTATATAAGCAATTTGACTCATTTTATAGGTGTCGTCAAATTGGTGGTCAATAAGAGTAATAGTCTATAGTGAAAATTGTCATAAAGTCATCATTTCTCATGTAGTCCTTATTTTTTTGTCAAAATTGTGTCAATTATCAAAGTCATGTATAATTATTATAAGTGTCATTGTATGTCCTCAAATTCTGAAAAATAAAAAATTAGCCTCACTTTTCAATAATTGGATGCATTTTTTCTTGTACGCAACGCCCATATTATGTGGGTGAATTGTTCAAAGATACTTAAAGACAAAGCAAGATGTGTTAGAATCTCATGCACTAGAGGACGAAGGAATCAGAGGTTGGAGGTTGGTCAATGATCTCTCATCATTCTCCAACGACGGGGTCACCTATCAATTATGGTGGAAAATTTTTGTGGTGTGAGTTTTTGTTTTTCAATTGTGCTTCATTTTAGTTTTTTAGCTTTTCAGTGTGGTGTGTATTGTGGATACTAGAAAATGATTGTATTGGAGAGAAGATAACTATAGAGATCCTCTGACCTTTGTACTTCATTGGAATATCATTAGTTATTAAATACATTCATTGGCAATGGTGATCATGTGCATCAAGATCAAGATAATAGGACCAGGTCACTAGTATGCAGTATGATACGATTCACTTTTCAGTATTCTTGTTTGATGATTAAGTGGAAATTTCACATTGTGGGGGTTGGGTTGCAGGACCAATGGATCACAACTAAATGTTTTCTCTTGTTGTGGACTTTTAATGGTCATACGGAATGAATAGAATTGATTTTGATAAAGCAAAATAACTATCAATGGAAATTTAGTTTATGTTTTTGGTATTTTCACATTATATCTGAACAAAACAATGGAAGTAAACTAATCTAGAAAAAGTAAATATTTTTTATCTTTTCTGGGATTTTAAACAATGTTTCTAATCTAATAAATGAAATTAAATACAAGTAATCAACCGGTTGTAGTTTATTACTTGTGCAAGTATGTGAATCTAGATCTAAAACAACTGAACTAATTTAATCAAAACCCTTTAAACCTTACCTCACAGGTAGATAAAAAATCATAACCCTAGAAGAGCTATTGTTCCCCACTACTTCTCCAATAATGTCAAAGAGCAAGCTTTCTAATGATTTTCTCTATTTGTAATTGCTTGATTAACTAAAATGAACAATTTTGCTACTTTATTTAATATGTATTTGAAATGAGTAACTCAGAATTGATAACTTGACAAATGAAGAAAAAAAACAAATAATTCCAACTTGGATAACCAAGAGCTTTGGAAAATTTGGTTGTATATGTTCTTTTCCCCTCAATTTATCCTTTCCTTCTTTCTGTGTCCATATGAGTGCAAAATTGGGAATGCAAAGGCAGTAGAAGGAGAAGGTGCTTGAGCAATGGCAGCTTGAAGGCAGTTTGGTTGTAATACAGTTGGAAGAGAGATAACGCAAGTGAAAAAATCTTGGCTATGCAATTTCCAGCATGATTGTGGTAGCAATACTATGCAAGATACACAAAAATTCTCAAGACATTTGCTTGAATACAAGCATTGATTATATAGGAATTAGTTGGGATGTGCCTTCATTCACAAGGCATCCTTAGAGTGCCAAATAATTGGGTGAAGAGGCAGTTCACACTAATTAAATCTATTTAAAAATAGAAGAGGGAAGGAGTACCATGCAATAAAGACTATTTTTAGGCTATTTGGTTCACAAACGCACCCTAGAAGTCAAGTTAAGTGAAATCACACATGTTAAAATCACACATGAAGAGTTCTGGAAAAAGCACACAGGACCGCCACCCAAGAAGGGTGGTGGTCCTGACACTAAAGGCCAAAACATGCATAGAAATGAGCGGGAAGCTGGAAGAAAGCATGGAAAATCTAAGTAAGGATGTCGAGGCTACATATATACACTGCGAATGGGTTTAGGAACTCGAACACCTTCTAAAAGGACATGAATCATCATTGGGGACTTTTGTAACCATTTTCCGTAAATATAGCACATGCAATTTTGGCCGCGTACATATTTCCCCCTCAGAGAAGCATCTTAGTCATGAAAAGGCGTAAAACATAGAGTCTGAGTATGGCTTTCTTGAAATGGGGAGTTAGGTGTTATACCTGACACACCCATGTATTGGAATGTCATCATCCAAACTCCTGATACCTACAAAATGAAATAGAAGACTCAAGTACAGATAGATGAAATATCAAAAAATAAATACTAAATTAAAATAACAAGAGGACTTACCGTTTGTGCGGGGATATAGAAATATACTTGCGCCAGCGCTCCAACCCTACAAATGTATGCACTCAAAATGAAGTTATAACAACATATATATATATATATATATATATATATATATATATATATATATATATATATAAACAAACTCATTTTCTAATTCATTTGTGTGTATTTATTTGGTGATCTTTGAGCTTTAGGCCCACAATGACCGTTTTCGTCAAAAGAATAGTCAAAATGTTTGTTGTGATATCGTGATCATGCCTCTACAAACGGGAGATCAACCAGCACGGTCTCAACTTAGTTTTTGTCACTTGTGTGTTTTTAAACCTAGAATGTCAAAATGTCAAAATCTTTGCCTAGGGGGGATCATTTTTGAAATTTCTTGTTTAAAATGAGTCCCTGGGGGGGCTCCTATAGGGCAATCTTTTATTTCATTCAAAATGGTCTATTTTTGCATTTTTTAGCATTTTTAGGGTATTAAAGCCGTACAACGAATCGGTTTAGGACCACTGCCCTGCATCGGGCGATGGTTCTAAACAGAATGACCAAAACTCGTGATAACTTTTTTTGCATTTTTAATGTCTTATGTTTTTTATGAGCTTGTTTCTAGAAAGATTTCACTAACTTGTTCTTTTTCTGTGTTTTGGTGGATGCAGAAGAAGGAAGAGTATATCTGTTGGAGTTGCGAGAGGGAGTGCGACTAGCTCCCAGCGATATTGGATCAGCTGACTCGATATGAGACCGTTGCTCTTTAGCGGGCAGGCATATGGAGGATTGCACGGGTGCCTCATGTTACTCCTGCCAGTCACATACTATGTGACTTGTTATCTTATTGGGATGTAGACCACAATACCTTCCGGTTATCAGGTGTCATAGGTAAGTGAATGATCACCCTAGAGGATATGTACCGTATTCTTGAGTTCCGATACTAGGAATATGGTTAACTCTAGAGATAGCATGATCTAGAGCCACTATGACTCTATGGGCCACTTATATGGGGGATGTCACGGTTTCCTTTCATTCGAAGAAGGGGATGAAGGTCTGATCCATTCCTATTGCTCCCATCCCTACTATCAGCAAGGCCATCATGGGTATCTTGGCCTCGTGGTTGATTGGGGATAAGGGAGGTGATACAATACTTTATTGTTAGGCTCCCATCATCACAAAAATTGAGGCATACAGTCGTATCTACCCCTGGGGAGAAGATATACTTGGCAATACCTATCATGACCTGTATGGGATTTTCAGGTTACAGGGGTAGTCTTTAATCCATCCCACATTGGTGATGAGTTGGGTGTATGAGCAGGTCGTCTCCTATGGGAGGGGAGTGCCAGTACATGATCTAAAGGTCGTCAGGGCTGTTAGATAGATGGTCATTACAGTTCTAAGAGCGCCACATTAGCCAGTGAATTATTTGACCACAAAAAACATGGTGGCCACCCCATAATAGGACATGGTATGGTTGTGGGGATAGTATGGAACCATAGTGGCGGATTGTTCCACTAATGGTCAGTTAGTTGATAGGATGGGGAAGCTTGAGACTCACCCATTTGGCCAAGTTCCTCGGTAGTTCTGCCTTCCTTACATTGATATGCTTCCCCTAGTGGTAGCTTGTATATAAGACCATGAAGGAGGCCTCGAAAGGGGCCTCGCATGAGATCCAAGTTGGACAACGGTGGTTCCAGGAGTGTCCTATCGCATGGTTAGACAAGTTATTCATGCCCAATGGGAAGCTTGTGCCACTCCTGTACCCTCACTCTGGATTGAGGCTGCACCCGCTCACAGTGGAGAGGAGGACAAGCCCATAGACGTGGACTCTGACTCTGAGGAGTATACAGGGGATGAGACTGGAGAGGATTCAGCTAGAGAGGAGACCGGCGGAGAGGATACTGGTAGAATGAGGAGACTAGTGATGAGGGGTTGGGTGGCCGAGGCTGGTGGAGGAAGCTCACATGGAGGAGGAGAGCGATCCTGAGTGGCATGATACTCAGGATGTTCTGAGAGTGGAGCAAGAGGAGGCAGCCATAGAGGAGGAGACACTTGTCTCTGAGGGACCACTTCCTCACGATAGAGAGGGGGATGATGATTCTGTGATGGGACAACATATTGCCTCTGATTTTGGGGAGGCCCCACAACCATCAACAGCAGCAGCATCAACCACTGACCCTACATGGATGCCTGGAGATCCGAGTATGTTGATCCTCTTCTCTTGACCTTGTTAGTCGGAAATGTTAGTTGGTATTTATTTTTGTTTTGTTTTTTGTAACTTTCTAACTCGTCGTTTCTTCTTTGTTTCTACTTGTAGCGACTACACAGGAGTGGCAAGAGCTTATTTGATGGGTGTGCATGGACACCTTGTTGATCCCCTTAGGGAAGACCCCTAGTAAAGCTGACTGAGGATACAGGACAACCACTTGTTGCAGCTGGCAGTAACACACTTGATGTGTTTGTACCCATCTGGAGGGCAATGCGAAGGTCATGACTTCTCTCCATACTTAGGTGACCGTGTATGAGATAGTTGAGTGATTTCATGAGGTGGATTCACTCTCGTAGTGAGACCACAACCAGTGGCCACCACCACGAGCACTCCCACCATTCAGTGATGATTCTCGTCGTCGTAGTCAGCAGTAGGAGTCCTGGACACAATCGTGCACCATCTCAGGGATCCCACATGGATTGATAGGTTGTGGTCCTTTTATTGCTTATTTTCCATTTTGTCAGGCATTTATGATTTTTTTGTATATTTCAAGCTCATTGCGAGCGTTTTGACCATGCCTAGCGTGTGATGGCATTGTATACAAACTTGATTTATTATGATATATACAGACTCTTCTTTTTGGTTTGGTAATTCATTGTATCTGAGTTGACTTCCTCTTGGCTCACTTCACATGTGTACTCTAGATGTTTAAAACTTTTTTTTATATGCTTTTCAGAATGTATGTATTGGATATGAATGCTAACAGAATGATTTTTTTTGTTTGTTTTGTAATGTTGATATATGATAATGCAATCACAATGTAATGTTGAAATTTAGTTTCTCTAAGCAACTTTTGGTTCTTCATATTGTTTTGGAAAAACGTGGTGAAAGAGTGATATGATAAGTGAACAAACTTGCCCCGCTCCTAACTCCACGTAACCAGTAAGATGCGAGGGCTCAACACCAAGATCCAGAAGGGGCACAAGTTATAGAATTTTTTTGAATGGTAATGATGAGAGAAAGACAAGGATTTAGCAAAACCAAATTGAGACCCTACAACCTCATTCTATTCAAGTTTGTTTCATAGTTTAAAATGTGAAATGCTTTCCATATTTATCTAGACTTAGATCCGTAGATGGCCACTTGGTTGATAAAATATGGTTTTGAGGTTTTAAACTCTTTTTTGGAATTTTGGACATCTAACTCACTTTGTTTTGATTTATGATTTCACAGCATTTGAATGAACTATGTTTCTAACTTTCAAGTTTGTCAAAGATACCCCCTACACCTTTCCCGATGCTACCAAAAGGAAGTATGGGCTCATCACCATGGAAAAATTATAGGTGAGTAAGGGTACTTCTCTCCTTTCCCAACCCTACATCACTAGTAAGAGACGCAGGCTCAACAACGAAGGTTGGTAGGGAAAAGAAATGTGTAAAATAAATTTTTCTTGTGGATTTTCATTTGACTTATTTATCTAGGCAAAATGTCTAGAATGTTCTTATTTCCAAGAGATGTATATGGGATAGATGCGACACCATGAAGCTTCTAGAACAGACTATAGGTAAAGACACCTAATCTAGAAGAAACTATAAGTAGAACCAAGTATGTAGGCCTTGGTATGGTTACTGTCAAAGATTTGTCTTATCTTTCTTGGATTGATGAAATGATTCAGGAAACGATTGATGATACCATGAAGATTTGAAGAGACATGATTTGAATGTTTTGCCAATGTTTTTAGAAGTTTTTAGGAATTGCTATAAGAATAAGTCCCTTGATCACAAATTTTATGAAATGAACTGGAAGATGAAAATGCAATGCGGATGTAGTAATATACATATGGAAATGCTAATAGATCATGTGTAGTATCTCTTCAGGTGAAGAGAGTTTATAGATTCGCTAAACTCCTCACCCTCTAGTGTACACAGGTGAAATGCCCCATTTTTATAGTCTTCTATTACTTGATATGGACCCAACCACCTGGGCTTGAATTTCCTTCCTTCGTTGGTCTTTTTTTCTATTTAAATGCCGAGTCTTAAAACCAAATCTCCCTCATATATTTTGTTCATAGAATTTCTTGTTATATTATCGAGCCATTCGGTCAGCATAAACATTATGTTGTTGTTTAGCATTGATCCTACCTTCATCAAGGCTTTCTAATTGAGAGAGTCACGCCTCTCAATAGCCTTTTTCTCCAATAATTCCTTACAGCGAGATACGAAGACTAGGTATTTCGACTTCAAGTGGTAAAACCACTTCTGCACCAAATACCAAAGAAAAGGGGGTTGCCCCATCGACATTCTTACCGATGTTCGATAGGCCCACAAGGAAAGAGCTTTAAGTTCCAATCTCGTTTATTCTCCTTGACAGTCTTAAGGAGAATGGATTTTAATGTCTTGTTCATAGCCTCAGCCTGTCCATTGGCTTGAGGGTAATAGAGAGAAGCCGTATGGTGATTTATTTTGAACTTTTCACACAATTCACGTACTTCCTCATTTTTGAAAGATGTGCCATTATCAGAGATAATGACTTGTGGGACCCCGTACCTACAAATGATTTGGTTCAAAATGAACTTAGCGATTAAACATCTAGGCACAGTGGTAAGAGGCATCACTTCTACCCACTTAGTAAAGTATTATGTGGCCGTGATTATGAAGTTATGACCATCTATTGATGAGGGAGAGAAATTCCCTATCAAATCAAGGCCCCACATGGAAAAGGGTCATGGCGTTGCAATCAGTTGCAGAGCCTGTGCTGGTATGTGGATCTCATTGGATAATTCTTTACATTTATTGTATTTACACACAAAATCTACCACGTCATGTTCTAACATGAGCCAAAATTAGCCCATCCAATGTATCTTTTGAGTAGTGGAGTGGCTGCCAAAGTGACCTCCACATACTCCATTATGTGATTCATAAAGAATCTTCTCGGATTATTATTTGTCAACACATCTTAACAACATTCCATCAAAGGCTTTGAGATAAAGCACTTGTTCCAAGATAACATACTTAGCGGTTATAACACGTAACCGTATTCTTTGTTGTGATGTCACCCCTTCCAGATATGTATGATCCACTATGAAATTAATGATGTCAGTGTACCATGGGCACGTAGAAATGGGAGGCTTGGTTTAAAAAAAATACACACATTCGTTGGGGAAGTCCAAATTTACTAGATCACCTCCATCTAATGGGTTGTAAGCCAACCAGTCCGCAATGATTTTTCCTTTGATGGATTTTTTATTAACAAATGTTAACTCAAACTCACCCATCAGAGTTATGAAGCATCCAAATTTCTTAGATAAGGACCCTTGTGTGAGAAACGTCCGCAGATGATCTGATTTAACAATGACCCTTGTTTCTTGATTTAGCATGTAATGTCTCAAGCGCTTTGTTGCGAAGACTATGGAAAGGCATTCCTTTTCTTCCTATGTGTAACAAGTTTCATAGTCAAGCAATGTTTGACTAATAAAATAGACTACATGTTCTCCTTTATCATCATCCTCTTGAGCTAACATGTAGGCTAATGAGACATCCGTAACTCGTGAATACATGATTAAGGGGTGATCTGAATTAGGCGGCATGAGTGTGGGAGGAGACAGTAAGAACCATTTGACCAACTCAAATGCCTCATTGCACTCTTCCAGTCCAATCAATGCAGCAATCACTTTTTTTTAATAAATTGTTTAATGGGTGAATAGAAAAGGTTAGATCAAGGATAAACCTTCAGATTGCACCGAGTTTTCCAAGAAAATATCTGATGCCAGACTCGTCTGACGGTGGAATCATTTCCAGTATGGCTCAGATTTTGGCTGGGTCTACATCAATCCCTCATGAAGATATGATGTATCCCAACATCTTGCCTTTTGTTACACTGAATATGCATTTTTCTGGAGTTAACGTGATGTCATATTCGATTAAGCAAAAGGATGATATGCAACACCTTGATCGCAACATTTTCTGACCTTAGCCAAAAGATCGTCCACGTAGGATTCTACAATCTTATGGATAAGATCATGGAATATATAATTCATTGCTCGTTGGTATGTGGCACCAGAGTTCTTAATTCCAAATGACATGACAACATAACAATATGTTCCCCAAGGAGTGATGAATGTAGTTTTGGTTTGATCTTCCTCAGAGATTCTGATTTGGTTATATCCAAAAAACCCATCCATGAGAGACAAAAACTCATAACTAGTTGTTGCATCAACAATAACATCGATGGATGGTAATGAGAAATCATCTTTGGGACAAGCCTTGTTGATATCCCAAAATTCTATGCAAATGCAGATTTTTACATTCTTTTTAGAACTGGGATGATATTAGATACCCATTGTGAATTGTCAATTGGCTTGATGAACCCCGCCTATAGGAGTTTCATCACTTCTTCTTTCACCATGAGGGCCACCTTTGGCTTCATAGGTCTTGACTTTTATTTAATTAGCTTAGCATATAGCCTAGTGACAAGGTTGTGAACTGCAACATGTGGCAAAATTCCTGTCATTTCCTTGTAGCTAAATGTGAAATATTTTTCATGCTCCTTGAGGATTTGGGTATGTATTTCTATCTCCTATGGAGTTAGAGAGGATCCCAGCTTCAAGATTTTTGGTTCCTCCTCCATCCTGATGTTTATATTAATTGTTCCTTCGATTAAGGAGGTGTTACCCTATTCAAATCCAAGTGAGGCTAGAGGTAGATCTAAGTCTCCTTCCTCTTCTACTTCATAGACCTCAAGACCTTCCATAGAGGAAGGGTCTATCATGGAATCTCCAAAGTAAGAGGAAGAGTGTGGGATGAGAGAAAATTCAATCTTATGATGAGAAAGATGAAAGTATGTGTAGGCATTCAAATACCCTATGATTGCTTCATCATTTTTAGTGTAATCTAAGGTGATAAACTCATTCTCGGCTTCTACATAAGCTAGAATTGGGGTTTTTGGTATCTTGTGAACTAAAGGTTCGGCACGAACCAAAACTGTAAAGCTAATGTCTTCTAAATTTTTGCTTGGGGTAAAACAAGAAGAAAAAGTTGTTATAGAGTCAACAAGGAGGTTTTGTTCTCTGGGTATAGCTTCGATTGAAATGAAATCAAAACCTTTACTTAACTCAAGGACGGAAATCTTGTAGAGTTGTAGATGTTCATCCCTAGTCTCTTATACTTCGTATACTTGATTTGCAACTAGTTATGAATCACCCAACACCCTAATATTAAGAGTGCCCATCCTTTTGGCTACAATGAGACTAAGAAGGAGAGCCTCATATTATGTTGCATTGTTAATGCATTTGAAATTCAATTTAAAGGAGAAGGGCATGACCCTTCCCTGAGGGTTGGTAAGTATCACACCTACCCCAGCACCAAAGTAGAACTTTGCTCCATCGTAATTCAAGGTCCAACAATCATCTAGGAAGATTGAAGTTGGATTATTTGTTGTATTATCTTCCCTTGCTTCCGAGACCTCTACCATGCATATGTCATCAGCCGGGAGAGAGCCAAGTCCCAAGGCATGTCCTATACCCATGGAATCAAATGGAAGAAGAAGGGGTAGGTCATTCTCCAACAACTCAACTATCTTTATTGTCGTTCCTGTTGAAATTGTCTCAACAATTACAGTTTCATCTTTTACGGCAGGAACTCCTTCAATCAAACCCGTAGTTTCTAGTTTCATCATAGGAACCAAATTTTCTTCTGGAATTGAGATTGTAGGTTTGTTTAACTAGTTTGTGGGAAACTAAAACTCAAAATGAACCCCTGGCCTCTTCTTTAGATTAGCTAGATGTATGTCGAAGGGTTTTGGGTCACCCTGTGCCACGAAGACCTTCCCTAAATGTAGGAATCTTACTTCCTAAAACAAAGTGGAGGGAATCACCTTCATGCGATGAATCCAAGGACAGTCAAGGATCATATTATAGTTGGTTTCCCAATCTATAATATAAAACTTGGTTAGAATTGTCTTAGATCCAAGGGTGACTGACAACACTATAGTTCCAATTGACGTCACTTTGAGGTTGTTATATCCTCTCATTGTGTTTTGTGTTGAGGAGAAATTGGTCTCTCTGTAACCTAACTTTTGAAGGAAAGAGAAGGGGACTATGTTGACCGTTGCCCCATCATCAATCATCGCATGTTTTACATAGTTATTATAAATCCAAACTTGTAAAAACAAGGTCGGATCACCTCTATGAGTTATTTCAGCATCCGTGGGCATCTTGCTGATGTCAAATATGAATCAGAAAGATGCCTAAAAATATTATATGGTTTATCTGCACTTTTGGAGGATAAACATCAAAGTCTATATGGTTTATCTGTGCTTTTGGAGGAGGAGTGACATTAATCAAATACACAATACCTAGTGCTTTTAATAAAGTTGTTTTGTGAGTAGGGGAATTCTTTAACATATCCAAGAAGGAAATGTGAGAGAAGGTTTTGGTCAGGTCATTGATCAAGTCATAAGCTCCTATTGGCTTTCCTAATGTTTTATGAATGTCATCTGATATAGTCAGGTAGATCGAGATAGGCTCTAAAAAATAATCTTTGGTTCTAGTGGCTGTGTTAAGCTGATGTTTGGTGTCCAACTCTACCAATCCCATAATTTTTGTTTTTTGGTGACCATCCAAATGAGGTGTTACCTGTGATTTTAACGAAGTTGAGGCTTCATGATCGTTGGTTCCTATTGCAATGCCTTTTTTCAACCATTGGGATCTATTCTACCGTCTTTTGGGTGTGTGGGGAGAGGATCGCTAAAGATCCTAAGTGGTGTGTTCTGTGGGGATACCAGTCCCGTGTAGGTGTTCTGAGTTGGCACTATTGGGTTTGCCAAAAACATGTCTACAAATAATTGTCTTTGATCCTCTGAAAAATATTGTGGAAATTTTTTGCAATCGCAACATGTTCTTGTGCCATGTCTGTGAACCCTGTGAAAACCACAATAAAAATCAGGATCATAATCTCGAGGCCTCTGGTTTGCACTTTGTTACGGTTTGAAATTATGATTGTTGTTCAATTGTTGATTGTTATAATTAAAATTTGGGAACCCCTGCCCTTGGTTTTAGAATTGGTTCAGATACCCTCCTAGGTAATGATTAGGGCATTGGGTCTGCACTTGTCTTTGTTGTTGAGGTTGTTGTTATTGTTGTTGTTTCTTGTTCTTGTTGTTGTTGTTGTTGTTTTTGTTGAGGACGATTAAAATCCATAACATTGATTGAAGGTGAGAAGTTATTATTCCTTTTATTATTGCCATTATTTTTGTTGTTGTTGGTAGTGTATGTATTGGGATAGATAACAACATTAGGTTTCTTGGGCTGATCAGTAACAACTTCAGTTATAACCCCACTATTCTTATTAGGACCTTTGGTCCCTGATTATTGTTCACGTTGTTGGAGTAACTGTAGTTACCTTGGCTAGGGGTGACTAACATCCCATTTGTTATGTAAGTCTTACGACCACTGTCTATGGCTGTTTGATCAATTCAGAGAGCACATCTTCGTAGCTCCTTAGCGGGAACTTTTGGACTTCTTCCTTTGTCTCTCTATTGAGGGAGTGGAGGAACAAATCACAAAGCTCTGTCTGATCCATGTTTGGAGCGCTTGTAGAGGAATAGAGAATCTCCCGCCACCTTTGAATGAAGTGGGCAGCAAACTCATTGTGCTCTTGTTTGATATGAAGGAATTCTCTGATTCCTATCCTTAAAAGTTTTGTTCATATCAAAATCCTTAATAAAATCTGACATGAGTTACTTGAAGGAGTGTATTGAATCCTTCGGTATCCTATAGTACCAATCGAGAGTGATACCTTATAGCGTCTTAGGGAAAATCTTCACAACAACTGCATCCCACGGGAGCAACTCTCGAATCGTTGTTGCATAAGCCTTGATGTGATCATTAAGATCCCCTTCCCCTTTGAACTTTGGAAGATCAAGAAAGGGTCTTGGGAGCATGACAATCTGTATGGAGATGTCTAGAGGCTCCTTAAGATATTCGGAATATATCCCCATTGCGTATGTTTCAACCATTGAAGATCCTTGTTGGGGAGGTGGAGGTTGCATCGGTTGTTGAAATGGTACAACATATACATTTGTTGGGACATATGGCATCCCCTATGGCTGACCATATGGACCTAGGTAAGTGTACATATCCCCCTGTGGTGATTTAGAGTACATGTGTATGTAAGGGGGTTGACTGTTTGTGATATGGAGTTGAAGGCACAAAGCCAGGGAACGTTGCATTTCTAGTTGGTATGGCATTTGAGAACACACTTCCGACTAGTACCTGTTATGGATATCCATATGTGGCATGGGGGGCATACCCAAGGTGCCCATCCTAGTTAGCAAATCTCCAGGGCTTGGAGTGCCCGTATAAACCAGAGGAGTCTGTGCAGTAGGTATTTGTCCATAACTTTGTAGGATAGTGAGAAACTCTTACTTTCCTTACTTGCATATGAATTTTGAGTGTTTTGGGAAAGCTCTAACTCTTTGAATTTGTCTACTAATGTCGAGATGACATCACTCGTTGATGGGGTGGTGTTTTGTTTCAGTGCTTGTTGTTGAACTTTTGGAGGTTGTTGAGGAGTGTGGTATCCTGCTATGAATTGTTCATTATTCTGCCACCCCTCATTGGAAATGTTTTCCATTGTTAGAGGGGTAGTGTTATTGTTTTGGAGCAAGACATCAACATGTCCTTGCAACCTATCAAAATATTGGTTTATATTCAGGAAGCGTTGTTTACTTCTGGCATATTGTGCTAAGTAATCCTCATCTAGAGGCGGGAGTTGGTCTGACTGCATGCTAATGGGTTGTCCTGAACAAAACCTGAGGAGATGAACTTGCCTCCCCAGTGAGAGTCATGTTGTTATAAATTGACTGCTCAGGAGGGTGTGTCTGCGTGATTTGGTCAAACTCCTCAATACGTACGGAGGAACCAACATTAGCTCCCTAAAGAAGAGGATTTTGAGCCTGAGCAGTTGAATGGTTATCTGCCCATGTAGAGAGCGAAGGAGATTGTTGTTGTCTACCTGTTTGATAGTTTTACACATCAAAACCCGAGAGGGGTCGACCGTATTCATCGTATCCCGACATATTCGGGGGGTATAAGAATACCCAAAGAATAATGGGAGAGAGGAAGATGGACGAAGAAAGTGGAAACATTTAGAGACTAGATCTTCACATCGGGTTCACCAGTTTGTAGGAAATAAAATCAACATGTGACCTTCTTCACACCCGACTTCCCGAGGTCGTGTCAAGACAGCCGGTGTAGAATGGAAATGAGTGTGAGTGTGGTAGCGATGAATAAGCTAATGAGGTAACCTTATATCTTCAACACGCATTATTGGGATCTATGATTCTAAGGCAAAGAAAGTCATCCTAAGCTGAAGTGGTGTGATGGATTGGTTGGATAGAATAGCTACTCAGAGGCTCCAGTCAATATTGAGCTCTACCAAGATTCTATCTACTGGTTGTGGAACACGCAGAAAGTGACCTATGGATGCCTCGTATAGATTTCTAGACAAGGTCATGGAAGTGAGAACGAGAGGCGTAATGGAACCACAGGGTCTATGGGAGGTTTTCCGGTCTAGTCCAAAAAGCCTTAGCCTGATCAGCTGTTATGTTCAACACTGAAAGTTGTGCAACAATGTCAGGTAGAAGTGGTGATGATCTAAATACCAGTGCACGTAACACAGTGTCAATGTTTAGTTAGTCAGCAAGCTCGTTGGGTTGTGGGATCTGGGGATCAAAACTGTGAACTCATGAAGGTTGTGGTCTTCGTATGGTCATATGCGTAATCAATCCCTGTTGCCAGGAGTAGTCCAATATTTGTAGGCTTGATCAGTTGTAATGTTTAATGTGTTTAATTGTTCTATCTTCTCAGAATACCTAGCAGGTGTGCATAAAACTAACAAGCGTAAACCCGTATCAATGTCGGTCAACAAATCTGGCCCATTGGGTTGTGGGACCAATGGATCACAACTAAACGTTTTCTCTTGTTGTGGACCTTTGATAGTCATGCAGAATGAATTGAATTGATTTTGATAAAGAAAACTAACTATCAAGAGAAATTTCATCTATTTTTTTGGTATTTTCACATTATATCTGCACAAAACAATGGAAGCAAACTAATCTAGCAAAAGTAAATATTTTTTTATCTTTTCTGGGATTTTAAACAATGTTTCTAATCTAATAAACTAAATTAAATACATTTAATCAGTCATTTGTAGTTAATTACTTGTGCAAGTATGTGAAACTAGATCTAAAACAACTGAACTAATTTAATCAAAACCCTCTAAACCCTACCTCACATGTAGAGAACAAATCATAGCCCTAGAAGAGCTATTTTTCCCCACTACTTCCCCGGTAATGTCAAAGAGCAAGATTTGTAATGATTTTCTCTATTTGTAATTGCTTGATTAACTGAAATGAACAATTTTTCTACTCTATTTGATATGTATTTGAAATGAATAACTCAAAATTGATAACTTGACAAATGAAGCAAACAAATAAATAATCCCAACCTGGATAAGAAAGAGCTTTGGAAAAATTGGTTGTATCTATTCTTTTACCCTCAGTTTATCTTTTCTTTCTCTGTGTCCATATGAGTCCAAGGAATTGGGAATATAAAGGTAGCAGCAGGAGAAGGCGCTTGAGCAATTGTACCTTGAAGGCAGTTTGGTTGCAATGCAGGTGGAAGAGAGATAGCACAAGTGAACAAAGCTTGGCTATGTAATTTCCAACATGATTGTGGCAGCAATATTATGCAAGATACACCAAAAATCTCAAGCCATTTACTTGAATACAAGCATTGATTATATAGGAATTGGATGTGATGTGCCTTCATGCACAAGGTAGCCTTGGAGTGCCAAATCATTGGGTGAAGAGGTAGTTCACACTAATTAAATCTATTTAAAAATATAAGAGGGAAGGGTACCATGCAATCACGACTATTTTTAGGCAATTTGGTTCACAAACACACCCTAGAAGTCTAGTTAAGTGAAATCATGCATGTTAAAATCACGCATGAAGAGTTTTAGAAAAATCCTGTAGGACCGCTACCCAGCGCAGGGCAGCGGTCATGGGGCCGCCGCCCAAGAAGGTCGATGGTCCTGACACTAAAGGCTAGAACATGCACAGAAATGAGTGGGAATCTAGAAGAAAGCGTGGAAAATCTAAGTAAGGATGTCTAGGCTACAAATATACACTGCGAATGGGTTTAGGAACTTGAACACCTTCTGAAAGGACATGAATCATCATTGGGGACTTTTGTACCATTTTTCGTCAATGTAGCACATGTAATTTTAGGTGCGTACATATTTCCCCCTCAAAGAAGCGTCTTAGCCATGAAAAGGTGTAAAACGTAGAGTACAAGTATGGCTTTCCCGAAATGGGGAGTTAGAAGCTATACGTAACACGCCTGTGTGTTGGAATGTCATCATCCAAAATCCCGCTACCTATAAAATGAAAAAGAAGACTCAAGTGCATATAGATGAAATATCAAAAAATAAATACTAAATTAAAACAACAAGAGGACTTACCATTTGTGTGGGGATATAGAAATATACCTGCGCCAGCGCTCCAACCCTGCGAACATATGCACTCAAAACGAAGTTATAACAACATATATATATCAAAACAAACCCATTTTCCAATTCATTTGCGTGTATTGATTTGGTGATTTTTGAGCTTTGGGCCCACGGTGACCATTTTTTGTTGAGAGAATAGTCAAAACACTCGTTGCGAGATCGTGATCATGCCTCCATGAATGGGAGATCAACCAGCACAGTCTCAAGTTAGTTTTCCTCACTTGTGTTTTTAAACCTAAAATATCAAAATGTCAAAATCTTTGCCTAGGGGCAATCATTTCTGAAATTTATTTTTTTAAATGAGTCTCTAGGGGGCGCCTACATTGCAATCTTTTATTTCATTAAAAATGGTCTTTTTTACATTTTTGAGCATTTTTAGGGTATGAGAGTTGTATGGAGAATTAGTTCAGGACCACCAACCTGCACCAGGCGATAGTTCTAAACAGAATGACCAAAACTCGTGATAACTTAATTTTTTTGGATTTTTAATGTTTTTGATGAGTTTGTTTCTTGAAATATGTCACTAACTTTCTCTTTTTCTATGTTTTGGTGGATGTAGAATAAGGAAGAGTATATCCATTGGAGTCGCAAGAGGAAGTGTAACTAGCTCCCAACGATATTGGATCAGCTGACTCAGGATGAGACTGATATTCTTCAAAGGGAAGGAATAAGGAAGATTGCATGGGTGCCCCATGTTACTCCCATCAGTCACATACTATGTGACTTGTTCTCTTATTGGGATGTAGACCAGAATACCTTTCAGTTGTTGGGTGTTAGGGGTGAGTAGACGATCACCCTAGAGGATGTGTACCGTTTTCATGGGGTTCCAATACTAGGCAGACGGTTAACTCTGGAGATAGCAGGATCTAGAGCCATTATGACTCCATGGGCCACTTATATAGGGGATGACACGGTTTCCTTTGGTTTGAAGAAGGGGATTAAGTTATGATCTATTCCTATTGCTCCCATCCCTACTATCTGCAAGTCCATCATGGGTATCTTGGCCTCGCGGTTGATTGAGGATAAGGGAGGTGATACACTACTTTATTGATGGGATCCCATCATCACGTAGATTGAGACATATGGTTGTATCTACGCCTGGGGAGTAGATATACTTGGCAGTACGTATCATGACCTATATGTATTGTTAGGTTTCATCAATAGTACATACAGGTGTTCATGTCTTGTATCTCCAAATTGTCAATTTACAAAGTGTAGCAATGACAAAGACAATGAAATGAAAGGGCCAATTTTACCTCTTTATGCCAGTTTAGGAGTTATAAAATATAAAATATGGTGAATATGTTTTGATCAAATATAGTGTTAAAAAAATAACCTTAATGATCTTGAGAGAAAATTAATGTTTATAATCATAATTGATGTGTATATAGTGGTTTTTTCAAACCCAATTTTTGTCACAATTTGAGTTGCCTTTAGTACTTAAAAAATATAATGTTAATTTTTTTTATTATGTAAAATGTTGTTTATTTCATAGTATATGATTTTTTTAAAAAGAATGTTATGATATTTGGTCTAATTATTTGTATATAAATTTTATGAACATGATGAAATTTTTAAAAAAATGAAAAAAAAATATGTTATGTATATAAATTATTTTATGGATGTGAGGATCATGTACCATCCTTTGCACCACCTTTAGTGTCACCTCTTAAGTCACCTCCAACATCAGCTCTACCATCACCACATGTTGCACTTCAACAACCTCATAGAAGATCCACTAGATCAACATGGTAGATGTAAGATAATGGCCATTGAATGGAGGGGATAAGTGGGAATACATTTTTTTTTAAATAACAATACGTGAACTTGGAGAGACTTTTAGGGGCACCAAGTCAAATAATTTTGTGAGTATGTAAAAATATAAATTGTGACATTTTGGATCTAGTTTCTAATTATATAATTTTTTGCAATACCCAGATGAGTTACATATGTAAAATTTATTCATTTCTAACATTGGTATAGTAAGTTTTTGTGAAAATATAAGAAAAGTGCATGTGTACGAACACCCTTTTTGGAGTAAATGAATGAATTCTTTAATGGATTTTAAAATGAAACTTCACACAAGGATTCCATATATGTTAAATATTGTTGAATTTTTTTTCATATTTTATTATTGATATATTAATTTTAAATGATTTTACAATTCAAGAAAGTAGGACAAATACAAATGCAAGTGTACAGACACAAACTTTTGTGCTTAACTTCACACACACACACACACACACACACACACACACACACACACACACACACACACACACACACACACACACACACACACACACACACACACACACACACACACACACACACACACACACACACACACACACACACACACACACACACACACACACATTAGCTAACAATGATTAGAAGTTTTGTATTTTGTTGGATGATCGTCAAAATAATTAAACTTATGATAACGCTAATATATCAATCACAAATATATATATATATATATATATATTAGCTAACAATGAGTAGAAGTTTTGTATTTTTTTGGATGATCGTCAAAATAATTAAACTTCTGATAACGCTAATAAATCAATCACAATACCGTACATTATGTAGAAATTAAGTAGTAATTGAAAATAATAATTTAAACCTTATACAAATATTATGGAGAAAAAATGCTCTACAACTCTAGTAAAAAATTGGTTGGTTTTTTAAGGGTTTTACACTTGGTACCACCATACCGCAACCTTTTCGAGCACTGCGGGAATTTATTGCTATAGTTTCTCCTAGGGTTTCTCACCCTCTGGGTGTCCCCTTTATAATGACCTCGCCATCTTCAAACCCGGTTGTTTCAACTGTGGCTAGAGATAGTGGAGCTTTGAGCAATGGCACTGCTGACGAAGCGGACCAGGAAGTTTGGTCTGAAATTATTCCATGAGGTAATATTTCTCCTCCTGATGTGGTTTTTCCCATTCTTGAATTTAACATTGTTTGCCAATGGTTAGAGCAATTTTGTCTCATTGGGTATTTTGTGGGTCGCATCCCCTCTGAAAGCATGCTCAAATCTTGGGTGAACACCATCTGGACTCCTCATGGATTCAGACTGGAAAGTGTTCAAAACATGACCAAGGGTTTTTTCCTCTTTCACTTTTATGATCATGCCAATGCACCCAATATTCTGGCTAAGCAAGACACACTTGGTATGTTTGCAACTCATTTCTTGTGTTAACCCCATGGCACAAGGACTTCATGGTATCTGAGTATACTGCCCTTAAAGTGCCTATGTCTGGGTTGAATTTCCTAGCCTCCCTTTTCCATGTGTGCCTTTTTTGTCAAAAATTGTTGCTTCTCTTGGCTGGGTAGTCTCCCTTGAAGCCAAGAGGTTTTATCATGCTCGTTTACAGAAACGAGTATGTGTTGAGATTAATATCTCTCAAGATCTAAAATAATTTTTGGATATTCAGATGGGAGACAAACGCTACTCTCAGCTGGTCATGTATATCAATTTGCCTAACACATGCTTCCATTGCCAAGCTTATAACCACAAGATCAAATATTGTCCTCTTTATGTACCCTGCAACCACCCTATGGCCAAAGCAGCTCCTAAACTATTCAAGCCCCGGTAGGAGGAAGGTTGGCAAGTTTTCGAGGGTCAGATAAATAAGACCAAATCCCAACAATCCAAGGCCTCTGGCTCTAATGGCCACTGGGAGCCAACTGTTAAGGAACAACTGCATAATGTCCATGTTAAAGAGCCAACTGTTGCTGCTAAAGAACCAACTACCACTGCCAACTTGGCTACCCCATTGCCAGAGTATTCCAACACACCCCTTGCAGCTTCGGTTCTCATGAACCAGAAAAATTTTGTTTATAATGTTCCCATCCAGCAATCAGTGTCACTACTCCTACCAATAATAATTCACAAGGGTCCTCCAAAAGGCCCTAAAGCTCATCTTGTATCTCTCGAGAACATAGACTGGCTCACAGCGTGGACTCAACCGAAGTGGAGTACAACATTGAGTATGCCAAATGGAAAAAAGTTGATTTACAGGATTTTTTACATCACAATATTGCTCAATTCCTAAAAAATAAATATGATGTCCTTGATGGCTTGGAGGATGGGGATATGGCTCTTGACCATCGTTTCCCATGAATTTTTTATCTTGGAATGTTTGGGGTCTTACAGAATCCTCTTGTAAATATGTTGTGCATGAAACTCGAAAATAATGTGTAAATTTGGATGTTTTGTTTTTGTAGGAAGTGAAAATTATAGGTTTTCAGTTGCAGATGGTTTGCAAGTCCATCTAGCCTAACAGCTTGGCTTTCTGTAGCAATCATGAAGCAGGGCGTGGGGGATTAATTTCACTTTTTTCTCCCAAATGGTGGCCTCTATTAATTAACCATGGCATCAACCCCACCAACCATGCCATATGGGTCCTATTTAATGTTGATGGCCACCCTTTTGGCCTCATTAATATTTACGCCTCTAACGATGCATCCGAAAAGGCCAATCTATGGCGGTGGATCACCAACTCCATTCCCAATGCTTATTGGGTCATAAGTGGAGACTTTAATATGGTTGAGTCACATAATGATAAATGTGGCCACTTGCCAATGAGGTGGACACCTGGTGAAAGGGAAGTGTGGTACTTTATGCATAATAAGTTTGGATTCTTTGATCCTAACGCATCTCACTTTCCCACCTCTGAAGCATGGTTCACTTGGACCAATCTACATGGAGGGACATGTCGCGTACTTAAATGGCTTGACAGAGCCATGTTGTTATCTCAAGATTATTTTGAGTTTGATAACATTTATTCCCTATCATTGGAGGTCATGCCTGACTTTGTCCTTTCGGATCATTCTCTAATACGATTTCGTATCACTTGGCAAGATACGCGCCCTTTCTGCCATAAAGGCCAATTCTTTCTTAATACTACCTTGATGCAGCATGGCCCCACTATCAATCATATCAAGCATATTTGGAATTTAATTCCATGTCCTAGTCACTACCAGTGGTATCATCCACCTATGCAAGCCATCTGGATTCAATGGTGGGAGGATGCGTTGACTCTAACAACTAGATTCCTCAAAATCTATTGCAGATATATGGCCAAAATTTGGTGCCACTCATACTCTGCTAACACCTCATCCCTTAGCTAAGTAGTGGTGGTACTTCAAGGTGATCCCTTATCTGAAACCATGCAACTTCATGTTGTAACACTTCGCCAAAAAAATCAAATTGTGGACAAATACATTGTTAGTTGAGCACAAATCCAAGCCTGTATGCACTGGCTCAAAATTGAAGATCGATTCTCGAAAGAATTTTTTCTTTCTCACAGAGCCAAGAAGCCTTCTCAAAAAATTTGGGATATCATGGAGGATGGAGTTCAGATTACATACCCTTAACTTATGTTGCAAGCCTTTGTGTGCCACTACAAGCTCTTGTTCCAAGCTCAACAACCTTCTACAGCTCGCCAAGATGCTCTTGATCAATGTCTAGGTGTTGTGACATGTAAATTATCCGAGGCTCAGAAGGTGATTTTTAAAATAATGCTTACCATTGAGGACCTCCATGAAGCCACCATGTAAATGGCCTATTACAAAGAACTAGGATGCGATGGTTTCCCCTGTGAATTCTTGGGACTCGGTCAATCATGACCTTCTCCAAGTGTACCTTGAAGGGTTTCAAAATCAATCATTAGGGCCATGAATCAATAAGGGAAACATCAAATTCATCCCTAAATAAGGAGACCTATAACAAATCACTTGTTGGCGGTTGATCACACTGTTGAATGTCTCCTATCAAATCATAGCCAAAGCTTTGGTTATGCGGCTTCTCAATATCCTTCTGGATCTTATTTATCCAGAACCAACAGGATTTATCTAGGGCAGGTATATCTTGGATAACATCATTGTTATGTGGGAAGGTATGGAATGGGCCCATAGATCTAATCATCCTGCCATGTTCATACAAATTGATTTTGAGAAAGCCTACGATCGAATTGAATGGTCGTTTATTCTTCCCATGCTTCAAGCCCTCGAATTTGGCCCCAATTTTATTCAATCCTTCAGTATGTTTTTTGAGGATTCTTCTACTCAGATCTCTATCAATGGCCTCAGCTCAGAACCCTTTGGGATCTTTCACTCTATTTGAAAAGGTTTCCCTTTGGCCCCTGCATTATACATGCTCGCGGCTGAAGGATTTGGGTATTTATTGGCCCATGCTAAATCTTAGGGTCTTGTTAAGGGAATCTCACTTCCTATTGTGCCCAGTTCTCAGCTTCTCAATGGGCATTTATGGATCATTCCTTTCTTACACACATTAAAGATGAAGCCAACATTCACAATTCTTGGATACTTTCTACTTAGCTTTTGGCTCATTGATTCAATGGCAAAAACCCCAGTGTTATCGACAATCCTTCCTTCTAGCACCAGATTGGCTTGTCACTTTGGAATGGAAGATTCTGGAACGTGGAAAAATATTCAAGTTCTTGGGTATTCATTTTTCTTTTCAGACCTCCCCGGCCCAACTCTAGCAATATGTTATTCAAAGGGTGGAAAAAAGTTGGAGTACTGGATTACCAAACCTCTATCTTTGGCTGGAAAATTCCAAATTTGTTCCAAAGTTCTTACGGCCACACACGTTTATTACTCGCCGTGTTGGTTTCCCTCCAAATCCTCCATTCAGAAACTGGAAAAGCTGCTCAAAGCCTTTTTATGGGATAATGCTTCTATAGCAAAATGATTTCATCAGGTGGCCTGGGAGATATGTTTCCTTCCCCACAATTCTGGGGGCTCGACCTTATTGACATTCAACGTCAAGGGAAAGCATTTTGCACAAAATGGATCATTAGAAGCATTACTGGCCAAAAATCTTGGAAAGTTCTCATACATCACAATATTGTTGATTGGTCTCCTTATGGCCACCCTACGTGGAAAGATTGGGGTTTTTCAATTTGCTCATCACCCCCGTGCATGTCAAAATTATCGACACTTTTGTGTTTAAGAGCATTTGGAAATTATCGGAATGTATTAAACCCTAGCTTTTAATGGAAGGGGGGTGGCTTTTAGAATGGGCTTTATGTCAATCATCAATGCCTCTAGTGGTCACCAATTTTTCAAACACAAGATAAGTGTTTGGCCGAAGCCGGGGGAATAGCCACGCTCAAATTCTTCAAGTGCGGAATTCACACCATTGAGTCCTTGGTGCAATCCTAGTTCTCTTGGCCGGCATTTAAAACTTGTTTTAGGCTCTCTAACCAGGACTTGGATACTTATACGATAGTGATCATCTCGGTTCCTGACCATATGTTGCTCAAGATTGTTATACAATCCTCTCACCCTTGGTGGACAAACTGTAAATGGCATGTAGATACTCCATTTCACAATTACAGAGCCAGTAAAGGCTACCGTTGGATGTCACCTCATTTTCCCATGGTGGATAAACTCAACACACGATGGGGAATCCAATCCACTATGTCTACCTGGAGTAGGTGATTTTCCACTGTGTGGACTCTTTATGTGGAGCCTAAACTTTCCCACTTCCTCTAGTGTATCTTGCACCAAGGACTTCATATCGAGGCTCGTCTTGTTCAAATTGGGATGTAAACTCCCAAATTCCCTTTTTGTGGTCACTTGGAAACCATCTTGCATATTTTCTGGTTTTGTCCCAAAGCTCAGATTTCCTAGAATTGGATTCATTCATTTTTCTTTCCATTAAGGCCACACTGCTTTACTTGGCAGCATATCCTTTAGGGAGATAATCCCAAGATTTTGCTTATGTTCACCCAAATTTGGCATGTTTTTAGAGGGGAAATTCTATTTTTGATATGGAAAGAAAGATATGCTTTTTTCTTTGTTAATTCACAGTTGATCAATCTTTCTCATTTTATAAAAATCTATGGTGATCTCTAATGTACTGTTACAGATACAAGTCCAGGCCAACAAGGTTATGCTGGAGGTGGACCACCTCCAGACCTTGTTGCATCACTAGGGGGAAGCCCCTTGTAATGTTGCATGTGTTCCATCATATCCTAGCAGGCGCTCCCTGTCTCTGGGCCATGGTGGTCCATGTAACCGTTCACAACAGCATGTTTTCAGCCAAGCTCATTGTTCCCCAGACCCCTTGCACCAAAGATGTTACGCACCAGTTCAGCACCGTGGCTAGGGGTCGTCACCTCATCACAAAAGGAGTCCTTCACCAGCTTACCAAAAAATCTAGGGATCACTGCCTCACCAACATGGATGAGGCTCTCCTCTTGTCGTCGTGTCGCCTCATATTGTTGATGGTTGGAATCTGCCTCTGCCACCACCATCATCTATTAAGTTCCCTTGCCTTAACCTCACCATTCCTACTCGTGGGGAGGTGGACCTAGAGGAAGAAGTTGTTGCTGGCTGGGAGCTCCCAGATGCTGGAAAAGATTTACCTATCTTGGGTTGGTCGAATGATCACGATCCACCCACTTGGGGAATGTTTGTTGTTGTTGCTTGACTTTATATTTCGACTACTTCTAGGTGATGCCTAGCTTTTGGTTTCTCCTAGGCTCGGCCTAGTTTGTCCTTCATCCTTCTAAGCTCAGACTAGCTTTGTTTTTGGTTTTGGGGCGTACTCTCATACCACCCACGTTTTTGTTGAAAGTTATCTTGTATCGTATTGAATTAATATAATATAAGATTGTTTTCATCAAAATAATAATAATTTAAACCTAAAAAAATTATATTTTCAAAACCTACATTCATCCCTCTACAAACCCATGCAAAGTTTTTTTTTTAATACATAAATCGAATGAATATTATGTTCCTACAAAGATGAATAAATGTTCAAAATCCTCAAAAATCCTTCTTGAATAATTAAATTTAGATCCAAACCTAAGGTTTGAATCCCTTAGCCAAAATCCATAGTTTTTTAGGAGGTAAAAAACATTATTTTTTTGACAAAATAAAAAATTGCACACCTTTAGAGTGAGCATACGCCCTTTGTAAATGGTAATTACAATTACTTTTATGTTACATTCACCTTCCATATTTTCAACTACATCTACAAAGAGAATGTGTGATTTTGTTACAAAGGGTGTACACCCTTTGTATAATTATAATAAAATCATAAAATTCATATTACCTTTATCATTTTAATAGAAAATTTTACACTTTATGGGTTTTGAGCTAGCTCTGCACATGCAATCATTTTAATTCTCTATTTTGTTTTGTCTCAAACATCAAAATCAATCATTTTTTGTAAAAAATTGATCCTACTTTAATTACAAAGCATAAATATTGACCATAGGGTTTGGTAGTCGCCATCAAATATGAATTAAAGAGAAAACAAAAAAAGAACTTGAAGTTCAAAGAAAAAGAAAGAAAAGACAAACAATTAAGAGAACAATGAAAAATGTTTATACTGAATGTCAATTTACTTCTTCCAAAAAAATGTGTCTATTAGGACTAACATGTTTGATTAATTAGAATTAAATTTAGAAACATCTTCAAGTGAGATTAGAGAAAAAATATTTTCAAATGATGAAACTGAATATGTAGTACACAGTAATGAATTTGTAATGAATGATGAAACACATGAAGAAACATGATACAATAAAACATTTATTCCTGAATTTGTATGATGATAATAAATATGATCATATGCTGACTTTAGTTTAACCCATTCCAAATAAATATCTATTTACTATCCTTGTAGAGTTATATATTGAATTAGACACATGTCACCATCCTATGATTGAAGCAATAACACCAACACATATATGAAATGGTTTCTTATCTAGGCCCACACCTCCATTTAATATAATTGGTTTCAAACACCAAGATATTTGATTGAAATAGATGAGAATATATTAGAACCCATGGAATGTACAATGTCATAATGTATGTAAACTAGACATAGGGTCAAAGCATATAATTGTGTCCCATTTTTTTGTAGTTTGTGTACTTTCAACAAAATATGTCCGACAAACTGTTGGTGAAAAAAATTTCTAGGTGGACAAATTGGTGGATATCCACCAACTCTTTGGGAATCTAAGTCCCTCTACTTCAATGGTGCATCTCCATGGTCTTCTGCATGAATGAAATAAAAACTTTGTGGTGGCCTTAGAGGTCGAGGATCCAACAAAAACACTCCACTGTGCTTGTGGCAAAAGGTTGCAATTGCTTACAAGGGAGGAATTTTTTGAGTTAGAAGGAAAGGAGTGATAAAAAGAGAGGCAGATTAATAGTGTAGGTAGAAAATCAGATTCCTACAACCATTAATTGGATTACTTTAACACACATATATTTAAAGAACACAACTTTGTTGTTAACAACAAGACAAGACAAGATTAAGAACACAAAGTTTCAGTAATATCCTTATCAACAAAGGCTAGAAACTCCATTCTCTTTTATTGAAGTTTCAACAAAGTTGTACATGGTGGGATAATGGAAGAACATAGAATAAGGGTATAGAATAAATAGCCAACTCGTTTTCTCTACTTTAATTGATAATTGCTCTTGAGCTTACAAAATTGACAACCCTTAAGAATGAGAGTGTTATTATAATTTATAGACAATGAGAAAACCATTTTTCTACCCCCCACATGACCTTTCATTTTTCCTCATAACTTGTGACTTTTGAAATTCCTGGAAAAGAACATTAAGTCCCATTTTATTGATTAAGGGAAACTTATTACATTTTATACTATAGTCACCTTAATAAATAGGACGAATGTCATGATTGCTCACAACCAAGAATTAGAAGAGGCGGGTAGAGAAGAGGAGGAATAATGAAGAGATAATGGGGAGAATTCTCCATAGCATGAATTGGGGTTCCTCTGCTTTTGATGAAGAAATTTTTGACGAAGATGATACATAGACACTATGGACCATGAAATGGGTGTTTAGAAACATTTTTATGAGACCTCCCAACATGAGCTCGAGATGAACACAAGAAATGCTCGCGATGATCATCCTTGATAGTTGATTGATGAAGCCCTTTTAGCTCATTGAGCTCACCTCAACCAACTTACTTCAAATCACCTAGCTCACTGAGTGATGGTGATGGATCCACCTGATGTGCCTTGTGATGCTTTGTCTTGCTTCTGAACATAATTGAACTCAAGATCATTCTTCTAGGACCCTTGTTAAGTTATCATTCCTCTGTTTGAGTCATGAGGTAATCTTACCATCCCGTGGAGAGTCTAAAAATTGGTAATATGAGTGAAAATAGAGCCATCTACAAATTTCTGCACTCAAAATTGAAACATTCTATTTTTAGAATGTGAGACCATGATATGCTATTTCGGGACATATCAGCTCTGGTTTGCTCCAATTTCACCTTATGAACCTCCTGTAACATTGCATCCTCTTCCATTATTGATGTATTGATATTTTTAGCACATGTCTATTTTTAGTAGGTTGTTTTTCCCAAACTTGTTACTCTGGGAAAATTGTCATTTTCGCCCTATTTACCATTTTACACCTTTTTTGATTGTCCTGAGTGATCCAATATTGTAATTCAGTGTACTTCTATATTTAGCATGAAGAAGAGAATGGAATATGATATTTTAATAAGTGGAAAAAATGGCCTCATTTTGTGATCAGAATGATATTTTTGGATTTGTCTCTTTTTCGTAATCTCATGCTCCAAATTTCACTGTGTTTCGCTTCCTAGAAAGCTCAAAAATATAAAATGATTTTTTTTCCTAGTGAGAGCTTTGGGAATGGAGCTACCATGGAAGCCACTAATGGAGTCACCAAGATTTTTGAGATGGTATTTTCTCACCTCAAATTACAGTGAAATCAACTCCAACATGATAGGTTTTTCTCCTAGAGTTTTTTGTGCAAAATTTTAGCTTCACCCGCTTTTTGGATTAATGGGAAATTGAGGAACAAGCTTTTAGGGAACAAATTTTGAATATTTTTCCATTAATAATATGAAGCATCTATGAAATTTTTGTCTTTCACAGCTTGAAGGCACCTGGGAGAGGAATAGATGGCCAAAGTTTCCTTGGAATCCGACTTGTGGTTTATGAGATACAAGCATTTGACCGTTTTCTCTCATGGAAGCTTCTGGAAAAAAATTGACATGGTAATGGCTAAAAAAGTAAGGTTTTGGTGTTATGGTAGTAGTGGAGAGAGTGGAATGGATGTGAAATGAGGAACTGAGGTGATGGAAGCATCAGAAATGGAGGAGAGGAATATTTTTTGCAGTGAGGGTTTGTGCACGCACGGACGGGAAGAAGTAGAAGAAGCACTAAAAATGTAAAGGTTAGTTTTTTCTTCATCCTTGGCTTGGGTGAAATTATTTTTCCCAACTTTACCATTGGTTTGGGATGGTTGGTTCACAAAATGAGCCTCACCCTCATTCAAACCATTACTACGTGTGATGGCACAAGCTTCGAGAGGTGGGCTATCAATAGATGGTTATCGTAAGTGGTGAATTATGAATGTGGCATGTTCATCAGTGATATCTTTAGGGATGAGTGATGTCACACTAGCCATAGAATCGGCATGATGATTGTCCCTGAATGGAATAACAGAAAGATAGTAAGACTTAAATGTGGTTGAGAGTGTTTTAACCAAGTTATTGTATGGAACAAGACACTCGTATTTTTCTGATGTGTATCGTTAACTTGATTTATAATAATTTTTTAATCACCATGTATGTAAAAATGATGAATAAGAAGTTTTCGTGTGACGGTGAGGTAAAGAATAAGGGCCTCATACTCAGCAATGTTATTTGTACATAAAAACCCTAAGCGATATGCAAAGGGGAGATGATAGCCATGTGGACTAATTAAGACAATTCTAACTCCCACTCCAAAGAGGCGATAGGATCCATCAAAGTACATATTCTATGTGTCAATGTCAATGATGTAAGCAGTGAAATCATCGTGAAAGGAATCACAAACAGGTGATGTATCTAGGAGATGTGCCTTATCTAATTGATAAGCGATAACTTGGCCTTTTATTTCTTTTCGTGGGATGAATTTGAAGTCGTAGCATGACCCATCATTAAAAACATCCCGAGAGATTTGTGTGGGATAAGAGGTATCATAGAGAATCTACCTTAATGATGATATGAACCTCATTATTAAGAAGATAAGGGCGACACTTGTCTGCCACAAAGACGAGGCCAAGGCATAATTTCTCGATGTAACTATAATTGCATTCATAAGAAAGTAAAGTTCAACTAATGTAATAAATATCCCTCTCATGGTAAGAATCATCATGTTGCACTAGAGGTGCCCCTAATGCATGAAATGTACCAAAAATGTATAATAATAAAGGTCAGTCAGTTATGGGAGGTACTAGAACATGTAGATTTAAGAGGTATTCTTTAATAGCGTCAAATGCCCTTTGAAAATGATCATCCCATACAAATTTAGTATCTTCTTTCATCAAGTGTGTGAACGGTTGGGTTTGGTCAATAAGCTACGTAATAAACTGACGAATAGCCTAGATTTTTCCTTGTAGTGAGCATAACAAATGAAAATTGTGAGGTGGATGCATGTCAATAATAGCATGGATCTTGTTGGGATCTATTTCAATTCCATGTTATGAAATGATGTACCCATGGATCTTACCAGTTGTAACGCCAAAAACATACTTCTTTGGATACAGGCGAACTTTATATTGTCATACACATTCAAAGAGTGTGCGGAAATCTTGAGCGTGTGTGGAATGATGTCATGATTTGGCCAGTATATCATCAACATAATATTCAAGGATTTTATGAATATAGTCATGAAATATATGTATCATTTCTCGCTAGTAGTGGCCTCAACGTTTTTAAGGCCGAAGGGCATGACAATGTAATAAAATTTTCCCCATGGCATAGTGAATGAAGTTTTTTCTTAATGGGTTAGATTGATTTTTATTTGGTTATAGGTAGAAAAACCATCCATAAAAGAGATGATATCATATCTGGTAGTGGAATCAATGATGGTGTCAATGTGCGGCAAGGGGAAACTATCATTGGGAAAGGACCTTATTGAGATCACAAAAATTTGTGCAACAATGGACCCTGTCATCCGTCTTCATAATTGGCACAATTTTAGACACCCACTCAGGATATTCCATGAAATGAATAAAGCCAACATCTAACAGGCATTGGATTTCTTATTTGAATAACAGTGCGACCTTCGGATGTATTTTCTAAAGTTTTTGTTAAACAAGATTTTTGTCAGGGTTAAGAACAATGTTATGCATAACTACTAAAGGATCAGTACCAAGAATATCACTATAGTCCCATGCAAAGATATCTGAAAATTCATTAAGAACTTGTTGAATATCATCTCACTTGGTAGGTGTAAGAGACATGGCTAACCAAACCATCTATGGATGGGTAACAGTGCCTAGATTATATGGAATGGTATCTTCTTTGAGAAGATTTGACTGGTCCTCAATATATGGGTTAGTGGGAATGGTGTTAGGAGCATCAACACTTACAGTAGGCATATCGGATTCTCCAAAGTAAGTGGTAGCATGAATAAGTGATGGAGAATGTTTCTTATGATGAAAAGATGGAAGGTGATCATAAACTCCTATGTATTATAGAAGAGAGTCATCATTAGCAAAATTATCCAAATTAGGCCAAGTATTAGAAGCAGAGTCACTTATGAGCTCTGGATATGTGAGAGGGAGTGTAGAAGTATGTAGAACAGTATAAGCCTTTGAAGTATATGGAAGATGATATCCCAAACCGAGCTTGTTAGACTAAGTGGGGAGAGCTGATGGTTTTGTGACTCCTTGACTATGTGGGCCTAGACCATTACCTAAGACACCATAACGAAGCAAGTACTTATAGCCAAGACCATATTTGGAGAAATTCTAACTAGGTGTAGAAGAAGTAGGAGTGGAGGGCTCAATAGAATTACAATATGTGAAAGGTGATGGGTCCACTAGAACGTCGTAGACAACTCCTTGGTAAAGGAATTTAAGCCGTGTATGAAGAGTGGAAGGGACCACATGCATGGAATAGATCCAAGGTCACTCAATAATAATATTATAATTAATATTATTGGGCTTTATGTGGCATGGATTTTGTAGTGTACATGGCCCAATAATGATTACGAGTAGAATAGTGCCTAAGAAACACTTGGGAATATTGTCAAATCCGTGAATAGAAACTGATGAAGGAGACAAAGAGGCCTCAGAAAAGGCAAGTTGGTGGAGAAATGCGATATTGCAAATATCAAGCCCTGGTCCATTATCAACTAAGGCACGTTTAACCCCAACATTATTGATGCAAACCTGAATATAGAGGGGGGGATCATGTTCTAATTTGGCTTGAGAGGGAAACTCATCTAATGTGAAAGTAATGTGATCTTCATTAAGTGAGAAAGCTGAAGTAAACTTGTGATACACATATTCAAGCGAAGTATGGAGAGGAATATAAGTTTTAGCTAAGTATGAGCTGATTATATTGATGCAATTAGGATGATTCTATAAAAAGGCATGGATGGAGGCATCCATGGGGGAGGAGACTATGATGTTGAATCACAAAGAAGAAAGAAATATCTTAGAGTGTTCAAAAGCCAGGTTCACCAAATGATTTAACAAAAAAAGTAATAAGTTAAACCCTAGGATATTTCAGAGTCACAATGAAATAAATAAGAAATGAAGTAAAAATGTGACCTAAGTAATAAGCAAATGGAAATTGAAACCCTAAGTGCAAGAGAGGCGATAAAGTACTTATCTAATTTTGTAATAAATCCTAAGGTGTGACGAGTTGGAAAATTGATGAAATGGTAGGATAGACTGACACAACCAAACCTATAAAGTTTCATAATTATCGGATATACCGGGATTGGGACACCTAGATTGGGTTAGGGGTGCCTAGGCACCATGGTCTGCTCCTGGGTGCCTATGACTGCGAAGATGGATGGAATTTTAATTTTCTTGTATCGCACCAATGTCGCTAACCCTCACTATGTGTCACATGTATGTCACACTATGCTCGCATATTTTTCCTGTAACCTACAAAAAAGACCTCTTGTGAAACCCCAAAACACATAAAATCCTAAAAAGAAAAATATGTAAATGGGGAGTCAAAATGTACCCGATAATTACCCAACAGAGTGAACTTACAACTAAGTGTTGCACTACATCTCAGACTCCATGTAGTTATGTGTGCGTGTGTGTAGAATCATGCCCTAGGAAGCTCTTGTGCAAGATGCACCGAATAGCGAGCAATAGCTAGATGTAGCAATGTAGATAGATGTGTGCATGGAAAAACAAACTTCACCTCCTATGTGTGTATGAAAAATTAGCATTCCCTTGTCCCTTGAATAAATCTAGATGGATGCTTTGATGCTCATAGAATGTCTTTAGATGCAACCTTAGGTGATGATAGTAGATGCTTATAATTTTTTCCTTTGTTATGGTCACATAGATTTGTATTTATATGATTCCCTTGTTTAAATTTCATAATTGGCAACTTAAAGGTTTACCTATAAGAAAATAAGATGCCTAAAAGATTAAAAAAGGCCCAAAGGGGGGAATAAGATACAGAGAGAATGAGGGCGCCCAGAGGGGATGAGGGCGCATGGGTGTTGGCATCCTAGTTAGGCGCTGGTATCCAGAGTCAATAAAGATAAAGCAATGAAGATCATACTCGGTTGTGGGGTGTGCTAGACAAAAGAGGAAACGAAAAAGATAGAAAAGAGGCCAAAGATAGATGTCAATTACTAGTTTTCTCACTTAGGAATCATATGAATACTAGTATGTGATTAAGATCTAGAAATGTACCCAAAGTGTATGATTTAGTGTCTACACCACTTGGGTCAACATCATCCTCCCCACACCTACTTCTGGCCCATGTGTGCGGTGGGGTTTTAGCCTTCCATAGGTAGGTTCTCCATTCCAATCTCAACCATAAATATCTTAATAGCTAAAAGTTCCCCGTGTAAATACGATCCTCTTGGCTCACATAGAAACCAAAAACTCTACTTCCTCAGAGCACAAGTAAGTTGAAATCACATACTCCAAGGTACAATTGTGTAGCACACCTTCTCACCAATGATCTACAGCTCCAGTCGACAACGCATCTAAATCAAAGAGTCTTTTATAGTCTTCGTGTCTCCAAATTTACTTCCTACCAATTAAAAAACCTCTATTAATCCTACCACTCATACAATTCTACTGGGAAAAATCTAAAAAATGTCTCACATAGATTTTCCTCCACCTACTTGCATGCATTGAAGTCAGGTTCAGTGTCATATCTCTGAGCAAACCTGTCATGGCCGTTATATACCCAATTCTCAATATTCTCCAAAGACAATCAAAACGCCATGTGCATACAACATCTTGGTAGACAGATTAAAAAAGAGGTGCCAGAAACTGAACCAAAATGTAGTCTTTTACTACCCAACAATAGTTATGTGTTTTGGCACTTCATCCAGACAATTCTCGAATCTCACCCAAAGCACGTGCAGCCGTCAGGTCCCTCCTTTGGCTGCTTACCAAGATGTTAGCATGCATACTTATAATTATAAAAACCATTCATCCAATAAGATACATCATAGCATGATAATTTAACAACACATACAATAAGTAAACTCAATCAACATAAAGGATGATTAACAAGATCTAAATTTCCATAACTCCATACTCAGATATATTTACCTTGGCAACCCATACACAATTATCCATAGCAAAACATTAATTCATTGCATAAAGGTATATTGATTACATCATAGATTGTTCATAGTTAATGCATACAAAAACTGGCTACTCATTCAAACCCTAAGAACTCTCTCTCCAACAGTAACTCCCAAAATAAGGACGTATGTCCTATATTTATACGGTGGGTATTTTCCCTTCACCGCCTCCGTGCATCATCCTAATAATAGGCATGCTTAGAAATATATTACATGTTTTTCTACAACTTTTGCTAATAATAGATTAAGTTATATTTATCTTGCATGATTTTAGCTGCTTTAATCCTATTATTAGTTTGTTCCATGTGTGTTCTTTATCCTTACCCTACATGTGCTTTTCCTAATTATAGCTCCTTTGTGTGTGTCCCAAGCTATCGTACTTTTGTTTATTTCCGGATCTTTGCTTGAGCATCACTCCATCTACTTTTCTATTTTTAGCCATCTAGAAAATATGCTAAGTCCTAAATCTTGTATGCCCATGAGCAAACCTTCACATGTTGATCCTTCTCGCATGTTCACACCTCCTATGTGTGGTCTCTAACCTCCGCACATGGCTAGTACTTAGCCATTTTCACCACTCAACAGATTTCTTCATGAAATCATTTAATACAACAAGATACTTATATAAATGATATTTTTTTACATATGAATGTAAGGTCGTAATCAAAAAAAAGTATTAAATCAATCTCAATATTCACTTCATAGTTTCTCTTATTTACCTATACATAAATTAGGAGAGAGAAATATACATGGGTCAGTTTGAGAGAACTAACATGAGACAACTCACTCATTTTCTACATCATAATCATTATATAATGATAATAACAGTCAAGGTTTGACTCTATACTAATTCAAACCATTTTACCAATTTGATCAACAAGAATCAAATCAACAAGTTATAACATAATTAGCTTACTTCATACTAGTTTAACTCAACAATAATCACTCTATTTGCACTTCATATTAAATCATATTTAACTATCCAATAATGGTCTTCAGCTTACAATTCATAACATATCTTTAAATTCATATAAAACAGACTTATACAGGCTGTCCTTATTTTCCTATAATCTATTGATTAAATATTTAATAATAAAATCATTATTAGCTACCAACCAAAAATCATTTTATTATAACAGTAGTATTTCAAACTTTGTAACAGTTTCATTTTTCATCAAGACCCAATTAAAAATCAGTTACACATAGAGTACTATATTTACCTAATTATAAAAGCATACAACTACAATGTGCATTCTCCTACAAAGTATTTATATCCTTAAGAGAGAGAAAATATATCTATCTTATCATCTTATAAGTATTCAAATCCAAAAGGACAGATAACTGTGTTAATACCTCGCAATACAAATCAGATCCTAAAATATTAATAAGTAATGTTCAAACAACTTCATACTTTCCAAACTTCGCATACCAAATATTGGGGAATTTTTAAAGATACAACCCAAAACAATAGTTTCAGTATCATAATATATACATGCCATTTTACACCAATACCACAACATGTAGACCCGATATTGGTATACTTAAACTATTGCTAGAAGAACGAATGTCTTAAAAAGATTAAAACACGATCTCAACTAAAATATACATACTCGTTATTCATTTTTAATACACAAACCGGAACGCAGTTATGCTTAAATCTACTACATGTTTCCTTCTTGTAAAAAAATGCATACCCAGATAATAAAATGCGGTCAAATTTATGAACTCTTACTTTTCACAAAAATATGCATACACAAAATCAAAAATCTGCATGCGCATATCTAAATGCAATCTAAATAGATGAAAATAACCCATCTCGACATGATTTAAATATAAAAATCAATGCACAAAACACCTAGATCATTTATAACAAATTAAAAACATTCCACCATGAAAACCAACTCAAAAACACCCAGAATGCCATAAAAAATATAACCATTATGATATAGAGTATCAGGGAGAAGCTCATGCCTGTAATGCTCACGTACTTGATTACCTCAACTCCCTTTTTCTATAGTCTTCTTCAAAATCGAAAACAACAATGCATTCATTCCCATATTCCTTTTCCAAAAAACAATTATGCACAGTGGAAAGAAATTCGATTACTTCAAAAACCCCCCAAAAATAGCTTGGAGCAATCAAAATAATAACCAAATGAGTAAGGAAGAAGGAATGCGAACAACTTAGGGTTGGCTTTTTGGGGAAGCTAATTGTTTCCAAGGAGTCAGGGTTGCATTTAATTTCCATAAAACCCAAAATCCATTCACTACAACTTTCATATGCCACGTACTCCTCTTACTTATCTTCACATCAAACAAACATGGTTTGTATAGCATTGCCTAGTCTTTTGTCTATGTCACTAATGCCTCCTTTTTAAATGTGCCACAGAAGTTAATCAAATTTAATACATATACCATGAAAGCCAAGTAAGGCTTAATACTTGTACCACAAAAGCTAACAACATTTTAAACAAAACATTATTACATGCCACCCACGTAATATGCAACGAAGGCCCAAATAAAACACTTTAATATATATTCTATGTCAAGTCCCACATTTATAATTGAAACTTATTTATATGTATACCCAGACTTAGTTGTCATGTATTATTTAATAAATCCACATTTAGTATAAACATGTTATAACTCATACTATATCACAGCCAAGACTAAGTAGTAGATAACAAGTGACCCTATGTATAGAGTCCAAATAGGAGAGTAATGCGGGTATGATTATTACCTTATGAATGTTTTTCCAAAATCAAATTTTAAACATATATATGATAGAGTATAAATGTGTGAGTTAAGACTCTCGGTTGTTTATATGCTTGATTTAAACAAGCCAACAATCTATTGGCCATCTATACGGTCGTCATTTCGGGACTCGTAAGGGTGGGTTATTACATAATTTTTTTCAAAAAAAATAGTTACAAGTTCCCATGTAGGTATGTACATGCAAAATGTGGAACTATGCACAAGGTATGAAACTATTCGACAAAATGTATGAAAAAAATGTGGTGTCATGGACTTCAAAAGATTGTAGGGTATGCTTAAAATGTGTTTTTTGAAAATACCTTAGAAACTTTCTAGTGAATTTAATTGGCAAGTGTAAATCCATACTCCACATCTTTTTTCAGCATCCACATCATTTTCTAGCATCTTCCTAGCCTCCGTCAAAATGGAAGTTTTAGAGTAGGGCATGGACAACCATCACAACATGTAATGGAAGAAAATTCGTATTAGATGTAGTTGTAAAATTTGTAGAAGACATGTATACAAAAGGTGACACCATAGACAAGGCATGTAAACCATTTGACAAAATACTCGAAAGACATGTGGTCTCATAGAACATACCCTAATCATGTAAACTTCATTTTTTATATATTAACATGTAGCCATAACTACTTTATCATGCACATGTGTTGTATGATTTAAACTTGGGATTTTCTTTGATCTTGGAGTTTTCTACCCAATCACATCATCTTAATGTTCCAATTTTTTTGCATGTCTAATATTAGTCCAATAATCTTGAAAAAAAAGTGCTGCCTTCATATCATTGCTTTCAATAAAATAACCTTATATTTCTTTCAAAGTAAAAGTACGTACAGTTATGCAGAAAAAGTTAAAACCATGAAAAGCTTGGCATATGTGGTTCTATTCTAAACTAAAGGTTATTTCACTGCAAGTTCTCACTAATTCAACTATTGCAGCACATTTTTGAGAATCTAACTTAAAAATAAGTACACCACGACATGAACATTATGTCCTTGGGTGCATGACTTATCCTCAAAAACTCACTTTTGCTATAAAATTGAACATTAGGTATTAAGTGGATTTAGCATACAGTTCCAGTGGAAAGAGCATACAATATATGACATATGTAATCTTCTCTTGGCACATACAATCAAGTTGTGGGTGTTACTATAGTACGTCCTCCTCTTATCGTCCACAAACTCTTCATCATTCTCCTTTGGGTGTCCAACTTGCTACATTATTTGTAGTGGCTTCCAAATTTGTAACATCTTAGCTTCATGTTTTTATAGGAGTTTTGTGACTCAACGATCTGGCACACTTCAAGGAGCGCTAATGTAGGGCGAGGCCTCCTAGCCGGTTGTGTAAATACAAGGGTAACTGGTCCCCTGAGGCCTAGGAAATTAGAACATGGGTGGTTGGTTTTTGAACACATAGGCCCCACCATCAAGCCACACCCTTGTCCCCAAACTTTGGATGGTAAACACTTTTATTAAACAAGAGCTATGAATTGGAGTGGTGGAGGAAAACTTTCTCAAAATGGCACATCAAGCCACACCCTTGCACCGAAACTTTGGATGGTAAAAGTTTTCATTAAACAAGAGCTATGAACAGGAGTGGTGGATGAACACTTTCTCAAAGTGGGACATGGGGGTGGGCTTGGGTCCTTAATATCCACTGAGTGATTCACATTTGAAGTGCCCTATAATGTTTCAATTGGTCTACATGGAGAAGATCGACCCCTACATCAAGGCGGCCCCATGGCCACTTATTGAAAATGTTCAATGGACTCAATCAGACTGAAACATGGGTCGATGGTTACAAACTACTTATAACTCACCAATAATCCAAGACCTTCAGTTCATGGTATTCCCCTAATAAAAATACTATTTAATGATATCTTTTGTTTTACATTTTTATGAGTGTTGAAGAATAAATGTGTGTGTGTGTGCGCGTGCGTGTGGACGCACGCATTATTAAATATATTTTCATAAAATTTATCAAGTGGATTTTCAATTTTTCGTCGGTAGGCGTCCACCTTTGAAGATGGCTTGACTGGCAAGTGTCAAATTTTTGCGGCTCCAATATTTGTTGTCTTAACTTTAATGTAAGTTGCCGAATTTTAGATATTTTCCTACAATCCTAGATATTTACTATGGTAGATATCCACAAATTTTAGATATTTCCTATAATAATATCTAACAATCTGATTTTATCTACTTTTTGGACTGTATGATCGTGTGCCAAAGAAAATATTAAATCTACTCTCTTTGTGAATGCTGTGATTTATTTATTTATTTATTGTCCATTAAAGAGGATGACAGGTTCTTAAGGTTAGAAAATGTTTCTTATATGACACAACTGCATGCAATATGATTCAGTGCTACCCATGAATTGCAATTGAAAAGGATGGAAGAAGGGATCATGTGGCAGCTGGTAAAGATGCAACCCCTCGTGTGACCAGGGGCCTATTTCTTTGACAAAAGTGTTTATAGTTGTTTTGTAGTTTATCGTCAGCTGACTGGCGTTTGTCTGTCACACCAAGTAATAATGAGGAGCATATGCTAGCTCAAAGATAGAGTGAACTGTTTGACTTCCTTATCAATTGGCTAATCTAGAAAAATATCATTTAAAAGGAATGTTGTTACGTAGTAATGACAATGATCTGTAATGTTTACGAAAGGCCATAACAGATAAAAGGCTATTTGGATGCTTGGCTAGCAAGTTAGCGCATGTCAACCCATGCAAATCAATTTAAATTGGAACATTTTGCAATATTCTATGCACCCAATAAAAGGCTAATTGGGTTTGTAGTGCCAAGCTGGATATGTTGTATGGCAAATCTCAGGGAACTCAACTTGGATTACTGTGATTGTAATAATTATCCAGAATTATAAACATTGCCAAGTTCAATGAGTTGGAACTTTTATGGTGATCAATTATGTAAAGAGCTGCCAAAGTCATTTGGAAAGTCGGAAGGATTTTCAAAGTTCCTGGGGAGAACTACATCAAAACTGGAGTGCCCGTGAGAACGGTCAAACCCAGTCTCCCATCAATATATTGGTGATTATTGAAATATTTATTTTTGTGATTATTGAAATATTTTGGTGATGCACAATCAAATAAAATGGACAACAGGGGCCGACAATATTGAAATGGAGGGGAAAATATACAAGCTTAACCAAGGCCACTGACACAGCCCCGCTGAGCACACCGTCAACGACAAAAGGTGTTGCTCTAAAAAGCAAAACTTTTTATATTTGTGATAAGTGCACCTCTAATATTTGCCAATAAAAAAAAAAAAAATCTGAATATAACACACAGTACAAATATTTGTGATACAGAGCTACTGCGAGTTTGGGGCGTAAACAATATGAATTTGCATGCTCCATTAGCCCCGCTGCATATTTACATCCCTCCCAACGTAATTTGCGACTCATGTACAATTACTAGTTATAAATATTGGTGAGTATGACACATTTCTAGTGAATCATGTGTAAGGGCTCGACCAATACATATCTTCGCGTTGAAATTAGAACAAGCCCTTCACATCACTTGTCGGCGGTTGCTATACCCGTGCGCCAAATTATCACTATTAAATCAAATTCAGACCTCATTATCGAAACTTGAATCTACAAAATAGTCAACAATTTCGCTTTAAAACCGGTCCGGGAAACAGTAAATCCGCGTTTGAATAGAAGACACACCCACGAAAAAAACACGTTTTTATCTGAACGGTAGGCCGACGTTTATCCTTCCTATTCACCTACACATTTATATAATGATTCACAGTGCACTCGCGCTCTGCCTCTCATCATCGACATGGCTGCCACTGCTCTCATCCATTTTCTGTGCTGCTGCAACGCCGCCGATGAATGTAAGGAATGCTCTGCTTCGCTTCCTAAGGAGAAATGGAGAAACTTTTTCAGGAAGCTGAAAAAGAGTAATAGTATGAGTAGGACAGCAATAAAATTGGGCGTCTGCAACAGCTATTGCGGCAATGAGATGAGCAAATCTGGGAGGTTTCAGTATGATCCGCTCAGTTACGCGCTTAATTTTGACGACGGATCTGTGAACGAGGACGAGCATTCTCTGCGTGCATTTTCTGCCAGATTCGCTTGCCCCATTGCCAAGCCCAGGGAGACGGAATGCCCCTTCATTTAACCCATTTGAGCCCTCAACATAAATCAAAATCACATTTTTATTGTTTTAATGTCGCCCTCTGTGGGCAGTTAGATCACCACCGAGAGCGTTTGAATCTAGAGCTTTTTTAGCATTCGATCTGTAACATTATTGTAATTGATGGAACAAAAAATAGTTTTTCCTCTTACTTCAGTATATATCATCTGGATTTAACTGTGGATACGAATATACAATAAATCATTATTTTAAGTTTGTTAATTAAAAAAGTACATGACGCATTATCTTTTAATAATATACTGTTGAATTGATGTAAACCCGGAAGGGGATGTATTGAGGAAGTCAAAAGGGAAGGAGAGAGACACTAGAAGAGGAAGAGGGAGGAAGAAGAAGGGGTTTAAGGCAGGGGAAGTGGAATGGGGAAACAATGCAAAAATCAACCTTCTGACAACCTCATGACATTTATGGCAATCATTTGAAGAATGAAAGATGTGTTGTGTAAGAGGATTAGGAAACAGTTAACAAAGATATCTTAGAACGTAGGGAGTGCTAAAACAATATGGCCAAAGTGAAAAGTTGTTTACAATTTCAACACTTGCATTTATTGGGTAGTTAGAGCACACGTAAATGTAATGGGAATTCAAATGCACGTTTCATGAGGCAGATCAAAGATGCGAAGATGTGGTGTGGACCTATCATCCCAAGGTAGTAATTTCATGCACATTTTAGATTAGGGTTTCCCTCATAAACAATTGTGATGACGTCATCGTTCAACAATCACTAGCAAAAAAAGAGATAGGCTATTTATATTTTTTTGTTGTTTGTTGAGGATTATGATTGCGAAGTGGAAATAAACCACCTGCATGCCTTGCACCTATTCCACAGCTCCAATTATTCCTCACCAAAAAATATCCATTATATGTGCTCAACTTTATAATTGCGATCTCGCTTGGACTATTCATGTGAGCTTTAAAGGGTCCAAAATAAAAAGTGGGGGAAGTGCAATAGGTTTTAGGCTCAAAACCCAGCCACAATGCTTGCTTTGCTTGCTTCTTGTAGCACTTTGTAGTCCCCCCTTTTAGTTGTGAGCTCAAGTAATTGCAGTAAATAGTTGATGTACAAACAATCATCAATAATTGAACCCGTACATTGGATGGTCATATGAGTGACAAGTAGAAAATATATGTTGATCGAGGTTGAAATTTCAAGGTTTTTGATTGGACGACATTACATTTATTAGATACTTGACAAGGACATGAAAGGAAAGTTAGAAATAAACAGGTGGGAATTAGATACTTTTGGATTCAGCATGATAAAGAAATGCATAAAATAACTTTGAATGGAAAATTGAAACCCATATGTTCATTCCCTACATGCAAAAAAGAGATGATAGTTCAGATTTGCAAAAGATTTGATGGTCAAGATTTGATAAAGAGTTGTTAGCATGCACCAGGACCTGTCTGGGGGTAGCAGTTTGGTAATTGACATAAAATCGGCTTCGCTATATTTAATTTTCAACATCAACGGTTTTGATTGGGTGCTTACTATTTTGTGAGGCAAGGCAAAGTTTTGAATGGAATTTTGGAAATAAAAAGGTGGTAACTAAATACCTACATGTCCCACACCCACTCCATGGTGTAGATTGTTCCTACCCAGATACTATTTGCTATATGTGCTCCACTTTATCACCACAATCATGCTTACATTATTCACATGAGTATGATTGGTGCTTAAAGGGACAAAAATTGAGGAAACTCCAATAGGTCAAAGCTATGAAACCTAAGCACAATATTTTCTTCTTGTAGAATTTTGTAGTCGACCCATTTTCAGTTTCAAGATTGAGTAATTGCAGGGAAGAAGGATATGTATGAACAATTATTGATAATTGAGTCCGCCCAATAAATGGTCGTATGAGAGAAATTATCTACCAGTCATACTTTGTATTAAATATTTTTTATTTTTTTTGGGTTCAAGGTTGTCAATTGGACAATGTTTAATTTGGTAGATAAAATGAAGACATGAATAGAAATTTAGAAATTGAATCATGGACATTACATACTTGCATGGTTCACACCTATTCCACAGCTTAAATTGTTCTAGCACAAATAATATATGTTTTCTATGCTCTATTTTATATTTTTGATCTCATTCACACTAATCACATGAGGACAACCGACATCTAGATTTTATCTACCAATCAAGCTTTTCCATCTTTTTATTTCATGGCATCAAGGTTTTCTATTGGATGATTTTTAATTTGATAGATAAGACCCATAATGAGTGGTGCAATGGAGAAGCTAAAGGGGATGTGTTGAAGAACTTAAACTGAGAGGAGTGAAACATTGTTGGAGGAAGAGGGGTAGTGAAGAAGGGAATATAGGGAAGAAAATTTGAATGGTGGGAAAATTGGTGGGGGGATATACGGAAAAATGTGTTACCGGATATTGTAAATCGAATGACATGTCGAGGGGACCCGACATCTCATGCTAACACCACTTCAAACTAACAAGAATGAAGCAGAGTTATTTCCACTAAGAGTGGAAGTAAGTGATCGTTTAATAGGAATGATGAGATACAAATTCCTTGTTCTATGCATAAGATCACATTCAAAGCTGGGAGTTTTTCATAGCATATGAAGTGTTGAAGAACAGTAACTGAAACGAGTTATAACTCTTTAAAGTGATAAAGGAATTATAGTTGGAGAGACAAATGAACAAGAGTTTCCATTTGTACATCTAAACAATATGAGTAGATTCAAAAGTGATCCAACATACGAATCCAAACCATGTAAACACATAATCCTCAAGAGAATACATATGTGGTAAATTCTTTCGAACTTTAAGGAAAAACATTAAAAAAATTAAACACATGACCTACCATTGCTCTTCTAATTTTCTCGATCCCTGGTCAGGCTCGTATTTTTATCTATGACCTAAAACCGCCATATAGAGAAATAAGAAGAGGATTTAGAAGAAATTTTATATTGTTCTTCAATTTAACTTTGTTTTTAAGTACTATGGTTTAATGGGAAACCATAAAGATGGATTCTTGTCATGGGAAAACGGTAAATAGCAAAGATGTATGCTACATCTAAAGTGCATGTCATATGGAAAAAAATGTTTCACTTGATACCAATGGTCCATATTGTGTACAAAGTCAATCTTCCTTTCTAGAATACATGAAAATTTTGGAGTCATTGTGGTTATTCATGATACCAAATTTCATTCAAATATGGGACTTGAAATTGTATGCAGCTATTTTTGATATAGCACTTGATATTGTATGGAATTGTCACTTTGAAGCGAGACCTCAAATCATCCAAAAGGATTTTTCGACAAATGTTATCTTCCTAGAATTTAGATGACATGATTGATGTTGGATTCCTTCATAATGTGAGAACACAATAGGTTCATAAAGTGATCCTTTACCTAGCATAATTTCATCGAATCCAAAGATGAAAGTAGAGATACCCTATCAAGGTGTAGACACAAAATCATGCACTTGGGGTACATTTCTACGTCTTAAACACATACTAGCATTCATATGATTCCTAAGAAAGAAGACTAGTAATTGACAACTGCCTTTGGCCTCTTTTATGTGTTTCTGGTTTTCTATTTGGTCTTACACACCCTACAACCTAGTTGGTAGTTTATTGGTTTATCTTTTATGGCTTCAGACACCAGCGCCTAACCAAGACAACAATGTCTAGGCGCTCAGGTTCCCTCTGGGAACCCTTGACCCTATTCTATCTTACTCGCATCTTTTGGGTCTCTTTTATATTTTTGGCATCTTTTATACTTATGGGTCAGCCTTTCAGTTGTCAATAACGAAGTTAAAACAATGAAATCATATAAATACATAGCTATGTGTTCAAAATAAAAGACCAAACTCTAAGCATTATTAATATCACCTAAGCTTGCACTCAAAATGCACCTAAAGCACTTCAAAGAATCCATTTGTAATTCAATCAAAGGACAATGGACTGCATTTTCTGCATTGCATAAGAAGGGGAAGTTCATTTTATTCCATACACACATGTTATACATTGTTACATTCTAGATCTAGCTTGTTATCATGTGCAACTTACACTAGGGCATCTTAGGGTACAATCTCTTTACACACTCACAAGAACTACATGGAGTCTAAGATGTAGTAGAATGCTCTGTCATAAGTTTACTTTTTTGTGTGACCATCAGGGTCAGTCTGACTCCCCATATTACATCTTTAATTTTTGGATTTGATTCAGTTTTGTGGGTTTTACAAGTGAACATCTCTTTTGCAGGTTACAGGTACCTTCGACAATCAAAGAGTGATATACAGGTGATCAACAGAGGATAATTATGACACTTTTGCAACACTGTGAAAATTAAGTTTTGACTATTTTCGCAGTCATGGGCACCTAGTAGCAGTCTCTAGCACCCATGTGCCCATGTCTGGCATCATTCGTGACGTCCATAATTTATCCTGAGCATTTATGACACTATTCACTTCATGTTCAACAATTTTCCCCATTCAGAGCACTTTCAAATCAAGCACAAATTAGCTAAAGCATCTTTCCTATGTCTCTTACTTAGGTTTTTTACTTTGCATGCTTTATTGTTTGTGTTATATTATATTTAACAGTTGTATATCATAATGTACATTTAGTTATTATGTAATTAGGGTTTAATAAAAATTTAATTTTTTTAAAATCATTTGGTGAACCCATCGCTCGAATTCCACCTTCTCTCTAGGGTTTTTTATTTTTATGCCAGTAACTCATAGTGGTTGTTTGGGTTCCTTTGAGTACATTGAGCTTCCTCCATCTATTCGTAACTCTTCTAGGTCAATGGTTGAATATGATAACCCCTTTGTTAACTCACAAAATCTTCCTCTAAAAGACATTTAAACCTCTGATAGTGAGCAATCATACGATGAAGACACTAATGTTAATCAAGAACAATTAGACAGGCTCACTAATTTTGGTCAAACTTTGTGTGTTAATCATTCGCATCTTCCACATGTTCTCAATGCTTTACTTGCTACCAAACACTCTCGAGATACTACTTTGGTACCTCTTGTAGGTTCCTCTTCAACTACCATAGCCTCCACCCAACCCCTTAATATTCCTACTTCCATTCTTATTTCTACTACTCCCCTCCTCCACATCATTTATTTTAATGCACAACCCAGTTCCTCTTCTGAAACCCATGATTTGACTTCTTTATATCAAGATCTACAAGTTCAAATCCATCAATTTCTGTTAGATACTTCACGTGCCTCTCCATCTCTTGACTCCTCTTTACTCCTTCACACTCCTTTCGTATCATCCATTTCTGCATATCCAATTCCTCTAAATTTCGTCACCCCTAAGCTACCCACTTTCAATGGCCATGATGACCCTCAAGAGCATCTCTGAGCTTTTTAAATGGCATGCCTAAATTATGTCGATGATCATACTTTACTAGCTAAGCTATTCCATAGGAGTCTTCAAGATTACGCCATGCGTTGGTTTTACGATCTACCTATTCACTCGGTAAATTATTTTACGTATCTCTCGGATGCTTTTCTTTCTCACTTTTCCATCAATATCGGCACCAATATCTCTTACACATGACTAGCTCAAATTAAACAAAAATCTAATGAACATCTAGCTGACTATGTTTTGCGATACAAGAACAATCTAGCTAAGATGACCAATGTGCTTGCAAATTCGGAACTACAAGATATATTTGTTCAAATCCTCTTATCATCGCTTCAGGAGAGTGTTATCTTTGAGAACTCTCCTTCATTTGATCAATTATTCCATATGCTCAAAATACGTGAATTCAAGCTTCTATCTATGGGAAAGCTAAAATATCAGGATACCCCATCATCTCCTAATAAATTTTGATGCAAATTAACATTCAAGTCATCTCCTAAGCCCACTGAAGCAAAGACAATTGTTAATGTCATCTCTCCTCTTGAAAATATTCAATGACAACGTTGAAAGCATACTTTCACTAAATTACCATATGTGTCTTGATTTCTATTGCCTTAACTCCTTGAAAGCAATCCAATCACTCTTCCACCACTACTTAATATTTATCCATCTCACCCTCGTGGCCGCAATTATGATGAAAATACTAAATGTGACTATCATCAATGCATTGGTCATTTCATCGATCGCTACTACAAACTCAGACATATCATACAATTCACTTGAGCTCCCTGTAACATCTACTTCTAAACTAGTCAACGATAACAAAAAACTAAAAAAATTTAATGACCCTTTTCCTAAGAATGACACAAAAGTTTCTGATTCTTCTGTAAATCATACATATCACGATGTGCCTCGTCCTTCATCAGGGCATCTTGATTTCCTTGTCGCTTCAGTTGATGCATCACCACCAGCCATTACATTTTTTAATCATGAATATCATGCAAAATTCTCTTCTAATTCATTACACATCAATGTTTATGTTGGTTAATATACTATCAATAACACCATGATCTATCTGGAGGCTCCTATCAGTGTGTGCTCTATTTCACTTCTTATTTCTATCAAATGTCCAATATTTGCTATCAAATATCAAGTTCCTAATTATTTTGGTTACATTAGGCTTCCCATTACATTTGAGCCTCTTACAATGCTTGTGTCATTCACTATGGCATCTTCAATCATAGGTTGTGACATGTTCTTAGATATTCCTTGGCTCCACGTCACTCAGGTTATTCCCTCCATGAATCATCTATGTCTCAAGTTCATACACAATAAACAAGTTGTCATTATTAAAGGCGTTCTGCCACGTACACCATTATCTTTACCTCCTCTTGAAGACATTCTTCCATCAGCTTCAGCTTATATGTCTCCTAGACCTCTCAAATCAAAGGCACATTCAACACCTAGTTCTCCCATTCGCACACATCCTCCTTCACCACATTTCCTTTTCATGTTATATGCTTTATGATACATCTTTCTAGCATTTCATTCTCAAACCATTTCTCGATGACACACTCTTGTTCTATGGTTCATTCTTGATTATTGAGTAGTATTTTATAAATGAACCTCGTCTCATACACATCCGTTGGGGGGAACATTGCTCCTACCATCACACTCACACATTGCATACTACTCCATTCTACCCATTCATTGCATTTGCATATCTTGGTTACATCTACTTTTTCTAGCTTATTCTACTTACATGATCGCACTTTGCTTACTATGCTATCTGGATACTTTGTATGTCATTATCTTTCTATATACACACATGCACGTTCCCCTGGTCTCTAGTTGTGAATGTAACTCTCACAGGTTCTTACACACTGCAATGATTCTTGGCAATGTACCTTTTACTTGTCCCACCGAGGCTTTTATGGGCATCTACATTTCATACTTTCATACATTACATGTGTTATTGGTTTCATCATTTACTACTTCTACTTCCTAGCACGCTACTTTCCATTGATCTATAAAATTTTTGACATACTTTATATCTTTCTAACATATTATTGGGTGCTTCATGTTTATCAAATACATTGTAGAACTATATGACACCATGGTTGTCTAACACACTTTTCTTGACACGTTTTTTTATTTTATGCATGTTATGCACTATGTCTTGTTTCATCATTGCTTGTATGTTTTTGGCCACTTCGACCCTGATTGTCTTGTGACATTGTGAGCGATGTCCCGTGTTTAAAACACACTTTTCATGGTCTATCTTATATGCACATTTGCTTGTTACATTATTTTTCTTTGACATGTTTTCTTATTTTTCTACGAACACGTGTATCTAGCCACTTTGTTTGGAGGTGTCTTGGTTTCTACTATGCACATCCCCTCCCCCTGTAGGGATCCATTTCAGCACATCATCGGGTACTCTCTTTCGGGCCACATTCTTATATCGATGCCGCATGCACCACAAACAAGGGGGCATAAATTGGGTGAACAAATCACCCCATACAACATCTCATAGCTATAGTTCATATATGCACAATACATAATAAGAATAGGGTACAGTTACAAAAACAACCCAGAATCTGACTTGGGTCCTCAACACAGCACAGACACCAGTGCCCAGACTCAGATAGTAGCGCTTGGGTGCTCATGTCCCCCCCTAGGTGCCTATATCCTAGGGGTACATACAGTTACTTTCTTAGATCAACACAATTCATGGAAGCCTTTAGAAAAATTTTACAATATCAGGCACCGTACTCCAAAAACAGGATGTATTCTCTCTTAATTTCAATTGGAAAAAATATTACATTCGGAACAATTAGGACAACATGAAAAAAATAGGGACACACCATTTGCAGTGGTGTTTATCGAGAAGAGACGTGGATGGAGAGTAACACTAGACCTCTCTCCCCAAAAATTGCTCATTGGCGTGAGATCACCCAAAAAACTCTCTTTGCGTGAGATCGCCCAAAAAATCACTCTTCGTATCATTTTCAACACATATTTCTATCCTCTTAAACTCTTACATATCAAGTGTACACTTTCCTTTTACACACTTTTACATACTTTTGCATACTTTACTCAGATTTTTCATATAATGTACTTTGACTACTCTTTCGCTCTTCTTTTGCAAGATCGTCCTTAATACGTAACAAGAAGCATCTTTACATCAGCAAACATAAGCACAACAATAGGTACAATTAGCACATACACTTCATCCCTAGGGTCACTTTTCTTTCCTAGTTTCCACACTTCATTTTGTAATCACTTCATGCTTCACTTGTCTCTTCGGCACGTTATCGCCATCACACTCTACATGAACAAAAATTTTGTACAATCTAACTACTTTATGTTATCGAGTATTCACTCAACAACATAAAGTTGGGGAAAATGTAGACACAAAAACATGCACTTGGGTATATTTCTAGGTCTTAAACACATACTAACACTCATATGAGTCCTAAGCAAGAAGAGTAGTAATTGACAACTATCTTTGGCCTCCTTTATGTGCTTCTGGTTTTCTATTTAGTCTTACACACCCTACAACCCAGTCGGTATTTTACTGGCTTATCTTTTATAGCTTCAAAAACCAACGTCTAGTCAGGACAGTTGCACGTAGAAACTCATGTCCCCTCTGAGCGCCTCTGACCCTTTTCTATCTTACTCACTTATTTTGGGTCTCTGTTATATTTTAGGAATCTTTTATACTTATTGTTTGGCCTTCCAGTTGTTAATTACGAAATTCAAACAAGGAAATTGAATATAAATACATAGTTATGTGTTCAAAATAAAGGACCAAGCTCTAAGCATTATTACTATCACCTAAGCTTGCACTAAAAAGGCACCTAAAGAACTTCAAAGTGTCCATTTGGCATTCAATCAAGGGACAAGGGACTGCATTTTTTGCATACATTACATAGGAAGGGGAAGTTCATTATATTCCCTCCACACATGTTATACATTGTTACATTCTAGATCTAGCTCATTATCAAGTGTAATTTGCACTAGGGAATCCTAGGGCACAATCTTTACACACATTCACAAGATCTACATCGATTCTGAGATGTAGTGCATCACTCGGTCATAAGTTCACTATGTCGAGTAACCACCAGAGTCAATCTGAATCCTCATATTGCATCTTTATTTTTTGAATTTGATGTGGTTTTGTGGGTTTTGCAGGTGAACATCTATTTTACGGGTTATATGTACCTTCTTCAATTAAGGAGCAACATACAGGCGATCAATAGAGAATATTTTTGACACTTGTGCAATACTTTAAAAATCAAGTTTTGACTATTTTCGCAGTCACTATGCCTAGTAGTGGTCTCTGGCACCTAGGCACCCTTGCCCTAGTCCAAGTTCCCATGTTCGACATCATCTGTGAGGTAAAAAATTTATCCTGAGCATTTACGGCATTATTCACTTCATGTTCAACATTTTTCCCATTTCAAAGCACTTCTAGATCAAGCGCAAATCAACTAAGTTGTCTTTCTTATGTCACTTGCTTAGGGTTTTTACCTTGCATGTTTTATTTCTTGTGTCATACTGTATTTAGCAGTTGTATATCATAGCATACATTCAGTTACTCTACAATTAAAGTTTAATAAAAACTTAATTTTTTATTAAATCACAAGGGATATTCTAGTAAACAGTGAAAATAATGACATTCAAATCCTAGATATTTATATTTCTAATGAATCCTCCTTGACCCTCTGTTTCCCAGATGTGTGTTAGCTGTAGCTAATGTAACTCCCAATTGGAAATGCATTTTAATGTAAAAACAAAAATAAAATAATCGACAATGTATCATCAAAATTACAATCTTTATAACTAATAACTTTTGTTGATTCCCCACTTTTTAGCAAACTAAAAATAGACAATAACATGGTGGCCATGGTAATGTAGAATAATCAATAAAGGAAAAATAAGGAACAAAAAGAACATGTAAATACTGCCACATACTCAAAATAGGTGGTTGTGATGAATGTGGCCCTTCTTCACTTTGCTTTCCCAGTGGCACTTGGAACTCGAATGAAAACTTTATATGGTGTCCATATCTCCGTCCATGATTTTTTTTTTAAGTAGAACCATGGGCAGGGACGTGTACTTCCGATAGATTTTTGCAGATGGAGACACTGAGAAATTTAGTGAGCACCTAAATCTGGTGGGATGAAATTGAAAAGTCATAGCAATGGGGGGACATTTTTTGACGCTAATCAACCATAAGCAATCAAAATTCTCAAGTTAACAAATATAACTCGTGTCCACTATTGATGGGTTTATTAAACATTCAATTGATGTCATAAATATAATATACTATGCCATAATTAGATAAATTGTGCCAACTCATTTTACGATTGGCATTTTGCGTCACGATTCATGTGTCACCCTCGTCTCATATAAGAATCATCCAGCTAAATCAACTGCTCCCTAAAATCAATGTCGTCCCAAGTTAGAACACAAAAAATGAAATAGTTGTTGTGGGTTGCCACCTAATCTTTCCCTTTTAGATAGGATTTAGTGGCATATAATGAATTCAACCATGAAAATGGGGGTATAAATAGCCACAATGAAGGCCAAGTTGTGAATCAGACAAAGTTCGAGAACTATGTATACTTTATTCCATAACAAACAACAACATAATATTATTATATACACAAGGTCCCATAAAGCTTAAGTGAAAATTATCCAAAAAATAATATTAATACAAGCATTTAAACCCTTGGTATATTAATTTATTAATATTAATATGGCAGTGACATGTTACAAGAGATGATATCCCAAGAAAAAGACAAAAATATTTAGTTATAGAGTGGACGACTGCGATGTTGGTTTTCGATGAGGAAATACAAGGTAGAGTTTGGGTAGAGTCAGAAGCAATGGTAAAGGATCATGCAAGTGTGATAGGGACATTACAAGGCTTTGACTAATTATATAAGGGGACCAGGTAAATGTATATATATTTGAAAAAATCTGAATTGGATTACACTAAATCATATCTATAAAAAAAGACTCAACAATAAAATTTGATCTTGAATAAATTCCAACTGCAAATTGAGGAAATGAAAGGTGTTTTCATATAACAAGAAGAAATAATTAAAGCAACATTCATGGTGAAACATAGGAAGACTATATTTCATAAATGAATTCATGTTGTTTATAATCATAAAAATGAAATATTTTTTTCAAAAATGCTCTACTTAACTAAATCTATTGCCTCAAATCATGTGTATTATTAATGAAGGCAATTACACAAATGGCTAAAACTTGCTTTTTTGAGAAAATACATGGAAAGGATACCAACAAACATGTGCATTTTGATTTTTACCATGTGGCAATCAACGAGTCAAATCATGTGTGTTACGAATGTAAGCACATACATAAATGGCTATACCTCAATCTTATAAGACAACATATGGAAACGTGAGAGAAAAACAATTATGCAGTGACTTTTACCCCATGGAAATTGATGAGTTCTATACTGCAACAATACCATAAACTCATACATGTAAATGTACAATTCATATGTTTATTACATAAGTTTGAATCATGTAGATAAAAATGACATTTGACAAGGCATTGTGCGAAAATGTATATAAATTCTTTCTTCAAGGTATTTTGGAATCGCTTCTATTACATATTTATAGGTGATTCATTTAGATTAGACATCATTTAATTATTCTGTAAATTTTCATTATCTTTTGGAATCGCTTCTATTACATATGCATAGGTATTTCATTTAGATTAGACATCATTTAATTATTTTCTAACTTGCACGTATTAAACTTTCTCTTGCTTATATTTACATTAATTTTTGTCGGTTTTTATATTGTTTGTGTTAAGTAATAAGACTATATGTATTTATGTGATGTTTTTATGTAGCACATTTAGGATATCAACATATACAGTTATCATCTCATCAGATATACCTCTTCAATATATTTTAGAATTGCTTCTCTTTAATACATATAATTAATCAATCTAGATTAAACATTATTAAATCATCCTATCGATTTACATGCTTGACGGTCAATCATGATTTAATTTCTCATATTTTATAATACATACTTAATTTAAAATAAGTATATTTTTATAATCAATATTTGTAGGGTGAAATCCGAGCACATAGTTCCATGTAAGTGTAATTTATTGATGCCATCTATCCAAAGGCAACCTTTGTTTTCGTAAAACAATTTAAAGAAATACCACCTCAAGGGCACCCTTTTTTTTGGCTTCACATAATTTAATAAAAATTGATGCGTCCTTGCATTGATGAGGTGCATAATATGAAAAAAAATACCTTACACTAACTAATGTTTATTCTTATAATTTATTCATTGTTTAATTACCGTAAGATGTTGAACCTTTATAAAATAGAAGGTTAATATCAAGACTGTTGCAGACCCCTCCGCGGATGAATTTAAAACCCACGCCTTAACCATGTTTTTACACACGCTAGGCACACGCGTCGTTATATTATAAAACATAATTGAAATATTGTTGAGATCCGGCTATATGTTAAATTAAATTCTGACAGGCTGCTGTGGGGCCCGCCAAAATCACGAGTACTGATTCACGCTCCAACTCTGTTCTGTGGTTTCTTTTGACCCATCGAAATTGGTGACCTGTCACTTTCGGATGACCGTAAACAGCGTGCACAAATGTGCAGGCCCTACATTCTCCACCAATGGGAAAATCCAATTTGTAAAGGCTTTTTGTTTATTAATTATATGATTGGTCTATTCTGCAGGCCCCACCACGTTTGTGAGTGTTGGATAAGGATTTCCGTCACTTTCTGTAACTGTAAACTACCTGTATTTTTTTGAAAATAAGAAAATTATAACTTATAATACAAAAAATACAGATGTCAGCGGACCATCTTTCATGGCTTTGGCAATTCAACGTGGTCATGTTCGCCAAAGAACAACTTCGTTGTAAAGCAAAAATAGATTTGACGTTAGGAAACTTGGCTCAAAAATAGAAACCAAGAAAACAACAAATAGAAACTAAAAAGCTCAGACAAGGTTGTGAAAAATTCCACCAGTGCGAAAAAATCAAACACAAAAATCCAGAAGCAAGGCCATCCCTGTCGAAGATGTCTACGCTGAACAACCACTGCCCAAAACACCTACGCCTGATAACAGAAATTTCATTTCACTTTAAACCTTAGGGTTTCTTTCATTATTTTTAGGGTTCCACAATTTGGACGGTTTAGAATAGATTGTACGTCTACGATGTGTCATAAAATCCATTTGTCCATGGTGAATGGCCCTAATTTGATCCACACTTCAACGACCAAAGTATTAACAGCGATCTGATTTATGATCGGTGTCAGAAGAGCAAGGCATTTCTAACTGGGACAAATTTATTCGGCATAATAAATGCACTTTTTCTTGTTGCCAAAGTAGGTACATGAGAAATAATCATTTGCATTTTTTGCGAGCATAAGTGGAAAGAATCCATAAATGAGGATTTTAGACTTTTAGAAATAAATCGAAAAGTATCAAAGAAGCATATTTGACTTGGTGTAATAAGATATGTATTTGGAGATTACTGACAAAAAAATTGGTATCATGAAATTATATAGAAGGAAACCGAATATCAAGCAAGCAAACATATTACTCCTACAACTAATCAACCTTATGTTTCTAAGACATGCACTTCCATTATGAGTCACCCCCTTTGGTATAAAAGAAGTTACATTCATGATCCTTTGCAAGATGACCTTCTAGTATTTTGACGAGATAAAGAATGGAGTTTTCATATGATACCATATGATAAGATAGTTGATTTGAAACTAAAAAAGAAATCTCTTCAACTGTGAGAAAGGCATACCTAAATAAGGACATGACCAAGCAACAATACAAGGAATTTAGGTGTGAAAACCTCAAATTGCTTGAAGTTGGGTAGCTATGATGTTACAAGAAGTGGAATGTTATGAGAAATAATAAAGTTGTAATATGCGAGAGCAATTCATCACCTACTAAAATATTATGATGTCATAAAGATGATGTTTCTTTGACACATCTATCTCAATTACCTCATGGACTTGTGGAGGTTCTCTTTCTTCTCTCCGTGTTCCTCAAGTGATAGTATCTAGGGCAAGGATTTGATATTCAAATTTTCATGCAATAAACCTTGAGTTGGATACCACAAGAGGTTATTCTCAAGACTTGGAGAAACTTGTTGAGAAAGAGGACATCATGCATGGCTTCCTCTAGTGGCAATTGAGAAAGAGGAGTTGGATTGTGATCAAGAAGTGCAAATATCAAAATGGATTCATTCTAATTATGAAGAAGAATGCAATATTGGTACTGAAGATACCATTTCTTCTCTTGGCCTAGGATGTTTTTCTCATATTAAAGAGTCCTTAAATGAGTTGTAGAAGGAAGAAGAGCATGAACAAGCCACATATAAAAAATGTGAAGATCCCAAACGTGTTTCTTGTTTGGAGTTAGATACCCTTAAAGGACGTAATGCTATGGAGCTAAGAGAGTTTGATCCCAATCCACCATTTGCAGGGAAAGGCACATCTAAAGGCTCTATTCGCAATTCTTTTTGAAGGTTACAAGAATTTTCCCTTTACAAGGGTTGTTCAATCAAATTCCAAGATTTCTTGAAACCCAAATTAGAGATGATACTTTTTATGCTCATTTCATAGCATGAGGAGAAACTAGTTTTTTTGGAGAATCAACCCATGCACCCATAAGAACAATGCATAGATGAGTAGTGGGGGAATTCTGCAAAAAAGGTTGATTTCAAGAACGGAGGTGAGCCCAAGAAGTGTAATTTTTGTTTCCTTCCTCCTCTTCTTATACTTCATTGTTGCTACCAAGTTAATTGCATGGTAGAAAAATGTAAGAAAAGGAAGCTTTTTCTTTATGCCACTTAATGGATTTCTTTAGTTAGCTACGTATATGTTGGTCATTGTAGGAGTTCAATCCTTAGAGCAACAAAGCATTCCATAGGCTACGAGGCCATCAACAATTTTCAACATTTGAACATGTAAATATACTAAGCCCAAAAGGATGATGGCTTAATTAATATATCAATATGAGATCAAACGATTTTAAAAATGAATGATGGATTTATAAATTTATAGTCCAACCTAGATAATGTTTATCAAACTCTATGTTAAAAAACACGATATGAGTTGGTTTAGACTTTCAACATTTGATCACACATGCTACATGGGACATAATAAATAAAATGAGATTATACAAAGGAGGAGAAAGATGACAACATGTGTAGGATTAATGATAGAGTAGAGATATGACCATACAAGTGTTAAATTAATATGTACCTACATTTCAAAGTAACTCTTTTAGATGACTTTTGGAGATGAGGACTTTATCATTGGTATTGTGGGCTTCTATATTAAGAGTGTTATATAAGATTATTTTGAATTTCATGTCAAGGTGGAGGGTGTTGAGGTTTCTTCCATTCACATTGAATTTAGATATGTGTGGGTGGAAGGCCAAGTAGCCAATTAAGATTACAAGCCTTGGTGAGCATGACTAGGATGGAGAACACAATGGAAAACACATTGCACTCAATCATGCAACACTAGATAATTGCATTCGCCTTAGGTGGCATGGGCAACATGGAACCATCAGCATTCTCTACCATGTGCTCATTCCTTTCATCTTCATGGCTATGCTTTCATTTGAAGCTTTGTTTTGCACTTTTCAGCAATTTATTCAATGTAAGTATTTTTTTTAGATTTGACATGACCAAAAATTAAATTGCAGATAGATTATGAACCAACAATCTACCTTTTTCTATGCCTATGCTTCAAATTCCTCTTCCTCTTCCTTTGCCAAAGTGGAAACGCATTATAATATTTTATGCTTACACACAAGGGGAAAACATTACAAGTTTTGATGTCAAGTATTGACATAAAAATGACATAGTGAATAGTGGTGGGGTGGATTAGGAAGATGTGATCATTTGGATGGTCATTTGTATGTACAAAGTAGGTACTTGCTTTTGATTCGCTTCTCCTAGGTGACTTTTTCCCACTGTATAATACATATTGGTGTAACTAAAAAAATAGTTCGTTGAAATACCAAATCTGCAAAAAGAGAAAATGCCTCGCAATGAAAAAATATCCTTAAAAAGAAGGGATTTATGTATAGGCACTAGATATGGAATGTGTATCCAAAATTTTTAGGGCATGCTTTTGGTTTTTGTTATTGTTTTCCCTCCTCGGTGGATGGAGGATATGGAGTTTATATATAATATATATTTGATATTGAATTTGTTCACTGGTTGTTTCCAACTAGCTGGTATGCAGGTTACAACAACATATGTAAGTTAACCTATCTATCATGACTCCATTGGTGCAAATGGGCCAGTCGAGCCCTAATACATGTTTATGTGTTGTATTAGTTTGTCTTAGAGCTCGATTAGCCTCATTTGTGCCAATATATCCCTAATACATGGTAATTTGTCACAAAATTGTGTATTAAGGATTAATTGTAAGAAGTTGTACCAATTGAGCCCTAATACTCATTAAGTTGTCACATCAATATGTATTAGTGCTCAATTTGCACAAATGTCTTCTAGTTGATCCCTAATACACATTGATTTGTCGCAATATTGTGTATTAGGGCTTGATTGACCTATTTGCACCGATTCAACCATAATACATGTTAGATTATTGTATTATTATGTATTAGGATTCGATTGGCCTTGTTTGTGGCATTGGAGCCCTAATACCCATTATTGTATATTAAGGCTTGATTAGTGCAACAATGTACCAATTGACCCCTAATACACATTGATTTACAACATTATTGTGTATTAGGACTCGATTGTCACAATGTGTGTCAATTGATCCATAATACATGTTAATTTTTCATCATGAATTAGGGCTTGATTGGGCCCATTTACACCATTGGAACTCTAATACATGTAAGATTCTTACATTATTATATATTAAGATTCGATTAACCTTGTTTATGCTAGTACATTTAATTGTTGTAAGTGAAATATTAAGTATGAAGCAATGGAAAAACAACTTAAATAAAAATTCATTGCACATTTCATGATTGGAGACCTACCGGTTCCATACTCCACTACTTGCTATTTGCAACATATTTATCTTGGGTTTGTTGTATGCTCGACTTACATAACTAACCCTAAATACAATATTGTTTATTTCATGTAGTCACATAATGCCCGAACAACTATCATTATTATGACATTCATTAGACTTAAGCTCATATGCACATACCAAATCCAAAATTTAAAATTACAATTTTAAAAGTGAATTAAATCCAACATTTGAAACCCCGTAAGACCTTGCTACCCAGATTTCAAATGCCAAAAATCCTGTGCATGCTCTGGTGTGCATATATCATTGATCCATTGCCCTTTCTTTTCTCAAACAGCCGGTTAAATGAAGGGGCATTCCGTCTCCCTGGGTTTGGCAATGGGTTGAGCAAATCTGGCGGAAAAAGAACGCAGGAAATACTCGTCCTCGTCCATAGATCCATCGTCAAAATTAAGCGCATAACTGAGCGGATCATACTGAAACCTCCCAGATTTGCTCATCTCATTGCCATTGCTGTTGCAGACGCCCAATTTTATTGCTGTCGTACTCATACTATAACTCTTTTTCAGCTTCATGAAAAAGTTTCTCCATTTCCGACCACAAGTGACGGCGCAGTAGCAGCAGAGAAACATTCTGTTGAAATTCCTGTGAGCCATGATCATTGATGATGGGGGGAGTTCTTATCGCGATTGTGAGCCATTTTATGAATCTGGAGAAGGTGGAATTCAGTGGAGTGGGTGAATACGATGAGGGGACAATGAAAACAGATTCGCTATTAAATGTTACTTGTGATTAAATGTTATCCAGACCATTATTAATACAAGTTGAGATGTCGCTTGGTCTAATTTTTAGTTGATATGTCACACCAATTAGTTTAGAAACTTAATATTATATCTCACATCATAATTATTATGTTAATGGTATTAATAAGTCACCATCTAATAAAAAGTGTATCATTTTTTTTAGTCTAATAATGATAATTGTGCCCATGGGAATTGCGTGGCATATTGCATGCAGGGGTTAAATTTGACAGCCACCTCTGCCTATCAAACAATTTTCGAATGAGAGTAATTTTTCTATACTACCCTTCAAAAACACAAAACAATGTTATTTTTAAATAATTATTCTATATTTATTATATTTTTTTGCTATATATTTACATATATTTTTATATTTTATATACAAATCTATATAAAAATTGACGGCCGGGTTTAAAATATACAAGTCACGTGTGACGGTTAGATCAGATATTTACAAGTATTTTACGTCTAAAATCACTAAAAACGTCTAAACGGCCGTCAAATTTAACCCCTGATTGCATGTTGGAAAAATACTAAAGTGACATTTTAAAAGCTATACATGGCCAGTTATTCAAAATCTAACATGTACTTCAAAAAAAAGGTATACTAATTATTTCATATCATTATTTTCTAATGTTATCACTATTTAAAATATTTATAATTGATCAAAAAACTCCTCTGATGTGTTTTCTCTAAACCCTTCTAAGTTTGTTATCTTGTAATTATCTTTGATACGTGTGCCGATAGGCGTATTTACCATGATCGTTCAGCTCGTCTATGCGTGATTGACAAAGGATATTCATGTCGTGCAGTGACGTAAGACCATGGAGTAACTGTTGTCCATTGTGTTTTCCTATGTGGAGACCTTTTGGAGAATGAGTCATAGGTAGGTGCTTGCCCTTTTTTTATTCTTCGTAGTTTTATTTTCATGAGTTTCGATTCTGTGGAGGTTGTGCATTTTTCCTGGGTACTAAGGCATTGAGCAATGAGATAATTAGCACAAACAATGCACACCAAAATTTCCCTCTCATTTTCCATTGATGGGATCATTATTTGGGGTTGAATGTTGATGCGTTGTAGTACCGCCTGGGTCTATGCATTTAAGGGGATGTTATGCCTCATTTAATGTCATTACCATCCATAAACAACGTACTAGTGTAGACAAGCACTTTCCCTACTTTCCATCTTTAAAATCCGAGTTGGTCTATTATCCTGGGTTTGCATTTCGTTGGGGATGAAAACTATTCAGGTAGGGGCTAGGGTTTTTAGAGGACAAGAGTGTTTGATGAATTGCGAAGTAGACAAGGCATTTTTTTTTACTTTGCTTGATTTGCATGCCTTGTTAAACTCTTATTTTAAAGACAGAAAGTAGGGAAATGACTCTTTTTTGTCGAAGCAATTCAACATGTGTTGTCTTTATTATTTTTTGCTTTACTTTTTCTGTGTTTATTCCTATTTTATATGCCAAAATAATTTATTAAATTGTATATTTGTGGGTTACACATGTGAAGATTAGAGATTTGATTTATTTATAATGCATGTGGAAATCAAAATGAGTGATTTGGCTCATGGCTCTCTAATAGTGTCACTATGTTTTGCATGTTTGGAAACAAGGATTTTCATGACTTATAAGGCATATGCTTGAAATATGTATGCATTCCTTTACAATTTTTTCATTACTTATCTTATTATCTTCATCACTATTTATCCCTTTTTGGAATGCTAGAAAAAATTTATTGCATATGCTTGAAATATTGCCTAATTAAGTTCTTCACCATGGATTCTCCCTATGCAAATACCATAAGAGCATGTGCAATGTTTTTTAAGGCTCCAATGTAGGCATTGTGAGATGGTGTAAAATGGTGCCTTGAATACTCATCTTGTTTCATTAATCACCTCCTCTCCTTACATATTGACAGCAATTGTTCATTATGAAAACTTAACATACCCAGTTGTGCATCCCTAAATATGTAATTTCATATAAATGTTTATTGAAAAATGGTGTCACTGAAATTTTTTATCGCATTGAGAATAACAAGCCTTGGTGTGAATTAAATAATTTTTTTACAGACATTGTTGAAGCTCAATAATCAATTAAGCTTGATTTAACCATTTCAGTTCTGACCTTCTCATTGTATGCCCAATTTTTGTTACGAAATTGTTGTTACATGATCTAGTAAAGGGTTGTTGAAAAACATGTGCACATGTACTCGATGCATAACCCATAGGGAAGAATCATGATACATTCATTATTTTTATTGGATGCATTTTTTTGGTGCATACCCTTTAGAGCTTAATTTAACCCTTCCAATTTTGACCTTCTCATAGTGTACATAGTTTTTGTTATAAAATTATTGTTGCATGGTCTAGCAAAGGAGTGTTTAAAATGTGAGCACCAGTATTGATTGCATAACCCAGAGGATAAAATCAAGATACATTCACTAATTTTGTTGGATGCATGTTTGGTGCATATCTTTAGATTATGAAAGAGATTTTTGCATACGTTATGGAAATTCTATATAGTCTCAACCTAAATATTTTTCTCACCTCAAAACTTCAACACGAGTTACAATTGTTTCTTTGCTAAATAGTAATGGATTTTTCCAACACCCAAGGTACACAAATATATAATTACTTTCTACTTCCTCTTATAGCATTAATGGATATGAACTATAATCAAAGTGAGAATTATATGTTACCTATACACACATTGAAGTCTCCTAAGAGGATAACATCTCCCATTTCCAAGAACTTAGAGATCTCAAGATACAAATTAAGGAATGGTGATTTTCCATCCTTTTCCATGGGATTTGATGAGTAAATTGGGCGGGAGTAAAAAAATTCTATAAAAAGGTTGAAATGTGAGTTTCTTTTGTCAACTGAAATCCACATATTTATATCATGGTATTCAAATTCCTCCACACAAATTTTGGGGACTAAATGAAATTACACAAGACAAACAATACCACTTGAACCTCTAGAGTGAAGGACTTTCCTATACATGGAGAACCGAGTGAATCTAAAGAAGGTTACCAGAGGATTATTTCATTTTTTATTATTCCATGTGAAGAAGATCACATCCTTACCCTTGATAACATCATGTGAAGAACCTAGTGAGAAGAAAAGAGAACATCCATAATTCCATGAGGCAATCAATATAGATGTGTGAGAAAATATTGACCTTATGGTTTCATGATATTTTAGTAGTCCGTCACTTGCTCTATTGGGAGGGAGAAATCTCACATATTACAACTAAATTCAATTTCTCCTTACAACCCAATTACCTTGTTTCTTGGGTTTAATCAATTTGATCATGTCCTCGTTATTTGGTCATGTCCTTGTCTAGGTACACCTTTGGATTATAGCTAAAGAGATTTATTTTTAGTTCCAAAATAATCTTATCATATAGGATATAATAAGAAAACTCCATTCGTTTCCTCATCATAACACTAAAAGGCTAGTGTGTGACAAGGTCATAAATATAACTTCTTTTATACCAAAAGGGGTGATATAACAATGGAAGTGGCTCTCTTGCAAATATAATGGTTGATTAGTTGGAGGATTAACTTATGTTTATGTTATTGGCCTTTATCTCTCCTCCTAAATAAATTCATAATACCAAAAAAAATCAAAAACCTCTATATATGTACCGTAGTACACAAAATAATATACCTCTTGCAATCACTCCTGAGACTCTAATATCCTCATTCATTCATACATTCTATCCACTAGGGATTTACAAAAGTGCAAATGATTACTTCTCATCTACCTTTTTCGGTAACATAAAAAAAGTGCATATATATAGTACTAAGAATTGCATATATGAGTTGCTAGGTATACTATAAGGGATGTCAAATATAAAGCTAGTTTAGAAAACCATTTTGACGTGGTAGCGGGTTTATAATGTATTTTTATTTTGTAATTTTAGTTTGTATATTGTGATGGATAAAGTTGAAGATTCATGGATCAAGAAGAATGTACAATACAAAAAATTGTACAACAAAGTAGAATGGAAATGTGTTTAAATTTTGCATATTTTAGAAATGGAAGGGCCATCAAATTCAAGGGAATTATAATAAATCATTCTTTTTTTCTCTCTAACAAAGAAATAGTTAAATACTTTGGTAGGGTACTACGTGAGATATAAGTTTCGTGGTGTCATGTGTGACATGAATATCAAAAACTTGACACCCCCATTAGAAGGCTCTTTGTTCGATGTTTTGTAGAATAACATGTGAGATATTTGATTTATGTCATAGGCTTTACACCTCGCATCATAAAGCACAAACTAAAATCAAATATATGTTTAATTTTTTTGTAGAGTCTAACAAGTGAGAATGATATCATGAAATTTGAATTTCTAAGAAACTGTAAAAAACTATCTCTTATATTGATTTTTAATTGACTTTAAAGAGAGCAGTTTTTAATATTGTTAAAAAAAGATAAAAATAATACATGACAAATAGACAACTTTCTTGATAGTGTGGATCATGATTCACGCTCAAATCCATGATCATATGGTGCCTTGGAAAAAATATTGTTTACATTTTATACACAAAAACTTGTATTTTCAAAATCTATCATGTCCTATTCTACTCTATTTGTTTATAGCATTTTTCCAACTTAAGCTTTTTCTCCCCTTGTGTGTGAGATAATATTTCCATAATTAGTGTCAATGGGTCCAAAAGATACACTTACCAAAAAATCCTAATTGACCCAGCCATTGAAGTGTGCGATTTTAAATTTAATACAAATTAAAATACAGATTCAAAACAATCTCACAAGTCATGAGATTTATCCATGTTTTATGTCTTACCTTCTCTAGGCATCAAAAAGTTGTGATTCCATCTAAACAATAGTTTAGCATGTTTACCCTCTCAACTAATTGTATTCCGTAAGTATGCAACATTTGTAGCATCTTCATTGGAGTTTTTAAGACTTCTAAGACTTCTATAATTAGGGATTTGTAATTTTGCATTTTTATTTGACATAGATTTTTTTCAACTCAATCACATTGCAATGTTTTTCTACCCTATGATCCACTTTTAAACATCGTTGGCATATTTGTTAACCTCGAAGCATCATTTGAACTAATCTTCTAATAGCATGATTTTGGTTAGAAATATTTAGTGTGAACATGTATAATATTTGTGAGCATGTATGGTTATCAATATTAGTGTGAGATATTTTAATTATGGAATATTGTGAGTTGTGAAAATACTTCGCGTAGATATTTAGGAGAGATAATTTAGGAATGAATATAGGTTGTTAGAGCAACATTCCTTGTTTAGTGTTAGCAGTATCTGGAGTGGTTAAGGAGTTAGATATTCATTCCTATATATTTGTAATATGTTTCATTGAATATTATGTTGAATGAATTCTTATTGAGCTTCTACTCTTTCGGATATGAGGTAAAACCCACATTGGTCATAAGGAATACTTGATCACTTATTATCCTTATAAAATATTTTTAAAGTGACTAAACACGATCAAACACCTCCCTAAATCCAACATACAAGAGACAAATGGAAGTTATTACTATATTTATTTTATTTTTTTATCAAGACCCATCACCATAAAGGACACATCGCCAAAAAAATTGCTAATTATAAGGGTTTTTAATTGCACAATAAGACAATTTACCAAATAACCATCTAAAATCATTCACAAAAAAACACCCTTAAATTGAAGTGTTTGATAACCTATAACATACCATTTTCATAAACATGTGTTTGCACTTCAAAAATGTATGATTTCCTACTGTAATATTATGTCCAAAACACACTCGAAGTACTTGTGCCCTCCAAATAGGCCAAATAAAAAAATAATTCTTGTTAAGCCTCAACCATCTAATCCATATATCACCCTAGTTTCTCAAACAAAAGAGAAAGGATTTGGAATGCACAAATAAAACATATGGAGGATTATTTTAGAAATAAAAAGACTGCAAAGCTTTTATTAATAAGCATAGCACCTGTTATCCTCCAAAATATTTGAAGAGGTTTTCCATAATAATTTCAACAAAGGCTTTCCCCTTCCATTAAACTTCTAGTTTCCTACCTCTTTATCTCTATGGAAACTTTTATATGCACGCCCCACTATCATGATCAATGATATATTTTCATTTATTTGCTATGAATTTTTCCCTTGGTTGAGAGCCTAACACTTTACTCTCTAAATGATTTAGCACAAAATTATTTGTGCCTAATGGCATTGTTTCTGTACTATCTCTTTCCCTAGTCACATATGACTTGTTAATGTAATACCTGACAAAATATAAGTGAATATCATTGTTATTCCTATGCAACTTGTTTCCCACTGAGACCCAGGGAAAATTTTAGTGGTGAATATTCATTAATTGATGAATATTCTAGTTTTTAAAATTTGAAATTGGTGAATTTTTAGGGTAGGAATTAGGATCGGGTTGCCTAAATTTTCTAGGTACAAGTTAATTTTAAGGGTCAATTCACCATTAGTTTGAAATTGAAAATCATGATATTCACCTTTATTTTGGTGTCCGGTAGCATAAAACATGCTATCGGCCGACAACTTTTTTTATGTTACCAGTGAGTAGCATACAAAAATGCTACTGACCGGTAGCATATTTCAGTGAATGGGATTTTTTTGCTTACGCCATATTTTGGGAGAACATATTTCTCATTGAGATGATCATTTTAAGTGCTAACATAAAAAAAAAATCATAGAAAATTAGTGAAATATGTATATTTTTCACAAAAAATCAATTTTTTTTAATTGTTTTCATTGCGCCATATTTTGTGAGGATAGATTTCTCGTCGAGCTAGCCATTTTAACTACTATTTTCAAAAGATGATTTTTCAAAAAAATACATATGTTTTTTGCCAACATCATATACTATTAGCCGACAGCATATACTATTAGTCAAAAATTGCTACCCGCTGACACCATTATTTAATGATTTTCCAAATTGCTTGAAACCCGTTTTCTTCATATTCTCCATTATTTCGAAAGTCGATTTTCACAGATTCACCAAGGAATATATACAAATTTTTTTAGGGAGGGTCTTAAAATTTACCATGATGAGACCATTTTGACATCTCATAAGATGTTGACAAAGGTTTGGAGTTCATGTTTACACCTACGAATTTCATTTTCTTTAAAGTTTCCAAGGCCTTTTAAACAAACCAATTTTGTGCATATATTGCATTTATTGCAATCCATAAGACCACATTTATTTCAACACTTTTGTCGAATAGTTCATATGCCTTGTGCATGTTTCCACATTTTACCTACATATCTAACATGGAACTTACTACTAAAACATCTGACATAAGTCTCTTCTCTATATTAATTCTTTGGTGGATGTCCATACCCTTTTCAAAGCATCCATTTTGGCACAAACTCGGAGTATGCTAAAAATTATGGATCTCCTTGATTCAAAGCAGGGTGCAATTTTGAGCTCCAACACATACCATTAGTGCGAAATGTCAAATGTGGCCACTTTTTTCCCTCGACTTTATGCATTTATCCTGGTCAATATGTGTAAAGGGATTATATATTAAGACAAGCACAAAAGGTGACATTGTTAAGTGTTTGGTTCAAATTTAGGGTACTATAGACCTTTATGATTAAATAACCAAAGGAAAATAAGTATGGAGTATATTATTAATGTTTGGTTTTTTTCAAGGTATTTAATATAATTCCTTTACATTTACTAGTTGACGAGCTTGAGGCTTTGGTTCTTCCACCCTTAGTGATTTTTCTTGTGATGAATATTTATGAGATCATTTTTGGTAATGTACAAACAAGGGATGGTGAGATAAAGGATAACTATAGTAAAATAGGTGTTAAAAATGTTGTTTTCTCTCTCCTACATTGTTTAGACTCTACATTGATGAGTGAGAGGAAATAATTTCAAGTACATTAGGTGCAAAAAGTGATTGCTTACTCTTTCAAGACTCTATTGAGATTCTCCTTTTTGAATATGTTATTACTTCAATGTCTCACTCAGCAAGAGGTCTTCGAAAACAACTTTATATCTTAGCATCCTATTCTTCATGTTAATTTAGGTTTTTAAAAATGTGGCTTATAACAGCTCTATAATCTAAGGAGAAGAAGATTATTCTTACTTACAAAGGTGAGAGGGTTAAATTATATCTTCATATGTTCATTTTGGGTTCCTATTTTTTATACCGCACTTCATCTTTTCCAAGTATAGAGGCCAAAAAAAATGATGGATATGAAGCTCTCACCACCATTGAATTTTTTTTTTTTGCTTTAATTTAAATACATTCAGAAAAAGTTCCGCCTTTTGCATTCATTGGTAACACCTACCCTCTTGCATGACAATGAGGCTTGGGGACCACACCTTCGAGTTGAGCTTTAAAATTATTAGAAAGAGTGATTCTCACAATGTTATCCAAACATATTCGTGCCAAGAGGTGGCTAAGAGACCGGTATCACACACCATCATCCTTATAAAATTTTCACAGAATTTAGCACAACCCTATTCATTGTTTTAGTAATTTTTTATGTGACGATGTATGATTTCTAGAGTGGTCTTGTTAGGTATCTATGCATGTATTGCATATCCTCTTTGGATTAGACAAACCATTGGGTTGATTCATGTTGGTATATAATATCCTCTTCATTGCTTCACGTCGTTGATCTTAATATTAATAGGTCACCCCCATATATCTTCCCAAACGGATGCTCCTAACCTCTCGTAGAGAGAGAGCTTAAAAATGGAATTTATAATGATATTTATAAATCCTAGTAACTTGGAAATTCTATATAGTCTCAACCTAAATATTTTTCTCAGCTCAAAACTTCAACAATATTTAGAATTGTATCTTTACTAAATAGTAATGGGTTCTTCCAACACCCAGGGTACACAAATATATAATTACATTTTCCTTTCTCTTATAACATTAATGGATATGAAATATAATCAAAGTGATAATTATATGTTACCTATACAAAAAATGAAATCTATTAAGAGGATAACATCTCCCATTTCAAAGAACTTAGAGATCTCAAGATAAAAATCAATGAATGGTGATTTGTCATCCTTTTCCATGGGATTTGATGAGAAAATTACGGGGGGGGTAAAAAAATTCCATAAGAAGGTTGAAATGTGATTTTCTTTTGTCGACTGAAACCCACATATCTATATCATGGTATTCAAATTCCTCCACATGAATTTTGGGGACTAAATGGAATTACATGAGACAAACAATACCACTTGAACCTATAGACTGAAGGACTTTCCTGTACATGGAGAATCGAGTGAATCTAAATAAGGTTAGTAGAGGCTTATTTCATTTTTTATTATTCCATGTGAAGAACATCAAATCCTTGCTCTTGATAACATCACATAAATAACCTAGTGAGAATAAAAGAGAACCCTCATAATTCCATGAGGCAATCAATATAGATGTGTGAGAAAATATTGACCTTGTGGTGTCATGATATTTTAGTAGGCCATGACTTGCTCTATTAAGAGGGAGGAATCTCACATATTATAGTTTTTTTCATTTCTCCTTACAACCTAGCTACCTTGCTTCATAGCTTTAATCAATTTGAGTTTGTCACACTTAAATTCCTCATATTGTTATTTGGTCATGTCCTTGTCTAGGTACACCTTTGGATCATAGCTAAAGATATTTATTTTTAGTTTCAAAGTAGTTATCTTACCATATAGGATACAATAAGAAAACTCCATTTGTTTCCTCGTCATAATACTAAAAGGCCATTGTGTGAAAATATCATGAATATAACTTCTTTTATACCAAAATGGGTGATATAACAATGGAAGTGGCCCTCCTGCAAATATAATGGTTGATTAGTTTGAGGTTTAGTATGTTTAATTTCTTGGCCTTCATCTCTCCTCCTACATAACTTCATAATACCAAAAAAATCAAAAACCTCTAAATATGTACCTTACTACACAAAATAATATACCTCTTGTAATTACTCCTTGGACTCTACCATCCTTATTCATTCATTCTCTCCACTAGGGATTTACAAAAGTTCAAATGATACTTCTCATCTACCTTTTTTGGTAACATAAAAAAAAAGTATACACATAGTACTAACAATTGCATATGAGTTGCAAGGTATACTAGAAGTGATGTCAAATATAAATCTAGTTTCAAAATTCATTTTGATGTGGTAGCTGGTTTATAATGTATTTTTTAGTTTGTAATTTTGGTTTGTATATTTTGATGGATAAAGTTGAAGATTCATGGATAGAGAAGAATGTACAATACAAAAATTTGTACAACAAAGTAGAATGGAAATGTGCTTAAATTTTACATATTTTAGAAATGGAAAGGCCATCAAATTCCATAGAATTTTAATAAATTGTTCTATTTTTCCTCCCTAACAAATAAATAGTAAAATAATTTGGTAGGTTACTACGTGAGATATAAGTTTTGTGGTGCCTTCTGCGAGATGAATATCACAAACTTGACACCCCCATTGGAAGGATCTTTGTTGGATGTTTTGTAGAATAACATGTGAGATATTTGATTTATGTCATAAACACTAGGATTAACACCTAAAATCCTAAAGCACAAAATAAATTAAAATATACATGGTTAAATTTGTTACAGTGTCTAATAAGTAAGAATGATAACATGATATTTAAATTTCTAAGAAATTGTAAAAAATTATCTCTTACATTGATTTTTAATTGACTTGAAAGAGAGCGGGATTTTAATATTATTAAAAATAGATACATGTAGTTATTTTCTACCCACCAACTAACGTCTAACCCTATGTGCATTGGCCTATCACCCAGTGGGCACTGGGCACTCACCCGAGGCACATGCAGACGCCAAGCCCCTCCTTTATGAGAGCATTGTGAGAATATCTTGCCATTGTTAGAGGATTAGTTAGAGAGAAGTGAATATTCATGTAAAAGCATAACATGAGCTATCATATCCTTATACCCAAGCATTTAATAACAAGAGAAACATCATGGCATGAAATACAAAGAATAGATCTGTCATAAAATATAAGGAAATAACACTAGGGTTTGCACCCCTAAACCAAATATTCAAAACAGAGCCATATATTTATATTGATCATAATCCTAGCAACCACATTACATTCAAAAGGGTTGTATCAGACCAAATGTATCAAGACAGGGATCTAACCCATTAATCAGAGGTCCTAGCTATGTTTTCTTTATTACAAAAATTTCATAGGCCCATCCCTTAGACATGATAACACTCCTACAGTCCTCTAATGAGAACCCCAACTCCTAGGGCCTCCTAATATTTTATACAGAGATTTTCTTTTCTCATACTATATGTCTTCCATCCTAACCATATTCTTGTCTATCTATCTCTATGTTTCCTCTTCTACCCGAGCATTTCTTCTTATAGGATCAACACCCACTACCATGCCTTTCTTCAGGAGCAGATTGGATGTTAAGTGTCAATGTGGTCCTCTAATGGTGCATGTTATTCGGTTCCAAGCTCTATACTTTCTGCAATGATGTCTTCCTAAGAATATTCCATGCATGGAATATTCTTTCCTTGACCACCAAGTCTCCAGGTTGGCACCTTATCTACTCGGCATGCCTAGTCGAGTCATGTTTTTCCTCAAGTGCCTCCAGAATGTTGAATATGGCTAAGTCCTTAGACCATGTGCATTGTCTTGCGCGTGCACCCTGGTTTCTCCTAAACCCTTCTTAAACACTTGTCCTGCGCACTTCTCGTCATGCGCCCTTCTTCCTATTGGTCCCGCACGCTCACACGCCCTCTAGAACTTAGCCAATATTTAGAGGCCCAACATCACCCCACACTAAGCTTGTTCTCCAACCTCGGAAACATACTACTCCTTTGAAGGATAATGAATGGTGGAACCCAGATAAATCGAATGAAGACATAAAGAATGCAAGAATGAAAAATAGAAGAATTAAAAGAATCAACGATCTTGCTACTACTGTAAGAGGAGTGGGAACTCCTTCCTTATTGTCACCTTGATCATTTCCAAGGCATCTACTTCACCATACACCTACTAAAGTAGGTCACCCACTAGAGCGCTTACCTCCTCAAAACTTAGTTCATCGCCCTTAGCATTCAGTGTTTCTACAATCCCTTCTAACTATTTGCTAAAGTCTTCTAGCTCATCCATTATGAGGGTGATATGGGGGTACAGTTCCTTAAGCCAATTTTTAATCAATCCCCGTAACGCTTTGATTGCTTCCATATTCTTTTCTACCTTGGCTAGGATCTTATCCCTCTCTGCCATGTTTCCTTTATTCTTCTCTTGGTATTCCTTCATACCCGCCTCATGTGTAGTAACTAGTATGCTTGTTACCTTGTCTCTATCAGTGCAGTTATCATACATGGCCTTAACCATCCGCACGGTGGTCTGTATAGCGGAAAGGAGCTTAGAATATCGTGTCATTGTCTCCTTGATCTTCTGCTTCTCTTCCTCCTTCTGGCGTGCCAATGCCTCTTCTGCTGATTGTAGAGTGAGCATTTTCCTTTCCATGGAAAGGATGTGGGTTAAGTCTTCCAAGCATTACAATGTCAACTCGTATTTCTACTCAGGTGGTGCTATGTCTGGGTATTTCAAAGTGATGGTGTCCATGATCATTTCAATATTCTTGTACACCTTGTGTACCTTCGCCTTCTCCTCCCTTAGTTCGCGCCTTAACTGTGCATTGATCATCTCTTCCTACTTTAGATCCTTTCTCTTCTCAATGAGTTCCTCCTTCTTCTTTTCAAGTTCTTCCTCAAGGAACCTTACCATTTCATTCCTTCCGAAGAGTCTTGCCTTCATCTCTTATAACAGCTTGTTGAGCACATTGCAGACCTGCTCATCGGATAATTGGTGAGTGTTTATCAGAGGGTTCACTCCCTTAGACTCTAATACCTTCATCAGCACTCTTTGGCTGACCTCGAACTCAGGCTCATCAACATGGGACTCAAATCCCAAGATAGCATCTTCCTTTTTCGTGGGTACGTGCCTTCTTCTTCGAATGAAGACCATACAAGGAGTTGGTCTATACGCACGTTACTTTGGAATCGTGCACGCAGTACCTTACTTGGATCATTGATGTAACTCATTCCCTACTCTTGCGCCACTACGACACTCTTCCCTCCTGTGTGCACTACCCTTAGAAAGCTTACCGCTAAGATGGGCTCTCCGTTAATGCTCCCATACTCTTTTCCTATGTTTTCCTCCTCTATCTCTTTGAGTATCTCATCAGTGTTGCGCTCCACTTCCTACTCCACCAATTCCCTTATTATGCCCACTACTTCTCTTTCTATGGCCTCTTCTATCTGCTCCTTGGTGAGGCTTGGGCTCAATTGATCCTTTGTATTCACTTCCTCACTCTCCCCTTTTCCTTGAGTGCCTTCCTCTCCCCCATCGTCTTCTTCATTTCCCTCATCCTCGGAGTCATGCACATCATACAAAGGATGATCCTGAGCCTCTTCATGCTTGTCATCATCCTTCTTGCACCTGTAGGACTCTAGTCTCTCCGTTTCTTCTGAGTCTGCATTCTCTGCTACCTTCTGCCTCTTCTTAACTGATGATTCCAATATAGGATACTCATCCTTCTCTTCTTCTTTAGCAGACAACTCCTTCCTTAGCAATTATTCTTATGCCGGAGGCTCTTCTTGCTTTGGTGCCTCTTCCTCAGGTGATTTTTCCTTTTCCTGACTTCTTCCTCTGTGCATATGTGCTTGGCTTCGTGCCCAACTCCTGCGCACCCATGGATTGTGTTATTTTTACACTTGGTGCCTTCTTCTCTGGTGCCTCTTCCCTTTCCCTCTTCCTTGGTGCGGCCTTCTTTATTCTAGTGGGGTATTCTGGGATGGAGACATTACTCTCCAAGTAGGTGCGCTTCTCATACTTGGGCTTGATGCACAGGTATACCCTTGTTGTGGTGCTTCCAAAAAATTGGCACCATCATAGGTTTTGTCATGCGCACCTCATGGGAGACATACTTCTCCACATAAGCGCACTTATTGGGGTATACTAGCTTTCAGCATAGCTCATGGTCATGTTGGTCCACCTCACTGAGGTCAAACCTTAGTCTCTTGGCCTCCTTGAAGCGATTGACCCCTTCTTGGAAATATTGTGTGGTGAAAGAGAAAATTAGTTTACACCATGGGCTCTTGGTCCCATTTGTCAATGTGAATATGTCAATGTAGAAGTGTTGGTAAATAGTGAACTTAGTCTCTCCTTACACTAGCACTGGAAATTGTCCGAGTATCCTCCATTTTTCCCTGAACGTGTCGCGCATCCTCTTGTACCATTTCTCCATGCACACCTTGTGAGCGGCCGTCATGGTGTTGTTGGTTTGAAAATTTGTCGGATGGGTAGATCATGGGGAAACAAGCCAACAGTGTGCAGAGCATAGAGCCCCTCTTTGAGACAGCAAAGTGAAACTGGTTTATTTATATTCTACCAGCATGAACCTATGCAAGTCTTACAGTATTCTGCCTTCAGGGGGTTTTGGGATCTCATCCCAGTAGCGGTAGTTTCAAATGATGAACGGAAATGTGAGAGGGGAAGAACAGAGGAAGGATAAATCTGAAGGGAGAAAAGAAATGAATTCCAAGATAGAATGGTCAGAAGGTTTACGCTTTGGGCTGGTAGTAAACAGAGCCGAACTTACTCGCATAAATAAATAAAGCAATACTGATGAACAAATGACAAAAGAAAGAAAGGATCCAACAGAAAAGGAACACAGATCTAACTTAAGAGAGATCCGATGCACATAAAACATAAATTCAGCACAAAGTCTCAATGTATGTATTAATATTTTCTTCTGTTACAAGAAAGTACAAAGTCTTTCTCTCCTCCCTTCTAATTTTCATACAAAATTTTCCACCCAAAATACAACAAGTATTCCAGTATTTATAGGAGGAGGAGAAAGAAGAAAAAAGGAAGCCAACCACTTATATAAAAAATATCTAAAAGTCAAAAGTTGACTTTAGGGCAATTGTTAGGATGGCATCATCCCATGGTGCAACATGGATGATGTCATCGCGTGTGTCAACATGATTTTAAATATTTTACAAAAATAGAAAATCCATCTCGGAAGAAGCTATTCATCATCGTCTCTCGGTTCGAATTTAGCTTCTGGCTGAGGCTCAGGAGAGTCAATATGGCACTGTGCCCAATACTCTGCAAACTTGTTGATCATCTTTTGAAGTTGGTATTGATCAGGACCCTGGAAATGGTCGTGAATAACCTCACAAGTTTCCTTCTCGATCTTGAGCTTGTCAGGCAAGTCAGCGAACTCCTCGTTTGCTTTGATCAAAAATCTGATTAAGTCACGGCAGGCTAAGAGGTTTTTGATGGACTCTCGATTGAAAGTGACCTCTTGCGCCAGGCCTTGAGAGACAATAGCCTTAAAGCGCTGAAATGTGTCATCTGCTTCTCTTAATTCATAGGATGCTGTGAGTAGTCTAGGAGACATCTTCGAAACTATTTTCTCCATGTTGTGTAGTGCTTCCAAGGCTTCTTCCTTGATTTTGTCGATTCTTTCCAGGATGAATTCCATTTGATCAACCCGGTAATCTAAAGTAGTGAGAGCTTTGTAATGTGCTCACGGGTGATCGATAACGCCAACCTTTAACAGGTCGTTAGCTGAATAATTGACCATCATCTGGAATGTTCTTTGTTGTAACTTAGCGTTATCCAGCTCCATCGAAAGGGAACCTGCTACTGCCTGTAGCTCTTTATTTTCCCATGTTATACCTTGGTGCAGCAAGTGAACTTGCTAATTATTGCCTGAACATCTGGGAGGATCTTCTCAATCCAAGATGACATAGTTGTACCCTGTTCAGCAATCTTTATGTATTCATTTATCTTCTCTTGACTAGGAGCCTGAACAGGTTCTGCGGCAGTTGCTGAAGGTACTTTGCCCATTTTCTATAAAGCTTGGAGGAGATATTGGTTATGCTCTTTAAGTATGCTCTTTTCCTCTTTCATTTCTTACAGCTTCTTGTAGAGGGCATCCACGACTGATACGGAATTTCCTTGCGGAATTTCTGATGATGTTCCCATTGTGACTTGAGTCACTGTGAAGTCTATAGGAGACAGATCTTCTTTCTTCTTTATGGGATCCGGATAAGCTATCTCCATTACCCTTTCTCCCGAGGCACTTTTTGAGAAGTGAGTTAATGTTTTTTGCTTCTTGGGTCCCTTTGTCGAAATGACAGAGAAGTCCATAGTTGCAATAGGGACCTTTCTCTTGTGTTGACTCAGTTGGTCGGAGATCCAGCCAGGACTTAGGGGAGTGGGGTCAGAAGAAGAAGAAGAAACAGGGGTGAAAGGGGAAGCAACTGTAGCAGACTTGGGGAAGAAAGTGGAAACAATCGGTGGCAGCATGGACAGAGAATCCGATGAGCTAGTGCTTATAGGGCCCGGAGTTACTACAAGAGAGGAAAAAGAGGTGGAGATGGAAGGGATCTGTAGTTGGATGGAGGGAATACCAGGCAACAGATCCGCAAGGGAGGAAAAGATGGAAGAAGTGGGAGATGGAAGGGAGGAAGACAGAGGAGAAGAAACAACCAAAGGAGTGGTTACCTGAGGAGGAGGAGAGACAGGAGTAGAAAAGGGAACAGAGGGCACCTCCTCAGTTGTAGCAGTGACAACATCTTGAGTGGATGTGTCCGTTGGAACATCTGCCACTTCTTCCTTCCCTGGGGACACTAAGTCCACTATTTTATTTGAGGCAAAAAGAGGGCTATCAGGAGCTTTCTCCTGCTTGCTTGATTATCCAACTTCATCCTTTCCTTTTCCCTTTGGCAAGTGATCTAGCTTTGGAGTTGCTCTTCCTAAGGGGGAAGTAGTGAAATTCACCCCAAGGTGGATGAGACCATTTCGTTTGCACCAATGTTCGGTGCACTACAACGTGGGTTGGACCATTTTTTCTATGGTCTTGGGTGCCTTTGTTCTATCGATGCTTACAAATGGCCAATCATCCCAATCCGTGTCAAGGTAAACCTGATCAGTTTCTTGGAAATCTTTTGGGATGATGGCAACTCCATAGTGGATGATCTCTACCAATGCCAGCCAGGAGTGATCTTTTCACCTGATTTCAACTTCGTGGTTGACGTATATCCATATGTCCTCGATCTCTAGGACATGGATGGGATCGATCTTTTCCTTGGTGAGGCAAGCCCGACAGTCGAAGGTTGGCCTTACCGGGAAATCATGCTTCAGGTTGAGCAATTCCAACTTTGTAAACATTTCTCAGGCTTTACCCAATGAGGCACAGGTGTATCTACCAACCGTGAGGGGGAAAGAAGTTTCACCCTTATTCCTTTTCATACATTTTTCATGATATGTAATTAGTTGTCTTGAGAGCTCCAGAAGGATCAGCTTGGGCCCTGCGTACCTTGGTAACCTCGTGGGTCTCCCAGAAAGTTGGCAGCCATCAGATACGTGAAGGTGGGGAATTGTGTAAACAAATCCCCCCATTTCTTTGTGGCAGTGACCACGCTCATGTTGGTCTGACCATGTCTCATGTTTGGCCTCATTAGGAAGATCACCTCATAGAAAAAGGTGTCATTGATCTTGTTGAGTTGGGTGATACTGGCCTCGAGCCTTAGCTCCTGATAGTACTCATATATCTTGACCTAACACCATATCCCACTTTGAATCAGTCTCGGATATTCTCTCTCTGAGGCAGCGGCATATACGACATAGGAGTTCATATAGAACCTCCCAGTCATTGAAACCTGTTGGAGTTGCTGCGAGATAGTATCACTAATAATCTCTCCCTAGCCGAAACGTTTCTCAGGCACATTCTTGCTTATGGTCTCTAAGTACCTGAGCATCCATTTGTGAAAGTAGTGGGCATCAGGAAGTCTGAATACTATGTTGAGGAAGTGATGGTATCACTTAGCTCCTCTGAGAAGTCACTGCGGTGGATGGTCTGTGGCCATTTTCTCGCCACCTTTTTGTTCTTCAGGTAAACCTCATTCATCATCTGCATGCACTTGTCCTCATTGTCAGTCCAAATCTTTATATAGTCTTCTCGGCTTACTGCCACATACTGGCTATGGTGAGGAATGCCCAACATGACTTCGAAGTGCCGGGCTGTGAGGTTAATGACCACCTTGCCCTCTTTGTCTTCGACACATCTTGTGTCTTTATTGTAACAACGGGCCACTATCATGATGAACTCATTATTGATATCGCTTACTAGAAGACTTGCTGTAACATCCCCATTTTAAGATACCAAAACAAGGGAAATTTTTTTTTTTTTTTTTTATATACAACGTTCCCTGTTATGAATTATATAATTCAAACACACGTTCAAGTTTTAATAATTGTTCTCTGTCCAAATAATATAGTTTGGATCACACAATTTCCCTTTAAAACTAATGTTCTCTGTTCACATATTTGTAATATGGAACACACATTCAGTGCCATTCAATCATATAACAAATTCCATATGCTGATGAAAATGACTCGAAGAACTACCGATCTCCCATTACATGGCTCAGAGTTTCAGCGATCTCTCATTTCATGACTCGGCAACTTACCGATCCTTCATGTTATTTCATGCATAGTATAATGTATATACAAGGTTCTCTTACCGTTTCCGGTTATCGAAGTGATCCATTTAAGAATCCTATCTGAATATCTGTTACTGATATTCATCTGACATCCTGCATCTTAAATTAGGTGATTAGGACAATGCAACCAGCACTTGCGATACTTTGGCCAAAGATTTTCACATGCTTTGCATGATCATATTCCAGGATGTGATACACACTAATGGAATACATCCTTCACCTCACTTCGTCTGTTATCTAGAATGGTCTTTCCTGGTCCCTACCAGTCCTTCCAATTTAGGGTCAAACTCTAACTCCAACTAGTAATATGAACGAGTATACGAAGTTACTCATGGTAACAAAAGATACGCAGACATACGGTGTCGTCCCTAGACGACTCCATGTGTCTAGTTATCTTTATTTCTCTGGAGTCACTCCGTATACGTGATCACATTCCTATCCCCAGCCAAGAACTTAGTATCCAACTTATGTAATCTTGATGGTTTAATTCGGGAGGGCATTGTAGTATGTCAGCTATAACATTGTGTCGTCATGAAGACACCGTGTTGTAGCTGGTGTATGTCAATGTCCTACGGAATCCTCTCATCGAGAGTACACATCCAGCTCAAGTGATTTGGTTATGATCTTAATATTTAAGATCAACTTTTAGCAGCCATGTTGATCCTTTATCCTCGTTCTTGTTACAGTTGTATGTAGCTAAGAGAGACTAAATCCGTCTTTTAGCTTACAATGCATCTTCTCCTTCGTACCGAAGGGTTGCATTTTCTCTACTTGATTCTTTTCTTAATCATTGGATTAAGCAGCCCATTACCGATAGACTTAATAAGTATAACCTATTAAACTTAACCAAGTTTTCCACAACTGTAAACAAATTCAGAATTCCAACTTATTAGACGTCATTTAAACGAGGTCTAATTCTCAATGAATACATTCAATTATTCTCCTTAACCTTATATAGTTAAGGTCTGTTAGCCTTGGATATATTTTTCCCATATCCTTGCTTTCTGAATTTAACGTTCAAGTCTATTAACGGAGTCTGAATACGAGGTTCGGCTGCTCCTAAGTTATTTGATATTCCTTAGCTTTCAAGCTAATCCCAAATACCATTCAATTAAGAGATCATGTTCTTCCTAAATCCTTTTTAATGTCAATTAAAAATTCATCTTAACCCAAGTATGAACTAATTGCACATTTCAACGTAAAAGTTGCATTTTAGGTAAGAATAGATATCAGTTCCTCTTAAATTCATTCATGACAATTGAATAATTCCAAATCAAGAAATAATGTTATATTCCCAAATTAATCAACAATATCAAACTGATACAGTCATTAAAATATCACACTTGTATTTGTATTCATCAATCCATTTTATAATTTATACATTTTCCAGTCCAAATTACTGGACTTTGTTTATATTAAACAACATTACAACTCATAAGATAAAAGAATGTAGTTTCTTCTTTTCTCAATTCCTCGTAGAGGAATAATAACTATCAAATACAATCCATCTTCAGACAATCAAAAGAAGTATCAGAAAACAACCATGTCTTCGTTTTACTCAAGTTCCATCTACAAAATTACTTGCACGGGTCAGTTCATTGAACTAAGCATATTAAGCACTTGTCATTAAAATGAGGTGCTTCTAATTAACTGTCTCAATCAGGAAAAATTTTAGTGGCGAATATTCGTAATATGGAGAATATTCCATTTTTGAAAATTTTGAAAAGGCGAATTTTTTGGCATGGGTCAGTGACCTGTTCGCCTAAAAATTACACTTTAATTTTTTTTAGGGGTCAGCTTCACCTACCCTTGAAAAATATCCCCTATATAAACCTAGATTATTCACCAGGTAGAACACTTCTACTTCACATTTTTCAATAATATGATATATCCTGTATTATAGACGCGCGACAAGGGGGTAAGTTATTGACGCGCGACAAGGAGGGTTTGTAGATAAGGAGATACTGCAGATATTGACGCATAGTAGATGCATGAAAAAGAGTTTGTTGACGAGCGACATGGAGATTTTTTCGATGAGCAAGAAAAGGGCAGAGGCTACAGACGTGCGACAACATCCTCAGTGACGTGCGACAGCACCCTCAGTGACACGCGACAGCGCCCTCAGTGACGCGCGACATCCCCCTCAGTGACGCGCGACATCCCCCTCAGTGACGCGCAACATCCCCCTCAGTGACGCGCGACATCGCCCTCAGTGACACGCGACATCCCCCTCAGTGACGCACGACATCCCCCTCAGTGACACGCGCAGTGACATCCCCCTCAGTGACGCGTGACATCCCCCTCAGTGACGCGCGACATCCCCCTCAGTGACGCGCGACAGCACCCTCTGTGACGCGCGTCAACATCCTCAGTGACAAAGAGTTTGTTGATGAGCGACACCGAGATTTTTCAATGAGAAAGCAGAGGTCGGAGGCTGCAGACGCGCGACAGGAGATTTTGCTGTCGCACGTCAAAAAAATGCATTGACGCGCGTCAACAGACCTCGGACATCACCCTCAGTGACGCGCGTCAACAACCGTAATGACGCACGCCACTGAGGTCTATTGACGCGCGTCAACAATCGTAATGACGCACGCCACTGAGGTCTATTGACGCGCGTCACTGAGGGTGATGTCCGAGGTCTGTTGACGCGCGTCAATGCATTTTTTTGACGTGCGACAGCAAAATCTCCCGTCGTGCGTCTGCAGCCTTCTGTCGCAGCACTTGACAATCAGGCGAAATTTTTTCATACAACCCCCAAAAAATTCACCTTCCCGCGAAACCGGTTCCAAGGATATTCACCAGGTATTCTCCACCTTCGATTTCCAAGAGGTCTCTTAAAATGAACCCTGGTCTCAATAAAAGAACCCTGCTTTTATGAAACGTTACTAAGAACATCATTCAAGAATTAAATATCAAAAAGAATGATCAACATAACGACTGAAACATCTAATTACCATCCAAATCAGTCAAAGGATTACTGCCCTTTTTCCACATAATCATTACAAGACGCAATTTCCTTCAACAGTTCCAGATTACAACATTTGAAGAACTAGGAATACAAGTATGTATGCTGATGTTATAACATTAAATGCTGTCAATTTCCTTCACTTTCATTAGTTATAATATCAAAGGATAAATTTGACTGAAATATAAACCAATTTACTTTCCTTTCAGTTCATGCAACTCATTTGATTTCACGCAATCAAGTACAAATGAGAAAAGCAAATAGCAATAAAATGTAGATGCTTAACCCAAAGCAATACAAAATTCGTTCCTTAATGATTACAGATTTCCAACTGTATGAGAGAAGAAATGATCATTATTCCAAGTTATCCATCCACACCCCTATTTCTTTCCTCATGACTGTACTGAAAATTTAATCCAAACGAGACACCAATCAAGATAATAGTTCAGAGTGAAACTTACGAAATTCATTCAGAATTCACTTTCCAACAGCAAGGAATAATTCCATTCCTATTCTGCTTTTAATAAAAACAAGGAAGAATTTATCATCCATATCAATACTTCCTTTAGATCAGGCACATACGAATACCAAAAACTAGTTGGTAAAACATTGTATCCATCATAGAACAAGCAATATAAAGATGCATCCTATGCTCTTACTGTACTAGAAGAATTCATACTTCATTCACTGTATTATAACCAAATGAATAGTTATACAGTCGCTTTATCAAATATTCACATGACTTTCTATACCTATGAACGCACACAGTTCATAAATAATAATTTGCACTTTACTATAACCTACAGCAAGTCCAACCCGTATTGTACATTAAAGCTCTATTGAGGATATTTCCAGGATTCAAACAACAAGAAGAGAAAATTTCATCCCTGTAATTATTTTAATAAGAAAACACCCATTTTCTTCAACACAACAAGAATCACTCAAGTCGAGTTCGTTTTTGAATGGCAGTCCAAAATCAGAGATCACACGAAACATTTCATTCTTCCATTGGTACAAAAAAAAAACAAACACAGCACTCAGAAAATAATCTAAATGCCACTGTCACTTCCATCAAGCTGAACCTATAATGCTCAATGAAACCCAATTACCATTTCTTTCAAAATATAAAACAGCAAAAAGAAGAAGAACGCGTTTCCTTATAATTTCAGTAAAGAAACAATCATTTTCTTCAAAATGTAATAAGAACACCCAAGTCATGTTTGTTTTATAATGACAGCTCAAACCCATATTGACAGTAGAACGATTGTTCAACAATGTCAAACAAAATCACATAGCATGTATAATTTTCATTCAATATGCCATTTGCAAAGAAATACCCAGTTCGAATTCCATATCCACAGACATTTCAACCCGAAATCCCATTCTTCTATTTCACAATGATGTGCAGAACTCAGAATATAATATTCATATATCAATACATTTATTAATGAAAACCCGCATAGGGTATTAGATGCACAAGCAAGGTACAGTCAGAACAGTCTCAAACAACAAGCTAATTCCCATGTATTTCATTCGTTTGCACAGAAATACAAAGCCAAGTTCATTTTCACGATGACAGTTCGAATCAGAAGATCAAACCGCATCCACAAAACACAATAAAATCAACTTTCCATCACCGCAAGAGAAAACATAGTTCATTAATAATTTCAGTAAGAAGAACAATTACTTTCTTCATCTCTCACGAATACCCAAGTCGTATTCATCCTTCCATTTTTACAAAAAGAAAAAGCACAGCACTCAGAAATATTACTATCACTTCCATCAAACCGAACCTATAATGTTCAGTAAAACCCAATTACCATTTCTTCAGAATCTAAAATAGCAGAAGGAAGAGGAGCTTGTTTCCTTAAAAATTTCAGTAAAGAAACAATGTCAAAACAAACTCGCATAGCATGCACAATTTTCATTCAATATACCATATGCAAAGAATTACCCAAGTCACATACAACAAGAAAACGACTCAACCCAAAGTCTCTTCTACATGACAGCAAAATCGAATAAACCAAAACCCCCTCATCAGAAGAGCAGGGTTGTTTTAATGAGACGTTTAAGCAAAGCAAGTAGTTTAAGGAGAAGGGCTTAACATGCCTGTAATCTTCCTTGAAGCTCGAAGAAAACCGCACCTACAGGAGTTGTTTCCTTCCACGGCAACAACAACAGAGCTTCCCAATCAATCACCTTCTTCTACAGGCTCAAAAATAGCCTTAGATTTTCCAAAGAAGACAGAGATAACAATCAAACACAACTGGTTCGACAGAACCGTGAAAAACCAAATGCAGAGAAACTTCCAAAAACCTGGTAGAACACAATGACCAACCAAAATTTCCTCCATACTCTTTCCAAGGCGGGCTGGTCGCGAAGACCAAGAAAATTAAATGCATTGAAGGCTCTGCCTTTTCCTTTTTCTTCACGCCACCGCTGACTCGGGTTGGCGAATTGCCAAATTCAAATTTTGCATGAAAACAGAGTTTAGTCTCATGACTAACTGAATGTCTCTAACTTTTCCCTGTTCCCTCGCCAAACTTGGCGTTGTCCACACAAGGACCACATTCATTGCCCTATTAAATTCTTACCTTCCCTCCTTATCCTTTCCATCCCCATGGGTCTGCGTGTCCCCTTCTTTAGGTTAGGATTAGTTTAGGATTTATAATAGTGTCTAAATCTAGGTCATAGGTTAATAGAACTTAGATCTATTTTCACCCTTGTAAAATTTAAAAAATCCACATAGGATAATAGTTAGGGTATAAGGTAGAACTTAGGGGTAGATTAGGGTCTAATCCCCTCACACTTAATTAATCAATTTCAAATCAAGTCCTTCCGACTGACATCCAAATTCAGCACTATGCAGGACGTTTCGTACCACGTTCCACATACCTGAGCCACCCGCATCCAGGCCTTTATCGCCTTACGGGGTCTGGCGTTACAACAGTGTATGGTTCGAGAATCAAACCTTTTTCGTTGGCATCTACGTGCCAGCTATTCATACCTGAAATCAGGTGCTGCAACATTTATATCAACCTTCAGTCTGGTTTAAAATTAAATCGGCAAAGCGATTACAAGAAGGCCACAGCATACCTTGGATCAATGGAATTGATTCAATGTGTGCTGTCAGTCGGCAAATAGAGTCCATCAAACATACGGCAGATCTGTTGTCACATTACCAACATACAAGAAATAATAACTGTTGTCCCAAGTAAACAAATTACAGTATACAAGAGTCCAAATTAGCAACACATTCCTTTAAGATCAAGAAATATATCTTAACATGTTTTTCTCCATTTCAATAGTTACAACATTATGAAAAGTAATCACCATGATAACTTACAAAAATCAAGGCGTTACACTTGCTGCAAAATGTAGCCCGGTGCCTACCAGTTTGTCCATCTATGGGCCACCGGTAACCTTTTTGGTTCTTTCCCAGAAGTCATTCATATCTATGTGCCCAAGCTTTGAGTCTCTGATGTCGATATTGCACTCTACAAGCGATTCAGGCATCTTGACCCTCTGATATTTGTATTTCATTTCTTGCTCTATCAACTTAGCTTTTCCTTTAGACTTAGTTGGCTTCTTGCTCGACGAAGACATGTGTGAGCTCGAGGATGGTTGTTGTCAGGGTTCATTTTAAGAGACCTCTTGGAAATCGAAGGTGGAGAATACCTGGCGAATATCCTCGGAACCGGTTTCGCGGGAAGGTGAATTTTTTGGGGGTTGTATGAAAAAATTTCACCTGATTGTCAAGTGCTGCGACAGAAGGCTGCAGACGCGCGATGGGAGATTTTGCTGTCGCACGTCAAAAAAATGCATTGACGCGCGTCACTGAGGTCTGTTGACGCGCGTCAATGCATTTTTTTGACGTGCGACAGCAAAATCTCCCGTCGCGCGTCTGCAGCCTCCGACCTCTGCTTTCTCATTGAAAAATCTCGGTGTCGCTCATCAACAAACTCTTTGTCACTGAGGATGCTGACGCGCATCACTGAGGGCGATGTCGCGCGTCACTGAGGGGGATGTCGCGCGTCACTGAGGGGGATGTCGTGCGTCACTGAGGGGGATGTCGTGCGTCACTGTGGGGGATGTCGCGCGTCATTGTGGGGGGATGTCGCGCGTCACTGAGGGCGATGTCGCGCGTCACTGAGGGGGATGTCGCGCGTCACTGAGGGGGATGTCGTGTGTCACTGAGGGGGATGTCGCGTGTCACTGAGGGCGCTATCGCGCGTCACTGAGGGCGCTGTCGCGTGTCACTGAGGGTGCTGTCGTGTGTCACTGAGGATGTTGTTGCACGTCTGTAGCCTCTACCCTCTTCTTGTGCATCAAAAAAATCTCCATGTCGCTCGTCAACAAACTCTTTTTCATGCATCTACTATGCGTCAATATCTACAGTATCTCCTTGTCTACAAACCCTCCTTGTCACGCGTCAATAACTTACCCCCTTGTCGCGCGTCTATAATACAGGATATATCATATTATTGAAAAATGTGAAGTAGAAGTGTTCTACCTGGCGAATAATCTAGGTTTATATAGGGGATATTTTTCAAGGGTAGGCGAAGCCGACCCCTAAAAAAAATTAAAGTGTAATTTTTAGGCGAACAGGTCACTGACCCGTGCCAAAAAATTCGCCTTTTCAAAATTTTCAAAAATGGAATATTCGCCATATTACGAATATTCGCCACTAAAATTTTCCCTGGTTGTTGTTGTTTTGCATGGAGAATCAAAGAGGTCCAACATAGAAGATCCATGTCAGTCGTTATGTTATTCATAATAATAGCTTACAGAATGGAAAATGAGCTATTATAAGACTTAAGGCGCAAGGCACAAGTTTATAGCATGTTGCAGGGGTTTAAACAGGCTGGGCACACTTTTGAGGATGTCAACATACAAAAATATGCACCTATGTTGAAAGGAGGAAAGCTGCACCAAAGGGTTATAGAGGGGTGCACTTTTCAGGAGTTTTGCAAGAAAAGATCTTAGCGCTAAAGAGAAAGGCGCGAGGCACGAGTTTGGAACACACAACATGCAGTGTTGGTGTTAAGGTTCATGCGCCGGCGCCTTAGGAAAATTGCTAACTGGGAACTGCTAAAGATGATGTTGCATGGTTTTACAGTGCGCCCAAGGTGCAGTTGGTGAAGTGTTGCACAGGAGCTTAATGCGCCAAAGGGTTTATAAAGGGCGCAGATTTGTGGAACACAACATCGAATGTTGATGTTGATTGGGATGCACCTGCGCCTTGAGGAGATTTGTTAAGTGCTTATACCTAGCACAGGTTAAGAATATGTCACATACAAGGATAGTGTGCCTTGGCGCGACTGTGGGGTTTGTAACATGAAAGGACAACATTTAAAAGAAAAAAAGACTACTTTTTTGCATTGTCTGATCTCTTTTTCCTTTGCATGACCCTTTTCTCTCCTTTTTTAATTTTTCCAAAGTGTCAAAGAGAGGGTTGGTGGGATTTGCAGCAACGCAGAGCCTTCTCAGATATAAAGGACAGTTTATTCAAAGGCAGAGCCTTCCCAGATTTACAGATCTGGAAGGAGTGGGAAGAGGGGTTTTTAGCTGGCTGATTGGTTTGTTAAATTCTTTTTAGGTTCATTGTATTTAACATACAATCCTAATCACTTAACCTGACATAAAAACCACAAACAACAACAAGATGGGCAGAAACCACTTACCAGGATATATATAACGATGAAGGACAGATGTGGGATCCACAAGCATGAGGAACGACACATGAGGCTGACGAGGATAACTGACAAGCGCAGAGGAAAGAATTTTCTTGATTTTTAATTCATGAAAATGACAGGTTGAGTGCGCCTATATATAGAAAAATGCACATTTATTGCACCACCAACCACCTTTGGCATGGTTGGTGAAGTGTCGACACGGAGGTTTCAGCACCTATGGCGCACTTAAGATGATGTCAACATACCATTTTCAACGCCAAGGAGAAAAGGGGGCGCACATTCTTATGTGTCGATACATCAATTTTTGTGCCTTAAGAGCATTTCTTTGGCGCAAGTTTGAGGATGCTGGCATGCAACTCTTAGCACCTTAGGGGCGTAACTCTTGTCATGTTGACATGTCTTTTAGGGCACTAAAGGATCTTCAAAAGGGTGCACTTTCTTGATGTTGCCACAAAAAATTTTGCGCCCAACTCAAAAAGGCTGAAAAAAGGCTAAGTTCTTAAAACATGATTTTCAGAAGGGAACTTTTAGGCCATTTTGAATGTTGATAGACCTTTTCAGGGGACAAAAATGAAATTTGGCATGGTTACCTATAAAATTTCCCTTGTCAATTTTACAGGATAACAGGTTTCACAAGTGTATTTTTCAAATCTTTTTGCGGGGGAAGTATCTTCATCTAGATATTCCCATACAAACTTCTCTGGCCCATTAAGCACTCCAATTTCTGAGAAGACAATGGTGAGGAGGACATTGCCAAATATGATCTTTTCTCCTTCGTGTGTGGCACTAATGATTTCTTCTACAATGAAGGCAGACATGTTATAGATGGTTCCTTTCGTAATCTTTTGGCACACATTCAACCAAGCCTTGTTTATCTGTGTCCACCTCTCTTGTCCATTCAGCTTGGATACCAAGCGCGCGACCATCCTCATCACTGGGTCATACATATCTGAGATATCAAAATAGCGCGAGCCCTTTTTATAATCATAAGCATGGAATGTCTCCTTAATGGATTCCTTGTCCTCTAAGTCATCATCTAGCAGCTCCCCTCCATAGACAAGGTCGGTAAACTTAGAGATTAGTTGAGGGGTTATGCACATCCTTCAGCCTGCAAAGTAGTAGCGGTCCTCATGCACATACGACATCAACCATTGGTATAGTCACTCGGGTTTTCTAAAGTAGGGAAACTCATAAAGTTGTAACAACCCATCCTTCTCCAATTTTACCTTCAGTTCATCATTATAGATTGGCATTCCTTCTTGTGTTCTTTTGTCTATGAGGTGAACCAATTCTAACGCCATCTCCTTCTCTGTGGTGCTTGTGCGATGGTTGTAATCGCTCACTGTCATCTTCCGTACATGGGATACCCAATCTTTTCTGAGCAACACGCCATCTTGGTATTGCATCTCCGCACACCACACCTCGTTGAAGCTGGAAGCGGCAGTTTGTTTCCCCTTGCCCTTGCCCTTCTTCGGTGAGAAGGTTACCTTCTTTGGTGTCATTTTCTTATCGGGCTAAAAACAAACTCTTCCTTTCTCCTCTTCCTCGCTCTTCCCAAATTTGTGGCTTTCCTTCCCGAAAAAACCCTTTACTCCCATGCCCTAGCTGCAGAACCCTAACCTGGACAATCCTTCCACAAGACAGCGTACTCTTTTGGAATCTTCTTCCCTATGCCCATGTACTTTATCAATTCTTGTTTGCCAATCACATTAGCCACACACTCAGATTTTTCACACTTCTTTTTTTCTTCACACAAATCTTCTTCAAGGATGCCCTTGTTCACAAGAGCTCTTCTTTATCACAAATGCAAGGTAATAACAATGTATCCCGACCTTCTACCTATAGCTTTTTCTTCTCTCCTGCAATAAATGTTATGCCACCTACCACTGTACTTTTACAATAAAGGTGGATTTTTCCACTAAGCCAACCTTAAGCGCTCTTACCACTGCACCCAATCCTGTGTGAAAAATCCTTACAACCTTCTGGCGCGCAAAAATCCTTACCGACCAAAGATCCTCACGCGCGCGCTTGAAACGCTAAAGGCATTTCTTCTGTCCTTAACCTGATTTTTTCCTTCACCTACCTCATGTTTTTCCTGCACTTCTTAAGCTTTATGTCTAGTCTTTGTAAAGCTTTCCTAAGACCAAAATTCCTTGTCCACCTTTTCTACACACGCTCTTCTACACTACGCACTTTTAATCTAGGCCATCGAAACACAACTTCTACTACCAACTTCTATTTTACTTCGCATTACTCCACCCCACAAAAAAACACATGCACGGTCCTCTGTACATACACAACCTTCTGAAAAAAAAAGTGGCTACCGGCGCGCAAGAGAACAACACAAAGAAAGGAACAAGCAACAAGAAAGGGAAACACAAGGAAAAGAGATGCATAAAATGAAATCCTAAGCTAAATGGCAATACTACCTTATTTATAAACACAAGGAGGACTTATTTATAGTAGGGCTTCATCCTACTCCCATTGAAATGGCCTGGTAGTCATGTTCCATCCAGCGCTTATAATTGGAAAATGCCTAAATCAAGGATGTGTGAGATGATATACAACCATAACCAATGGAAATTTAGTTTCCCAGGATGGCGCATAAATCTGGAGTTATAAAGCAAGACCATCTGCCCAACCTCGAATTGGTTTTTTTAATATGGCGATCATGTCATGTTTTTTTTCATGCCTTTTAAGTCTTCTGACTCCATCTAGCAAGTCATCACCTTTCGTCTAGCTACATTAACTTCTCCATGCGCTCTTGAATTACTTGTTCATCAGTTTACCCTCTTACATGCACAATGCATAGTGATGGTAGCATAAATTCAACCAGTAGGAAACCCTCCTCGCAAAACACCAACTGAAACGGTGTGGTATTGTTCAATCTCATGTAGGCTGTCATGTATGCCCATAGAATGACTGATACCTTTTCATCCCAAACTTGTATCCCCACATCACAAATTTTAGTTAACTTGTGACTCAGAATTCTGTTAAACACCTCAGCAGTTCCATTAACTTGTGGGTGGTATGGGGTAGTCTTATAATGGGCCACCATGAAATCTACCAACAGAATCCTGACTATTTCATTCAAAAATTGTGTACCCCTGTCACTAGTGAAGCTTAAAGGAAATCCATACCTGTTGATTATGGTCTCTCATAAGAATCTAGCAGATTTCATTGTTGTATAGTCCCTTGTAAGTGCTACCTCCACCCACCTTATTAAGTAATCAGTGCAAGTGATGATATAGCGTGATACAGTCTTTCTTGCAGTAGGTGAAATTGGTCCTACAAAGTCAATGTCCCACTTTTCAAATGGTTCTTCGCTGGCTATAGGTCTCAAGGGCATCTCATCCATTTTTCCTGGCTTGTCAAGGTGTTGGAAATGGTCACAGACCTTGAAAAATTCAATGCAATCCTGGTAGATACTTTCTCACTAAAGCCCTACAAGTAGAATCTTCCGCACAGTGGCATTCCCTGCATAGTGCCCTCCTACAATCCCACCATGTGCTTCTTCCATGATTGCAATGTGCTCATGTTCTAACACGCATCGGCACAGAACCTCATCACGACCTAACTTGTATAAGTCTCCACCAATTAGTATGTAGGGCGCGATGCGTATGGCTAGTTTTTTTCTTTCCAAAGTCTTCATTCCTTTCGGCGCTACACCCGTTTTGAGAAACACAACAATATCTTCCAATTCAGAGGGCACGCGTTGTAGTCTAAATAGTTGTGCATATGGCATTGTATCCTCAATGCTTTACGCGTCCTCTCCTGAATCTATTCTCGACAAATAGTCGGGCCCTGAGTTACTCTTTCCTGGTTTCACAACAACTGTAAACTCAAACTCCTGGAACAACAAGACCCACTGGCATATGCACCCTTGCAAAATGGGCTTGTTCACTAAGTCCTTCAACGCCATGTGGTTTGTGTAGAATATGAAAAGTGTTTCCAATAGATATTGTCTAAACGTATGCAGCACGTAGATCATTGATAGTGCTTCGCGCTCAGTAGTGGTATAGTTTTTCTCTGCTGGTTTCAACTTCCTACTTGCAAAATAAAGGGGGTGATCAATAATCCCCTCACTAGGTTGTGTTAGCACTACTCTGATGGTTGTCCCTGAGGCATCAACATGCACATGGAAAGGTTTATCCCAAGAAGGAAATCATAGTATGGGCGCAGTGACAATTTTATCCTTCAAAGTGTCAAACGTCGTTTGTTGCACCTCTCCCCAGTGAAATGCACTCTTGTGTTTTCATAACTTTTCTAATGGCATGGCGATTTTGGCATATCCCTTGATAAACTTTTGGTAGTATCTCGTATGTCCAAGGAATACGCACACTACGCTTTGACTGGTAGGCTCCCCCAACCCCACAATAACAGTAACTTTGGCGGGATCCACCAATAAACCTTCCTTGCATATGATATGCCCCAACAGGGTCCCAAATGGAGTAGCAAAAACACACTTCTTAATGTTGAGGGATATCCTCAACTATCGACATCTTTCAAACATCAGCCTCAAATTATCACAATGGTCTTTCACTAGTCCATACACCGTCCATTCATGAAGGTAGACCTAAAGGAACTTATGGATAAAATTTTGAAATGCCTGGACCACTATGCGCGAAAACACAATAGGCACGTTCTTCAGTCCAAAATGCATGACCATATAGGAAAAACTTCCCCATTCAGTGGCGAATTTTGTCTTCTCTTGGTCTTCTTTAGCAATTCTAACCTTATGGTATCCTGAGAATCCATCCTTGAAGGAATAGATTGCACGCCCAGGTACTCCCTCCAGGATTTCTTCAGTGAAGGGGGTTGGAAAAGGGTCAATGACACACACTGCATTCAGGTCCCTGTAGTCAACACATATCCTTATCCTTCCATCCTTTTTAATACTAATGAGAACCCCAACTCCTAGGGCCTCCTAATATTTTCTGCAGAGATTTACTTTTCTCATACCATATGTCTTCCATCCTAACCATCTTCTTGTCTCTCTATCTCTTTGTCTCCTCTTCTACATGAGCATTTCTTCTTATAGGATGAACACCCACCGCCATGCCTTTCTTCAGGAGCAGATCGGATGCCAAGTGGCAATGTGGTCCTCCAATGGTGCATGCTTATTCTGTTCTGAGCTCTCCACTTTCTGTAATGACGTCTTCCTAGGAATATTCCATGCGTGGAATATTCTTTCCTTGACCACCAAGTCTCTAGGTTGGCATCTTATCTACTCGGCATGCCTAGTTGGGTCACGTTTTTCCTCAAGTGCCTCTAGAATGTTGAATATGTCTAAGTCCTTAGACCCTGTGCATTGTCTTGTGCACGTGCCCTGGTTTATCCTAAACCCTTCTTAAACCCTTGTCCTGTGTGCTTCTCCCCGTGCGCCCTTATTCCTATTGGTCCCACGCGCTCATGTGCCCTCTGGCACTTAGCCAATATTTTGAGGCCCAACAATAAAAATAATACATGACAAATAGACAACTTTCTTGATAGTTTGGATCATGAATTAGGCCCAAATCCATCATATGGTGCCTTGGCCAAAATAGTGTCTACATTTTTATGCCCAAAAACTTGTATTTGTAAAATCTATCATGTCCTATTCTACTCTCTATTTTTTATAACATTTTTCTAACTTAAGATTTTTCTTCCCTTATGTGTTAGATAATATCTTACCAACCCCAAAAATTATTTCCATAATTAGTGTCAATGGGCCCACAAGATACACTTGCCAAAAAAACCTTATTGACCCACCCATTGAAGTGCACGATTTTAAATGTAATAAAAATTACAATAAAGATTCAAAACAATCTCACAAGTCACGAGCTCTATCCATGTTTTATATATCTTACCTTCTCTAGGCATTAAAAAGTTGTGATTCCATCTAAACAATAGTTTAGCGTGTTTAGCCCCTTAACTAATTGCATTCCGCAAGTATGCAACATATGTAGCATCTTCATTGTAGTTTTTAAGACTTCTATAATTAGGGATTTGTAATTTTGCATTTTTTAATTTGACGTAGATTTTTTTCAACTCAATCACATTGCAATGTTTTTCTACCCTATGATCCACTTTTAAATATATTTGGTATATTTGTTAACCTAGAAACATCATTTACACTAATCTTCTAATAGCATGAATTTGGTTAGAAATATTTAGTGTGAACGTGTATAATATTTGTGAGCATGTTTGGTTAGCAATATTAGTGTGAGATATTTTATGTATGGAATATTTTGAGTTGTGAAAACAACTCATGTAGATATTTAGGTGAGAGAATCTAGGAAGGAATATAGGTTGTTAGAGCAACATTCCTTGTTTAGTGTTAGCAATTTTTGGAGTGGTTAAGGAGTTAGATATTAATTCCTATATATTTGTAATATGTTTCATTGAATATTATGTTGAATGAATTCTTATTGAGATTTTACTCTTTCGGGTATGAGGTAAAACCCACATTGGTCATAAGGAATACTTGATCACTTATTATCCTTATCAAATATTGTTAAAGTGACTAAACACAATCAAAACCCATCCCTGAATCCAACATATAAGAGACAAATAAAAGTTACTACTATATTGATTTTATTGTTTTATCAAGGCCCATCACCATAAAGGACAAAACGCCAACAAATTTGCTAATTATAAGGGCTTTTTATTGCACAATAAGACAATTTACCAAATAACCATCTAAAATCATTCACAAAAAACCCCCTTAAATTGAAGAGTTTGACAATCTATAACATAGCTTTTTCATAAACCTGTGTTTGCATTTCAAAAATATATCTAATTTTCTACTATGAGATTATGTCCAAAACACACTCAAAGTACTCTTCTCCTCCAAGTAGGCCAAATAAAAAAACAATTCTTGTTAAGACTAAACCATCCAATCCATGTATCACCTTACTTGCTCTACACACAAAAGAGAAAGGATTTTAAATACACAAACAAAACCTATGGAGGCTTATTTGAAAAATTTAAAGAATGCAAAGGGTGTATTAATAATCATAGCACCTGTTATCCTCCAGAATATTTGAAGTGGTTTTCCATAATAAGTTCAACAAAGGCTCACCCATTTCATTAGATTTCTAGTTTCCTACCTATTTATCCGTATGGAAACTTTTATATGCACGCCCCCATTATCATGATTGATGATAGATTTTCATTTATTTGTTGTGAAATTTTCCCTTGGTTGAGAACCTAATACTTTGTTATCTACATGATTTAGCACATAATTATTTGTACCTAAAGGCATTGTTTCTATCATATATCTTTCCCTAGTCACAAATGATATTTTAATGTAATACTTGACAAAATATAAGTGGATATAATTATTATTATTATTATTATGAGACCATTTTGATAACAACTCACAAGATGCTGAAAAAGGTTGTGTAGTTTGTGTTTACACCTATGAATTTCATTTGCTTGAAAGTTTTTAGGGCCTTTTCAACAAACCTGTTTTATGCATATCTTGTATTTATTGCAATCCATAAGACCACATTTATTTTAACACGTATGTCCATATGCCTTATGCATGTTTTCACATTTTACATACATATCTACCATGGAACTTGCAACTAAAACATTTGATAGAATTTTGTTCTCTATATTAATGCTTTGGTGGATGTCCATACCCTTTTCAAAGCATCCATTTTGGCAAAGACTTAGAGTATGCTAAAAAAGGTGAATTTTTCCAATTAGACACATGTTGGTTGCATTTGGTGAATTAAATTCTTTGTGGGGATGTCCATGTCTTTTGTTAGTTATAGTTATGATATTCCATGAGAAGAGGTTACATATTACAAACCCAAAAAACCATGTTTTGGACATCAAACTATGGTTACCCTCTAATACAAAAAAATGAGAAAACAATATATTCAAGACATGACTACAACCTAGAAAAAGGAAACATGCCATTGAACATTGTAAATTGGAAGACGATTCATAAGAGGGAAACAACAACTTCTATTATTGACTAGTTCTTAAATTTAGAATAATAAGCTTGCAAAGAGGCAGAGTGCAAAACATGACCTTAATTTCTAACATGTTTTTAGGCCACGAAAGTGTGCCCGTACTTATGTCTAAAGTTTACCCTCTTCAACAAGGAGTGCCCATAGTTTGACCCTACAAATATTGATATATATCAAAATAGAAAACAATGCAGTGGGCACATGATGAAAAAGTTATTAATTTATGAAATGAGATTGAAGAAATATATTGGATGTCTGATGTCGGTGCTTGAATCAACCCCGAAGAGTATAAGTGACAATAGAAAATATTCAATTGAATAGATCAAATATTTTGTTTACATACGAGAAAGAGTCCTCAAATATTTATTTGATAGGCTATAATAGTTGTTGACAATAGAAATTCGAGAAAAGTGTGTTTACAGAATATAAGAAGACATTGAGGAAAATGGAAGTGGTTGGAATCCAGGGCATGTATGGTATGCCCTAGTCTTAAGGGTTAGTAGCTTGCAAGGTGAGAATCCAGAAGACATGCATTAAGAACAATGGTCGATATGTCGTAAAAACTGAGACCCTTACCCAAGTTGAGTCTAAGGCCCCACCCTCTTTAGTGGTGGCTAATAGGAAGTCCCTACTTCCTTGGTAAGTGTAAATATTTGATATACTTTTTCCTGCGATAATTATTGTGAACATGGCCATTTAGTCTCTAGAGATCTTGGAGTGTTTATTTCAAATATTCCTCAACTTCAAATCTTAATAGGATGTATTTGTATTGTTTATGGATTGGGGTTTATTAAAGTGAAATAAATTTGCGACATATTTTTGTTGGTGGGAAATGTATTAATGTCCTTGTCATATCCTTATTGGTGGGAGATTACATGAATTTTTTTTATTGATCGTTCGATATGTCCAAGGTGAGGGGGAATATGTGGTCAAAACTTCATCTCGTGTTTAACATTGATGGTCGTTTACACGTGTATGTGTTTTTAATTATATATAAAGAACAATTTCATAGCTTTCTTTGTAAGTTTTTTATTAATAGGTGATAAATGGTATCACGAAGATTTAGACATCGTCATAGTTTATTGTGATCCTTATACCAATAGGGGTGACACTTCAATGTAAGGGGGGCTCTCACTAATATAGTATGTCAATAACGGTGACACCCAAACTTTTGTTTTTAGCTCGAGTGGAGGTGGCAGCGACAACGAACATGGTTGGTATTACGAGCTCAATGCACCTTGGAATTTGCTTCTACAACTCTAAAAATACGCATTCAATCAAAAAATAAATCTAACCTAGGTTGGTTGCTTTGTCTACAATACTATATTGCTATCCTTATGCCAATAGGGTCAAAGTTTCAATGGAGGTGGCCTTGTCACTAACATAATGGTAGATTGGTTGTAGGACATGTATGTTTGCTACCTTGCTATTGAGGTTGGATGTGCTTCTTCAACACATCTTAAAATTGCTTTGCTTAACTCTACAAATCTTACGTACCTTACTACCCATGTCAGACATACCTCTTCAATGTATCTTGAAATTACTTCAACTCTACAAACCCTCATATTTAAATATTAGTGTAAATTAGAACTCCTTTCACTAAAAATACTAGTGTTTGTACATTTGGAAAAAAAAACTTACGAAAAAGACTATGAAACTTTCTAGCAATCAGACTTGGATGGTTTTATTTTTTTAATAAAAAAATGGAGTATTTTATATTTCATTACACATAAATACGTGACCGCTCCATTTTCATGATATGCATACCCATTCCACGTTACCCTAATTCCCGGTACTAATAATCTACACTACATATTATAATCCCATTGAGTTGACAATTAACCAGTCGCATAATTGCGAACAACTGTCACTTTACCAAATTCTTTATACCAGACGCACAGATCCCGCGAGCCCCCATTTTTTTACAGTCTGAACGAATTTATTTCAAAATGTCTGAATGTAGATTATTAGTGCCGAATACATTTGTTTCACAGCGCCCAACATAAATTCATGTAATTACATCCTTAAATCCATACCTGATACCATAACAGAAAAAATTATCTGGTAACTTCATCGATTACAATATTATTACAAACCCAATGTTACAGAAGCCCCAAATTCGAACATTCATGGCGCCCATGGTGATCCAATTGCCCACAGAGGGCGACATAAAAACAATAAAACTGTGATTTTTATTTATGTTGATGGCTCGAATGGGTTAAATGAAGGGGCATTCCGTCTCCCTGGGCTTGGCAATGGGGCAAGCGAATCTGGCAGAAAATGCACGCAGGGAATGCTCGTCCTCGTCCACAGTTCCATCGTCAAAATTAAGCGCATAACTGAGCGGATCATACTGAAACCGCCCGGATTTGCTCATCTCATTGCCGTCATAGCCGTTGCAGACGCCCAATTGTAATGCTGTCGTACTCATACTATTACTCCTTTTCAGCTTCCTGAAAAAATTTCTCCATTTCCGACCCCAACTGGCGGCGATCTCGTTTGCGATGAGCGACGCAGAGCATTCTCCTCCCCAACGCGCGGATTCCTTCAGCTTCTCACTCCAAGACGGGGATTCATCGACGGCGTTACGGCAGCAGAAAAGATTTCCGAGAAAGCGTCTGAGAGCAAACGGAGAGGCGTAGCCGAGAGCTTCAGGCGCGGCCATGGCGATGAGCGGACTCTCGCCAAGATTGCGAGCCATTTTATGGATGTGGAGAAAGTGGAATTCAGCGGAGGAGATGAGAAGTGCAATGTATATACAGATTCCTACTGTACATTTACAATCCTATTCAAACTTGGATTTACTTTTTACCCGTAAATCTGTATGTAGATTCATTTCTGGCATTAGATGTATATTAAACCGAAATTGTTGACTTTTTTTTTCTGCGTTTTTAGAATATGGGCTTTGAATATCACCTAATCTAAGGTGTAAATCTGATAATTTATTTTGGCTGCGCGTGTTTCGAAGTTTGTCGGGCCACTTGCATCTATTATTGTGAACGACTATTGTATTTCAATTTTTTATTAAGTTAATAATTGCATCAATGGTTGCACTTCTCAATCTTTGAGAATTTTGTGCCCGGAATTATTATTGTTATTTAAGTATCATGTGCACATTTTTTACAAACTTAAAAAAGTCTAGGTGAGTTGGTAATCCCGTTCACAATGAGAATATTTAAGTATCGATTATGCTTCTCACGATAAAGTAAGTACTTACCATGCTCTTTTCTACGAGTCGATGGTTTTATGATTTCCCTCTGCATTTTATGTGGACTTTCACTCCCTTAGCAATCGCACGTGAGCAGTGCGATGTGAACGTCGAAAGGGATCAGGTAGAGGAGTGAAGAGTGAGGAGGTGGGAATGGATGAATATGTATTCAATAAATTTGTTAGAGGAATTTGATAGAAGATAACATGCAGGGATAATTTTAGTGGCGAATATTCGTAATATGGCGAAAATTTCATGTTAGGGAAATTTGAAAAGGTGTTTTTTTCGGAGTGGGTCGGTGTCCTGTTCGCCTAAAATTTACAGTGTATTTTTTTTTTGGGGTTGGCTTCGCCTACATTTGAAAACGTATCTTATAAAAACCTAGGTGATTCGTCAGGTAGTATACTACGGTACTACCACTAGTACCTTACAAATACCGTGAACTCGCATACTCTAAGCACCAGAGATTGATTATATGTGTCGATGCGCAACAAAGGGGTCAGTTGGTGATGCGCGACAAGGATATAGTTGACGCACGACAAGGAGGGTTTGCAGACGCGCGACAATGGGGTTATTTGTTGACGTGCGACATTGATGGATATTTGACACGCGACAAGGAGGTACTGCAGATATAGACGCATAGCAGACGCACGACAAAGAGTTTGTTGACGCGCGACACGGAGATTTTTTCGATGCGCAAGCAGAGGGCGAAAGATGCAGACGCGCAATAGGAGATTTGCTGTCGCGCGACAATGAGGATGTTGTCGGACAACACCCTCATTGACGCGCGTCAACAGACCTCATTGACGCATGTCAACAAGGTTGTTGACGCACGTCAATGAGGTCTGTTGATGCGCATCAACGAGTTTTTTTTGCACACGACAACAAATCTCTCGTCGTGCGTCTGCAGCCTTCTGTCACACCACTTGAAAATCAGGTGAAAATTTTTCATAGAACCCCCAAAAAATTCGCCTTCCCACGAAACTGATTCCGGGGATATTCGCCAGGTATTTTCCACCTCCGATTTCCAAGAGGTCTCTTAAAATGAACCCTGATAACATGAAGGTGAGGGGAAGATGGATGGAACCATAAAATGATAAAGGGAATCTTGCTTATAGGGAAGCTTGTAATCTTTTTTTTAACCTTCTCATCAATTCAAAAAGTCCAAATGTGGCATGTTTTTCAAATAGAAAAAACAATTAAATTTCTTAACGAATTAGAAAAGAAAAGGCGTGAGCTGTTGCGACCAAGTTCACGATGGAAAATCCCATGTCGATGTATTCTTTTTATAGTGGGAGGGACAAAGTATTAACACACAGCATCGACCTCGGTGCTATGAGAAGTGTAAATAAAGTACAGGATAAGGCATACGTAGAAGATATGTGGAAGTGCAATCCCAAGAACCTCTACACTGTCATCCATGACTATTTTAGCATGGCGACTAGCACTGAAAATGTAGGAATATTAACAACAATTATCTATTGTAATAATCCCATGTAAAATAGAGGAATGTTATCTCATAATACAAATGGAGGACCTAAACCAATCCATAGGATGCTACGAAAGGGGTTGCGAACATTCCCAACAAAAAGCATAACCCATAGCACAATGCACACGCCTAAGATAGGAAGGAAGACAAAGAAATGGCGTACGCGATTCCAAAATTGAACTCTTCACAAGCCACCGAGGAACCATTACGACGCATGCGTAAGGGGAAAAGAATCAAGGAATTGGCCTATTAAAAGGGTTCTATGTCATAAGACACTATTGTTTCTCCTTAATGAGATGCTACCAATTTTGCTTTAAATAATACTAGCATGTACATACTTCAAATAAACCATCTTACCTTTTAACCCTATATTAAATAATACATGTGATTGCGTGATATATTAAGTGTAATAGATATGAATTCAATTATGAAAGATGAGCTTGTCCCCTATAATCACTTGATATTTCAACCAACACCCAAACCATTAAAAATAATTGAAGGTCATGTCAACTGATTTTACCGCCTATAAGCCTAACTAAATTATCAGGAAAAACATTCTTGAGTGTAAATTGTTCACTGATTTAGCAGGAGTTTTTCCATGTAAGAATAATTCAACGCTAGATAACAAATATAAATATTTGAGTCAATACTTGACAAGTATTTATGAAACAAACTAAAATGATGCAATTTAAGGAATAATATACAAATATTTATTGTTATGTTTAAAATCATTGACTTGGAGTTACATAAAGTAAAGCATATAGGTATGTCATGTCAAAGCATATAGGTATGGCATGTCAAAGCATAGTTTGGAGTATCTAAGAATTAAATTCTTTCACGTCCCACACCTATTCCGTGGCTTATATATTTCCTATTCAAATATTATCTAATATATGTGCTCCACTTTATTGTCTCGGCGTTTCTCACATTATTCGTATGAGTGTAGTTTGTACTTAAAGAAGTCAATATCGAAAATTAGGGAAATCCCATAGGTTTCAAGATTGAAATCCAAACATGCACCAATGTTCACGTCTTACGCCACATTGTAGAAACCCTTTTCAGTTTTAAACTTGAGTTATTGCAGGAAAGCATGGGAGGTTCGAACAGTCATTGATAATTGAGCACCTCCATAAGTTACAAGGAGGGGTTTCCCCATGGAAGCATAAGTCAACATTGGACAAGACATACCAAAATTTGAATAAAAAACTTCACAAGTATTGATAAACATGTTGAAATGATGAAATTTAAGGTGTAAGATATACATATTTCTTGTTTTATTTAGAATCATTGTCCTAGAGTTGCAACAAGTAAAATAGTTGTGTATACCATGTCAGAAGTGTCGTTCAGGCAGGTGGGAATTAAATACCTGCATGCCCAACACCTATGCCATGACTCAGATAGTTCTTAGCCAAATAATATATGTTACATGCACTCCACTTAATTGTCTCCTTGTGGCTCATATTACTTGAATGAGTGCAATTTGCGCTGAAAGGAGCAAAAAAAAATAGGGAAGATCCAATAGGTTCCATGTTTGAAAACCAACAGGTGTGCCACACCTATTCCACAGCTCAAATAGTTCTTATGAAGATAATATGTTATCTAAACTCCACTTTATCGTTTTAGCGTCGTTCACATTATTTACATGCAACATTTATGAAGAAAGAAAGAGCAACAGAGATTGAAAGAACACAATAGTAGTTTTTGTGAAAACATTTGCACCATTTTTTTTTATCATTTGAATGTTTTTAATAAAGTTATATATGATTTTCTTGTTGTGCGTGTTTTGTTTGTTATGTAACAACTCTGTCAGTGTGTGAATAATTTCTTCCTTTTGAATATTATCTATTTAGTAATCTCGGAATCTTTCCTATTTTTTCTTTTAAATTTCAACATTTCACGCCACACTTTAAAAAGGAAACAAAATTATCAAGTGGGTCTCCAAGTACCTGTAAAAGTTCCACGAATATATGAGATAACAAGTCACTATCACTGAATAGAAGTAATTTTGGTTGATAGGTCCTTTCCACATTTATTACCCATTCAAATCAGAAATGTTGATTTGTTTTAGAAATTCTCTTTTACCTATTAAACTTGTTACTATGGACATTTATTAGGTTAAAAACAGTAAAATCTTTTCTTTAGAATAAATTCAATCAAAGTCATAACAAGATAAAAAAATACAAATAACTTCTTTACAACCATGATGTTATACATCAATTGTGGTCCAAAATTCATTCACAAATAATAATTGTTTTCAGTTACAAAATAAACCCTTACTTAAAAACCAATTATACAAACACAATTTTCTTAAGGCAGTTCAGGTTTTAATGACATATATTTCTGGTTCAAGCTTCGCACCCAATTCAAGATCCAAAATTGCATTAAGCATCCATGATCACCAACAAGTAGCCAGATTAGAGCACAATGTGCTACATAAAAATAATGGGAGAAATTTGATATCAGTATATATAATCATTAGTGTTTCACCATTGGTGATTGAATCATACGCTCCCGTCTTCAAAGATACCAAATGATGAGTTTTTGAGATAAGACTTCTCTTACACACATTAAAAATTCCAAAAAAGAATTCTATTTAAATAGCTAGTGAAAGCCAACTTAACATCATTTCATAATGCCAAAGGCAACCTTTTTAGTGTCCTCTTGGGCACAAGAATTTTAGCTAGAGAAATGAGTTGTTCTCGCATTATAGAAGAGGTTGTCTCCTCTCTCATAAGAGGACATGCACATAGATATGCATCCATTCTATCTAACTCCTAACTGCCACAACAGTGCCCAAACTAAAAATATTGATTGTTATAAAGTTGTGTTGGTCACAAGACCCAAAATATTTCACCCTAAAGCATAAAGAATTCAGAAGATAAATATCATACAAGTGCTCACTCTCTACTAGGTTACCTCTAGGTTAGAAGCTCATATTTCTATTTCAAATATGTCAACTCTCCCATGTTTCCTCACTCCTAGCACCAATTCGAACAATCCTGATTCCCTACATTATTATGCTCATGGAATAGAGTATGAAAATATTTTTCAAGCTGAAGTGTTCAGTTGAACAACAAATCTCCAAAATTTAATATTTGTGTTATATATTCCCTTATCAATTTGCTTTAGCTATGGTATACTCATGGAGCAAAAACCTATACATTGACTTGTTAAAGCCCTGAAATAAGTTAATGAAGTCTAGGATTCTATTATTCTTTCCAATTAAAGGGATGGAAAATAGGGGTTAGTAATTTTTAAGTCTTGTGAGTAGACTAACTTAGAGAAAATCATGAATCATATTAGAGAGCCAGATTTGGACAGTTCATATAAGAAAGCATTACAATCCAAGATAAGTAATTGAACTACAAAAGTTGTTGAAACTTGTGCATTACAATTACTAGTATGTATACCATGTTTTTGAAATAAATTAAAAAATAGTGAAGGTAATGTGTTAACTAAAAAGTGAAAGCAATAGGAGAGAGTGAAAACCTAGACTGAAATTAGAATAAAAAATTCATACGTTACATGACTGTATATTCACTTTATATTTCTCCCTTATCACTTAAACATTTAAGAATTATAAACTGAGCAAATGATCATAATCTGTGCTCCTTCAACATACAAAAAATTCAATGGAAGCACAAGTTTTCTAAGAAAAACTTTACAACCAGGCCATGAAAACACAATTGATTCAAACATCACAAGAAGTAAATTTCAGAAATCTGAGTGAAGACAAAAATAAAATTTGCTCTAACCAAGTATAAATAGAGGGAAAACCGAGATGCGCCACAACACCTGACCCTAAAATATTCGGCTTTCTACCGGATGCGAATTTTGAAGTAAAATTCCATAATAGAAGCATTTTAGGAATAGACTGGTCTCTAAGCATTGAAATGATTGTCATTGATTCAAAATTTTGACCTAGGACTAGAGTATAGAATGAAAGCAGGGAGCAAGTGAAGGAGATATAAGTTAGAAAAACTCAAACCTTCTATGGTTCTGAAGTTCACATCAAGCTTTAGGGCATAAGATAGCCTGGGAACGTTTGTAGTGAATGTGAACTTGTTCTGTCTGTGAGATGAAAAGCAAGAGTGTGTCATTTGAAATAAGCTATAAAAATAATAATTGAAAGAATAAAAATGTATAGTTTTTTTATAGATATCTATGTCACGTTAATTATCTTTCTTTCTATTTCACACAATATTAATGAACGTTTTCATGTACTGCAATTTCATCCCTATCTCTCAAAGAAAACATTTTACAGAATTCACAATCCTACTAGTGTAAAATGTACACAAGAACAATTTTATTTTCTGAGGCGTGCCTCTTAAATGGTGCTACATAAGAATTTCAATTGTATAAGGTCTATTATTTGAAGCCAAAATTTTATTTATAGTTCACTCACTTTGTAAGTAACAAATAGTATGAATTGCAATCACATCCCATAGCAGAAAAGAAAACATTTGCGACTAGCAACAATGTAAAATATCTATCACAGGCCATAGCCTCTTTGAAGCCAAAAACGTGTTTGGAATTCTCCCAGTTTGTGACTAGGTGTAGATCATATTGTCTCCAAACACAGACAAGAGCCAAGAAGAAAATATTTGTAAATAAAAAGAATTATCAAATACCATATTTGTAAATATTTTTCCCATGGCCCTTCACTATAGTCTTGTATCTATCACGCGCTATTGCCACTTGCCTAGTGTGCACCATAAAATAAATGCACACGATTCTAATAGGTTACAGATCAAAGAACAGTGTCAAAAATTCGTAATAATGTAGGAGATAAACAAAGAGTGGAGGCATGCTAATAAATTCGCCATCATTGTCGAAATCATGTTAACCAGCAAAGCATCTTGCACAAATTGTTATTATATCCAAGAGACGTGGTTAGATCTGTAGCTGTTGGCGGCCATGTTCAAATCCGACATGTTGGTCGCCCATTTCTGAGGCCGTCCTTCAGAGCCCTCCATATTATATGTGTAAGTATCCTTTGTAAGACCTTCACGGCCATTAAGACTGGGACAATCCCCAGTTTCTTCTGACGGTCCTCTGCAACGTTATCAGACTTGATAAAGTATAAAATCTATTTCCAACAAAGACGTCAGCCTACATGCACACTTCATAATCAATGGAAAATTGTATAAGGTAAGGATACCTAGCATAGGTGTTGATGACCCCAAGCCTTTTCTTCTCATAAGCAACCAAACCTTGGGTCCAACCCTCCAACAATGTCTCGTCCTCCAAAAGAGCATCCGCCACTTAAACAATAAGAGGAAGAGCAGAGGTCGGCAATGGACTCCCTGCAAAGGCTTGGCGCAGATGAATGAATGTGTTCGCAAGCACGTCAACAACCTACGAGTGGGGGTATGGAACTTTGGGTTGGGGCCGAATAATCAAGATGATGAAAACAAGGTTATAGTAGGGAAAGAAATTTTGAGCAAGGTGAAAATGTTGATGGAAGGGGAGGAGGGAGTAACAATAAGTGGAGCGGTAGAGAGATTTAGAGACCTGGCTAGAGGTAGTGATCAACAGAGGAGGACTGACCGTCATGGATAGTTACGTGTACTACATTACTGGCTTCATATTTTGGTGGAGTTTTATGCATGTGCTGTCTAAGATCTGCAGGATCTTAGTGAAAAAAAAGTAATTTTTTCGGGTTGTGTTTGCTTGTTGCAGATGTGAAATGACAACCAGATATTATGCATTTTCAAATCATCCTCAAAGATTGACCACTATTCATGATCCGTAATCAACGTCCTCGTCCTTTGCACAATGCCTACCACCAATCTCCTTGTCATGTGTCAGAGCCCTCTCAACCTCGCCCCAGCTGAAGAATGCCTTTCGAAGTAATAAAATAAGGTTCTAAAGAGCACATTAGTGATTATGTTCTTCTCTACAAGACCACACTTAGTCAAATGAACAATATTTTGGCAAATAGTGAACTTCGAGATCTTTTTACACAAAACTTTCTTACATCTTTGCGAAAATCAATTATCTTTGACAAGTTTCATTCATTTGATCAATTATGTCATTTAGATATTTAGTTATCTCCTAATATCTAAATAAGATAAAAGAAATATCCACACACATAAGTGGGTGGGGATAAATACAATAAAGGTAAATAAAGTACCTAGGTGAACATGAGCTAAGGTAAATACCTACTCTAACACCCATTGAATTTAAGTCTACTAATGATAATGTTATGCTCAACAAGTTGAATGACCCACTTCTTGATCATAACATTGTTAAGTCTACTTTAGAGGTGCACCATGATTATCATATTGTACCACCTCCACCTTCTTATGATCATCTATTAGCTATTATGATTGGTATTGTTACTACTATAACATCTTTTCTGTCAATTATTACTTTTGATGATACTTATATGGTTCATATTTTTGTTTCTAGTACACTTTGCATTCATGTTTTGGTCAATAATATTGTTTAACATAGTATATGCACTCTTAAGTTGCTTCGTTCTCTTGGATATATTAAAAAGCAAATCACACGTTAGAGTAGGTATTTACCTTAGCTCATATTCACCTAGGTACTTTATTTACCTTTATTGCATTTATCCTCACCCACTTATGTGTGTGGATATTTATTTTATCTTATTTAGATATTAGGAGATATTATCTAGTTGTTAGGTATAGTTATTTCCTTAATCTATGGTATTGACAAGTTCTTTCATTGATCTATGGAAATGACTAGATCCTTGATGTCTAGTTCTCTCTTAAATCTATGGTCTTGACTAGTTCTTTGATGACTAGTTATTTCCTTGATTTATGGTTTGATCTACGACCTTGACTGGTTCTTAGATTGTTATTCCTTGCCTATTTAAGCAAGGCCCATTCTCAATGGATTGCATTGAGTTCCATAATAATATATGATATTGCTGCTCATTTGTTTGCAAAGGTTTTATGTAAAGCTATTCTGGTGAATTGCTTTCATCTTATTGATCGTGGTGTTTGATTAGCATCTGTGTTCTTGGCTTGGTACGATCTGGTTATCATTCCTTTCATGGTATCAGAGCAGGAGATTGTTGTTGACATCCGTCTGTAAGTTTTATTTTGTAAATAAATACATTATATATTCATATATTTGGGATTTGGTCGTATGTTGTCGCTGCATGCATTTTTATGGAAAACAGAGGCTTCCATTGGATCCGGAAGGCGTGAAAACCCAAACATCGACTGTAAACTGGGTCGTTTCTATAGATAGTCATTTTTTTGTGGTTTTGTTGTTGCAGAGAAGTAAAGTTTACCTCGGGATTTGTGCCACCAGAAAAGAAATCACAAGATTATTTTTTGGGTCTTTTGGGTTTTTCTAGATCTACTCAGAGCAATTTGTTGTTGCGGCGTATTTGTCTCGATTTACGCATAGAAAGGTTTTCGGATCTTTCCTTTTTTGACAGGGGTCCACAGATGCTGTGCACGTATTTACTATTTCGGGCAAATCCGCAGGTTGCTATTTTCGGCAAATAAATAGTAATCTTTACTAGAAGCAGTAGTTGGAGGTGACTTTCTTGAAAACACGTGACACACCCCAAAATAAAATCCTTAGCCCTTGGTCATATGGTATGGTCATATGAGGGCTTAAAGCTTGTGATTCCGTGCTTAACTTCAGCCCCCTTTAATTTTATTTGTGCGGTGAAGGCAACAACATTCTATTTTGTTTTAGTGGCACCTAAAATAAATAACAGAGAAAAATATTAAAAAGCTTGTAACTTTTGATCGGTAACTCGGTTTTGAGTGTCGTTTTTTGCAAAAGTGCTTGTTTTTTCATGCTCTTTCCATTGGAAATATTTATTTTGAGGATTGCACTATAATTATAAAGTTTCTAATATGGAGGAGTGTTGTAATCAATTGTGGACGCAATTTCGGTTGAGCCCGATGTCCTAAATTTTTGGGAGTTACAGTTTGTACCTACCATGGATTCTGAGAATGATATGTTTTTCACTGAAGTATGTGGACTTCAAGAGGATATTGTAAAATTTGTGGAAGAAAATAGATCACTCAAGAAGCGAAATTCTCTTCTACAATCACTCATTCATGATAAGGATACAATAATACACTTCCTGCATAACAAACTTGCTAGCTTACAACATCACCATCATATTGTGGACATCCATATCCATGCTCCTAGTCCACTTGTAGCTATTGCTCCTAAACCCACTGACATTGAAATGTCAGTCTTTGAGCTTGTTCCTGCTCTTGATGCTCATACACCTATGAAGCTTGTTACTGCATGCTCTTCCACATTTGTGCCTATTACAGTACCACATGTGTATTCTACTTCTGTTCAACTGCATGGCTTTTTTAAGAAGCATACCACTGCATTTAGTTCGTGCATGCTCTGTTCTATGGGTCTCACTAGTGGAGTCATTGGCAGACATTCACAGGGTATTGTTTCCTCTATTTCGCATGTTAAGTGGAATTCTCGTCATGACATTGTTTTTCGAGCAGATACTTCATTGGGATCACACATTGACATAGCTCCTTTTTTTGTTCGCTCGACTCTTTCTGAGGATCATGAGCAACACATGAGTTCTGCACCTTCACTCCGGATTGAGAAACCTGAGATTTCAGCTGTCAGACATGATTAACCTGACACACATTCTGATGTTCTTTCGCATGCACCCATTGTGCATTTTACACCAAGTCATATGCAGGTATCTTCTTCATCCATCTGTGTTGATTTGGGGTGGATATATGATCACTCGTGGAGGTGACATAGGCATTCGTTGAGAGGACTCTACAAGCATGGCTCCTCCACCATTAGGCCTCTTGCTCCACTTTCTATACCTTATGCATTGTGATGCTTCTTGTTTTGAGCATTTTTCTTTAGCAGGTGTAGTGTATCTCTCTTGTTTGTTGAGAGATTTTGTATCTGTATTTTCGACACTTTTGGCATGTTGACAGTATCTCTTGTAGGGGATCTATTCTGGTGAAGTCCAGTGTTATTTTGTCAGTGTTCGAGTAGTTGATTTTGGGCAACTCATACAAATTTGTAGCGTCACCCCACCCATTCAGTAGTATGGGAGGGTGTGGTGTTGATCCCGCTTCTTCGGGTTTCATGTCCTTGCCTTGTTACCTTGGTTTTTCTTGGATCGTGACACTAGATTTTATGTCCTTACCTTGTTGCTTTAGTTTTTGGTCTTGGATCGTGGCACACCTATTTGCAGTAGTTGATCGAATTATGTTTGGTGTTTTTTTTTACACTTTCGACATCACTCCGTTGACAGTCTCCTTGTATGGAGCTATTCTGGTGAAACCCAGTGTCAGTTGTTTTTGAGTTGTGTGATCGAGCAGTGGATTCAGACCACAGTGCACACTAAACTTCTTCAGCATTGTATAAGTTTTTGAGCCGAGCTTCTTGGGATGCCTTAGAGTGGGTTTTTACTCTCTTTACTTTGTTGTTACTAGTTTTGGGTACCTTGCGGTGTCCTTTTTTTCCTAGTTATTGTACATGAGTACCTCATCAGGCCTAGTTGCCGGGACTCATACTGTGGACATGCCACTTCTATTTTGGCTCCTAGCTTCACTTGAGGGGGGTGTTAGAGTAGGTATTTACCTTAGCTCATGTTCTCCCTCTCATAGTTGGCTATATTACTATTGATATTCCATTTGTAGTCACATCTTTTACCCCCTCATGTGACATGTTTTAGGTTTCCCTCGGTTACGTCCTTTTGGAGTTATCCCTTTATTATTACATCAATTTGTTAAGTTCCTTCACAATATGAAAGTAATTACAGTTAGGGGTATACCATTTGAGGACCCTATATCTACATATTTTTTCCCAAAAAATACAGTTCCCACTCACAGTCCTAGCACATCTACATCTAGGTATTTTCTTCACATGCTACTTCTAGTGGATTACGCTCTCCTTGGGCTTTTACTTGATCATCAAGGTCGCATATATTACAGATATATAGTTGTTGTTAGTGCTCACATTAGTTTATTGTGGATTATATTGTTTATAATGTGTGTGATGAGTTGTATTTACAACTCATAGCTTTGTAATATTATTATTAATAGAGTCGTCATGATAATACAACTCATTGATAATAATATAGGATTGTATTTGTGTACGTGAGTTTATCTCACCACTAGAATAGGAGTTGTTGAGAGATTCTAGTGAGTTAGTTTAGGGATTTGAGATGATGTTTGACTCCATGGAATAAGGAGTACAAACTGTTAGATAATGTAATCTCTATCAATGAATATATCATCCTAGATGGAATAGAAGAAATATTATAATATATTTCCGGTGTTATTTGATTAAACTTGTGTGTTCATATTGCATGCAATCTGAACCAAAATAATAGCATACTACCTCTCGTCAATCACTTTCTCTTAGACCTCTGGCTAGGTTTATTTCTAAGCATATAAATCATCATGGGCCTTCTCATCCTATGTTTTATATGGCACATACTATGGTTTCTAGACAGATTATACGCGATCATCATTCTTATCTCTTAACACTTATGGGGCTCGAGCCTCCTTCACCATTTGGGATTGGCTTGCCTCCTGATGAGGATCTTATTGGGTAGCTCTTGTGCTACCACCTTTCTTGTACATAGATATTTTCAAAACATTCAAATATTTGTGAAAATCACAAAATCAGGTGTTATTCACGTCTTGTTTAACTAGCTTTCTACTCTATGCATGTTTGTCATATTGGTCTGATAAATAGCATTCTTTTCTATAGATTATTTACACATGTGTTCACAAGGTATATTGAGCTTGATGGAAAACACACACTGGTTGATACACAATGACAAGTGTCAACTTTGTCCCTTCCCATTGACATTAATCTTTAGGGAAAACTAGTACGTGTTATACAAGTACTTTTATCTCATTATAGTTACTTCAAACTTCATCAATATGCTTAATTACATATATTGTGTATATGTTATCTTTTGAGCTGAATAGGACTAACGCGTTTCTTATGAATTGCTAACCTATCTTATTATGTATGATGTTACTATCATTGTTTGTTATACTTTCTTAATACATTGCTTTCACTACTTGCTTATGTGGGATACTTGCTTACTTGACTCCTTGATTGCTTGACTACTTGATTTGTTGCTTACGTGATTGCTTATTCTATACAAACTGAGTTCTTTGATTGACTTGTGACACCTTGAGTGTCCCATGTTTTTTGGCTCTATGACTAATTTACATGTAGACACTTGGTTTTTTGTTTATGGCCTACAGTGCCTTCTATTGTGATTCTCTTGTGACACCATGGGTGTCCCTTATTTGCGGTTCTATGTCTTCATGTGACTATGTTTTTATACTATTGCTCATGTCAGCTTGATTGACTATTTCAAAACTATTGTTACTACCTCTATTGTAATGTCCCCTTTTCCTGCACCAAAGGCCTAAGGGCCAAGTCGTGTCCAAGCCGTGGTCAAACCCAAGCGGTTGTGGACGTTGGGAGCTATTGGGAAGGGGCCACGTGGTTCTAATATTCTAATTTTACATTGAGGGTCACTTTTGGACCCTGGTGACTTAAAGGGGAAAAGCAACTTAAGCTACTTTTATTTTATTGGCCCCTCCATGGAATGAAATGCGTCTAGGGTTTGTTGGGGCTCTTTTGCCAAGGAGAAGTATATATGGAGTGGGGAGAGTAAGGAAAGGGAATTTTTGTCCCATACATTTTAGCCTCCTTCACATGCAGCTGTTGTTGCACATCTACATCTTGTGGAGTCAAATCCCATAGGGACTCTAGCTTCGGTGGTGAGAGACATGTCCCTAGCTAGCAGGGAATTCTTCAGTAGTGAGAGATCTACCCTAGTTTGTCGTTTTTAGAGCCACTTTTAGGGCTGTGTGGCAGAGAAATTATCAGAGGTTTCAGAGAAAGGAATTTGAGGGTTTTGGGGGCATTTGGGGAAGATAACAGAGGGCTTTCGGATCAAATTCACAAAAGCCATTCGAGCAAGGCGTGGCAGCACATTGAAGGCATCTTCATCAATTTCCAACCCTTTTCCCCAACTAGGTGACATGCAGCCTTTATTTGGGGGTTTTCTAGTTGGCCCTTTTTCAGATCTGAAGGTAGAAATATTATTTCTTGTATCTGTTAATGTTATTTCCAAAGACCCTTAATTTTTGCTCTTGTATTTAGAGAGTTACGAACCTCTGAAGTTTTCAAGTTGTCTAGGGCACGCTGTAATTTTTCTAGCAACATTTTAATTTGTGTCAAATTCCAAAAGACAGTTTTATTATGTCCTCTATAATAATATCAAGCTCTCTTTAAATTTTCAAGTAATTCGAGTGGATATTTTTGGAGATATTGATTTTATTTAGTTCATTGTCCTTATTGTAAGAATATGCATAAATAAATTTTTTATTTGGCTACAAACTTGTAATATTTGGTGCATTTTTAAGTGGTATTCCATAAGGGATATCACATTGGTATCAAAGTTGTTGTTCCTCTAGCCTATGTGGGTTAAATATGGTAGTTTGGAAAGATCTCAATGTGGGTTTTATGAAGGAAATGTTTACCAACATGGGAAACAACTAGAAGCCACTAACCTTTATTTGAGTCAGCTCACTCAAAATTTAAATCAAAGCATATCTAAGGAAAATAAGGAACATGGTGAGAAACGTGATAAAGGGCGGCCAATAGAGGTGATAGATGAGGATTCTTGTTAGAGGAAATACCAATCTTTGAGTGAGGGTTTCAGAGATAATATGGCATTTGTAAATTATTGCATGATGAAGATTAGTAGCAAGCCCAAATGAGGTCATCATATATGTTGGTACCTGAATTACAAAAGAACTCATTTGTAGAAGAAGCGTCTAGACAAAAGGGTATGATTTCCATTGAGAAAAATAATTGCATTACTGAAAATTTGCTTTTTAGAGAAATTATTCCAGCTCAGGAGAAGAAATTTGTTTATGCAAGTATTGAGGATGTAATGGAAACTCTTTAAAAGTGTGAGGAAGGGAATAGCAGAGCTAGAGCTGTTAGGTTGATAGTGACTCAAGCAAGACAACACTTACAAGAGTTCAAGGAAACGATGAGGGCAATTGATGCAAGGAAGTCTACACCCACAAAAGAAGAGTCTATGGAGCAGATGGCACATGAGGAGGAGCCTCACATGGAAACTTGTGTGGAATTGCAAGTTGTTGCAATTTCTAAACTAACAACTCCTGATAAGCTGATTTATGAAGAATTTCAGCCCTTTGTAGACCAGAATACTTAGGATTTGTGGCAGAAAAGACAATGTCTATTTTGGAGACCAAGCTTGACGAGGATACTCCAAGGGGTGGTGTTTTAGAGGTTTCTAAATCAGGAATAGAAGATGAACACTATTGATGATATTCTTTAGAAGGAGGTTAGTAGTAGCACAGATTTATTTCATCATCTTCATCCTATATGCATGGTACAGCAGTTTTATCATGATGGTATTTAGCCTATTGTCGGTAATAATGCTAAGAATTTGGTGCATCAAAGTCCAAGTCATCATGAAGAAAAAGAGTGATAATATTATTTATGAGTAGATGCAAGAGAAGCAAAGATGAGCAGACCTTAACATGATACAAGGGTTCATGGGCATTATAAGGTACGGGATCCTAGTAATATGTTGCAATTGTCCAAAACTATCAATTTTGATTTTGAAAACTTGGTGATTGATTTCATAAGAAAAGGAATTAATTCAAATTTGTCTTTTGGGATTACAAGTGCTAGCAAGCATGATTCCTTCATTGGAGACTCTCGGTACAAGAAGGGAGAGTACCTCTCAAGGTACTAGCATTGGTTCTATGATTGCTAAAAAGGGTAAGAGAATATTTTTTAATCATCTTTAGCCTGTTGTACTTTGTATAACAATAGTCATAATGAGAGGAGAAAATAGAAATATGGGACAACATGGTCAAAGAGGTGAGAGTGGACATTCAGGGAAGTGGCCTCCCCATTCTTCTGCTAGGCCTTTGGGGCTTCACAAACCTTTTTTCTTGAAGGATCTAGAAGTTTCACAGGTACAGCAGCCAGTAGATATTTTGGATGAGGAGTCTTGTAGAGAGAGGAACCAGACCTTGAGTGAGGGATTTTGTAACAACATGCCCTTCCAGGAATATTGAAAAATGAAGATTGGTAGTAGACCCAAGAGAGATCATCATAAATAGGTACCAGAGTTACAGAGGATATTGGGACAAATCTCCATTCCACACTTCGATGGTTCTAAGAAGTGTACTGCACCGTCTTGGGTTCTAGAAGTTGAAGACATACTCCAGAATTGAATCCTATACACAAGGAAGAAGAAACTAATTTTGCAAGCTTGCATCTTGAGGGAGACACTCATGATTGGTGGCATCATGGGTTGATTACACAAGGACACATACACATTACTACTTATGCAGAGTCCGCGTAGAGGCTAGTGAGTAGATTTGATAGGAAGGACCCTGACAGGTATTTCAGGGAGTGGACTCATTTGAGACAAACGGGTTCCCTTTGGATCAGTACATCGCAGATTTTAAGAGATTATTAGTCATGGTACCTAATGTCACTAGAGATGAGATTGATTTCACTGTTCATAGCAAGTTTGACATATGCTTTTACTGGGTTTGTGAAGGCATTTGAACCTTCTTCTTTGCACGAGGTTGCTAGGAAAGCTCGGGACTTGGAGTTATCCACTCCAAATCCAAGGGTTCCACCTTGCATTCAGCAAAGGGAACCTCCATCTGGATCAGACAAACGTTCAGCAGAGGGAGCCTCCACCGAGGTAAGAGGTGGTTAAAAATCCAATCATTTCCCATGAAGACAGTGATGATTTGAGGTGAAAAGAAACTATGTTTTGATTGCCACACACCTTGGATTATAGGACATGATTTCAGAGGTAGAGGGAAGGCCCAATTCATTGAAGTCTTTGAGGAGAGCAAGGGTGACAGAGGTGAGGAGTTAGAGACTCACGAGATGGATGATGGAGATGGGGTTGCATTGGATAGTGTTGATGCGGGATAGGAGGAGGAGACTTTTCCTCAGGAGATTATAGCCACATTGTCTAGTACTCTGATGTACAAGGCATTTAGGATTAGAGGAGTTATGTAGGGTCAGCGAGTTGGGGTACTCATTGATATTGGGGCAACCCACAACTGTATTGATGCCTCATTGATTGAGTGGCGAGGATTACAGACAAAGGATTTTGAGGGCCTCAACGGGGTTGTAGCCAATGGAGAGTCTATGAGGTGCACACGGTGGGTTCCCCAAGTGAGCATCACGATGGGTAACTATACAGTTACCGATGATCTCCACATCGTTGGTATGGGAGTGACCAACATAGTGCTGGGAGTGCAGTGGCTTCACTCTCTTGGTGAGTTTTGGACTAACTTTCAGACAATGGAGCTGAAGTTTAAATCCGAGGGCAGGAATGTGATTTTGAGGGGATTATCTACAGGAGCACCTAGGGTGGTTACAACTGAGGGGATGGAGAGGACGTTCCAGCATGGTGAGGAGTTTTATTATTGCGGATCGATGCAGGAGTAGGATGGATGTGGATGTGACCAGACAATGTTGCACATGAGACAGTTACAGAGATTGAGGTTACAGGTTTAGATCCTTTGAGTTTATCATTATGTTGGTTATTTAAGGGGTCAATAGACTGGAGATCTCATTTGCTTGTTGAGTACTCCAAGAATTGACACACTTGTGAGATTTTGGATGGTCACATACAGGATGACACCTACAGATTGGAGGATGAGATGATATTCTATCATGGTAGATTATACCTTGTGTCAGACTCAAGGTTGAGGATGGAGATATTGCGACATGTGCATTGTTCTTTCGTGACCAGACACCTGAGCTTTGATGAGACCTATAGGCTCATATCAGAGAGGTTCAGATGGCATGGGTTGAGGGAGGATATCCCAACTTCATACAGGGATGTACAGTTTGTCATTATAACAAATCAGAGCTTACAGGTTCATCATGTTCTGAGTCAACAGGGGATATCACTCCTATGTATTTTACTGCTTCTAGGCACGGTGGGCATTTCACCCATGTGCTAGTCAGTGGAAGGATGGAGTCAACTCGATTACTTGGTTTTTAGTAGGTTATCACTCATCACAGGAGGTGAACTATGTGGAGTTGACATTGTCAGTTGACCATGTACTGGAATCTTGGGATTTTTCCCCCACGGGACACATCAAGATACATTATGAGGAGTTGTACTCTCACACCAATGTGGGTCATGTGGGAGAGTTGGCACACTTTGTACGTATACAGGTTATTTCATAGGTTGATCCAGAGAATTCTACAGGATTCAGAGTGGACTTTCATACCCAGGGGTTGATTAGAGAGGCAATGAGTGATCACATGATGAGAGCCTTGCATTGGGAGGGATTGGACAGATTGGAAATTTCAGTGCGGGTACCAGTGGAGAGTCATTTTAGGTATCATTCTACTTCACAGACACCATTGCTCTCGATACCATATGGAGGTCATGATGACTGCATGGGGTTTCTTGGTTACTTCGGATTACACCGATCCTTGGTTGACGGCAGGGTGAGGTGGAGAAACTTACAGCGCGGTATTCAGCTTCTGCAGTAGGACAGGATAATGCTTGGGGTCAAGCATTTCTCGGGAAGGGAGGACTGTAATGTCCCCTTTTCCTACGCCAAAGGCCTAAGGGCCAGGTCGAGTCCAAGCCGTGGTCAGACCCAAGGGGCTGTGGACACTAGGAGCTATTGGGAAGGGGCCACGTGGTTCTAATATTCTAATTTTGCATTGAGGGTCACTTTTGGACCATGGCGAATTAAAGGGGAAAAGTAACTTTAGTTATTTTTATTTTATTGACCCCTCCGGGGAATGAAATGCATCTAGGTCTATTGGGGCTCTTTTGCCTTGGAAAATATATAAGGAGTTGGGAGAGAAAGGAGAGACAATTTTTGGCATACATTTTAGATCCTTCACGGGCAACTATTGTTTGCACATCTACAGATTGTGGAGTCAAATCCCACAGGGACCCTAACTTTGGTGGTGAGAGACATGTCCCTAGCTAGCAGGGCATTCTTCAGTAGTGAGAGATCTACCCTAGTTGTCATTTTTGGAGCCTCTTTCAGGGCTGTGTGGCCAGAGACATTATCAGAGGTTTCAGAGGAAGGAATCTTGAGGAATTTTGGGGGCATTTGGGGAAGATAATCAGAGGGCTTCCAGATCAGATTCACAGCAGTCATTTGGGTTGGGCTTGGCAGCACTTTGAAGGCGCATCCATCAGTTTCCAACCCCTTTCCCAAGCGAGGTGACTTGTAGCCTTTGTTTGGAGGGTTTTCCAGTCGGCCCCTTCAGATCTGAAGGGGGAAATATTATTTCCTATACCTGTTAATGTTATTTCCAAAGACCCTTAATTTATGCTCTTGTATTTAGAGAGTTACGAACCTCTGAAGTTTTCCCGCTGTCTAGGGCACGCTGTGCTTTTTCTGGCAGTATTTTAATTTTTGTAAAATTCCAAAAAAATAGTTTTATTATGTCCTTCATAATATTATCAAGCTCTCTTTAAATTTTCAAGTAATTCGAGTGGATATTTTGGGAGTTTTTAATTTTCTTTAGTCTGTTGTCCTTATTGTAAAAATCTGCAAAAATCAGTATTTTATTTGGCTGCAAATTTTCAATATTTTGTGCATTTTTAAGTAGTATCCCATAAGGGATATTTCAACTATAAACATGTACTCTCACCACTCTTACATATGGCATGTTGACTATTTGTTATTACATTTTTGTTTCTACTTCTATACACATATACTCTTGTTTATGATGTGTTGCATGTTGCTTTCTCTATGTGCCATGGTCTCCGCCATGCGCAACTTTATTTGCAGGTAGAAGTTCCCAATGGTGGCCACCATTTCATCTTCCATGTCATCCTACACCGATTATCAAACGTATCCAACAAGGGTACACATCTTTTCTTCTGATCCACGCGATTAAATGATTGATCACATGCACCTCAAAAGAGGGGGTATTTATCAATATATATTCTACATCTACAAGAAGATTACAAGACATAGGAACATGTTTTTACATGGTGAAAAATATTCAAACACAGACACAGATACTAAAAAGTGGTAGAATTCAATACCCATCAAAATCGTACACTACAATCAAAACCATAGCATTGTCTTGACGACATTGGAAATTCCTTGATAGGGACATGTTCCCATAAATATCTATCACTCTCAGATTTTATCATATATTTAAAAACAAATTATATAAGTTCAACACACATTACTCAGTTCATAGCATTATACAAGGTGATAACTACTTCATTCCTTCTCCTATACACTACTCAAACACTCGTGTAAAAACATGGTTTTGAGGGCATGGCCTTCTTCCCCTCTCCATTATTCTAGAATTCTAATCTCAATTTTATAACACATAATAGGGGCATGGTATATCCATCTCTTTTCAATTGTGTGGTTTTAGTTACAAAATCTAACCTAGCAGTTACAATAGTTACCAATTAGAACTAGATCTGTCTACAATGTTGTGGTCCATGGGGTTGGGGAAGATATTAAAGTAGTTAAGTTCTTTATAGGAAGTTCTTCCTCTCCTCTTACAAATTTAAAAGGGAAGATATTGAGGTTACTAAACATTTTTATACATGGTCTTCTCTGTAAATGGGGTGCTTCGGTTCCTCTCTCTCCTCAATGATGGGTTGTAAGCGCTCAACACTCAAGTTTATCTTTATGCACAATTGGAGACTAATCACACACAATCCTTTAGCATCTCAACAACAATTACAAATATACATCTCGTATAACAAGAATGGGAGATCCTCCCTCCTCATAATGAATAGTTGTATTCTTTTCATTTTTTGTATCTCTTTTACTTTAAATTATGCAAGTTCAATGTTACATAAGTTATAATCATTATTTATACTTTGACTTACAGTTTAGTTTTTCATCATAGACATTGACTACACTCTTTATTTCATGTTTCACATTAGAGTGCGCCAACAACAACACCCAAGCCCTAAAAAACTCAAGCCCTAAATTTATACGTTTCTCTTTGTTCAGCTAATAACCTTAAAAACCCAAGCCCTAAGTTTTTATCCTAACCCTGATATCCCAAGACACAAACCCTACATCATGATAGGAAGATCAACTAAAGGCCAAGGGAAGGGTCAAACTCATAGTAAGGAAGATGTGGATTTTGAATCTTCAGCTATGGGGGCATCAGAGATAGTCTCCCAACTTGAGGACGTGGCAAACAACTAGATGAACAATGTGCAAGCCGATTTTGGTCATAGTTTGATCGCAATGAAGGGAGAAATGATGTCAAAATTGGACAATGGATTGAAAATAGTGAAGGATGACATGAAAATGGAATTTGAGTCATTGAAGGAGTTGTTACAATTGAGCTTGTGTCTGAAGTCTAGCAATAATGTCCATTTGAGTTACATGGGCTCCTCAAGCAATGCACACTTCGATTCAAACCACACCAACTAGGGTGGATCCTTTGCACACACCACTGGATCTTCTAACCAATGGTGTAACATTATTCCTAAAGTGGAGATGCACAAATTCAATGGGAATGATCTGATCACTTGGATCAACCAAATAGAGAATTTGTTATCCACATCAAGTCCCAAATGGACAGAAGGTGGTAATGGCATCCTTGTACCTGGAACCTTAACAATTTATTTGGTATAGATGGATGTGTGAGGAAAAGAAAAAGAAGGGTCTCTATGTTACCTAGTCTATATTCAAAGATGAGCTCCAAACACACTATAGTAATAATGTTACAGAGAACTATTTTAGCCAGATTTCCAAACTAAGATAGATAATCTCAATCAAGGATTATATCCAGCAATTCCAAAATCTATCCTTATGATTGACTGACATCTCGGAGGATTGTCTAAATGATCGCTTCTTGGGTGGACTCAAGGATAACATCCAACAAGATGTTCGCCTTCTTAATCCAAGTTCGATATCAAAATCCATGATCATTTCTCGGTATGTGGAGTAAAGAGGTATGGTAAAACGGAGGAGCTTCACTAATCACAAGGAACGCACGAATCTATCACCATCTTTTCCTCAGTAAATTGCAAAGAAACAAGTAAAAGGCCCATGTTACAATTGTGATAGCAAGTGGAGCAAAGGAAATAAATGTCTTGAGAATAATTTATTCTACATTGAGGGTCCTAATAAGGAGCCAAATGAGGAGGAAGCAATTGATACAGAGGAAGAGGCTCCCGAGATCGATGTGAAAGAATCTCAACCAACTATTTCTTGTCATGCCATTTCAGGAATCAACACCCCACAAACACTCAAAGTTGTTGGGTTCATGAAGAAGCAAAGAGTGACAGTATTAATTGAATCAGGAAGTGCTCATAATTTCATCAATCATAAGTTGGTCATACGCTTAATTTTCTTTATCTAGCATCATAATTTCAGGTCATGGTTGTAGATGGAGGTAAAATTACTTGTTCAAGAAAATGTCATAATATTAAGCTGTCTATGGGAGATTACTTGCTAGAGGGCCCCATGTATGCCATTTCAATGGGGGTCCAATGTCTTACTACTTTAGGAACAATGGAGATGAACTTCCAACATTTGTTCATGTGGTTCCATTCTAAAGTAAGGACTTTTGAGCTACATGGGATGAAGGCTAAAGCGACATAGTTGGTAAGTTCTCATCAAATGCAAAAAATGATTAAAAAGGGTGTAGATGGGTTCGTGGCACAATTATTCTCAATGGAAGCTCAGCCGTCAAAAGGCCCTATACCATTAGGTCTACATGTCATTATTAATAAGCACTCAGTTGTGTTTGGGGATATGTCGAAAGGGTTTCCACCTAAAAGAGATCATGATCATGTTATTCAGCTAGTACCAAGCATCCAACCACCCAAAATTCGGCCTTATAAGTACCCTTATCTCCAAAAGAGTGAGATTGAGAAGATGCTACAAGAGATGTTAGAATTAGTGATTATTCACCAAATTCAAAGTGCTTACTCTTCCCCAGTGGTGATGGTTTGAAAAAAGGATAAATGTTGGCGCATGTGTCAAGACTATAGGGAGCTCAAAAATACACAGTGAAAGATAAGTATATTGTTCCTATCATTGAATATTTGTTAGATGAATTACATGGTGTTGTTTATTTTACAAAATTAGATCTTTGATCAGGATACCATCAAATAATTTTTTCCTAATTTTCTTGACCCTGCAAGAGCTCCAAACGGATGGCTCAGGGGAAAACGCAGTCTTCAGGAATCACCCATCGGCTCTGGGTTCAATCCCGTGGAGACTACCACTAGTGGGACCATATAAAACTTAGTAATAATCTCCGCGATAGTGGCCCTGCCACTTAATGTTAGGGATTACTCCAGGGAATTCTCCTAGTTGAAGCTGAAAGACTCCACCTCACCATAAGGAGGCCTCACGATGATCTCCCCAGTTATGAATCGGGGCAAGATGGAGTAAAAACTCTTCCAGCAACTTGTCTAGCGGGAAGGCATTGCCCTACACAATTGTGCATCGGCTCATTAGTGGTTAGGTATCCCCGATCCCCCGAAGGAGTGGACTGCGTCATTTCCCCCTCCTCATCCAACTTTGCAGGGCCTTCCGATAGAGGGGTAGTGCCACAGCTAGGAAGTTCGCCACAAGCACGAAGCTTGCAGTTCCCCTCCTATGCGAACGACCACCTAACCAATACGATAGACGAAGATCACTACACTCCCCACCAAGGAGCATTGAGAGCAAGTCCTTCTCACCGGAAACTGTTGGGGCAAGGCAACACAGTTTATGTAGTACTTCCTGAAAACCAGCCTGTGATCTGGTTTCTCACAGTCTGAAATGCAGGCACTCGACAAGGAGATGTAAGAGGGAGTCCCCTCCTACATCCCCACACAACGGGCACATAGAATTAAGGGTTGGATCCAACACCCCAACCCTAGAGGCACGAATACTAAGGAAAATACCCCCCACTATGGCATTTAACAACCAACAGACAGCTTCTGCCTACACATTCTCAAATCTCTGCACTCACTTAATGAAGCATTGGGTCTCTCCAAACTTATAATCCTTATAAATCCTTAGGGAACCCTATAACCTGAACTTTTTCTCCCAAGCTTCCCAAGCTTCTTCACGAACCATCTGACTATTGGTGGCTCTAGGGACGTTCTTCTTTAGCCATTTGGTGGTTTTATGGATCCACATCCAAATCTCTCCCACTCTGCAAGGCGGATTGTGGTTCACAAGATCCGCAACAACTGTCTTAAGACCACTATACTTTTCCAGGGCTCGGGCCCTCTGTCCTGCATTAAAGACCAAAACTGGGAAAACATTAAGCTCACGATGCATAACAGCCTGACCCACCATGTCAGATGTGGAAGACTTCCTACACATCCACCTCATCCCCTCCATAACCACTTTCTTTAAGGTGTTCTGATTAGCGACATTAAACATTCCTAGCACTTCAGCACCAAAGGTAAGAACAGGAAAGACCAGTGCCTTAAAGGTAAGAATTTTTTATCAAATAAGAATTTTTTATGAAGATATTCATAAAACAACATTTAGGACACGCGAGGGCCACTCTGAATTTCTTGTAATGCCGTTTGGCCTTACAAATGCGCCATCTCCTTTCTAAAGTTTGATGAATTCCATCTTCTGACCATTTTTGCATAAGTTTTTCTTGGTATTCTTTGATGATATATTAATCTACAGTAAGACTTGGGGGAACATTTACAACACGTTAATAAAGTATTGGACACTCTTGAACAACGCCACCTTTATGTAATGTCCCCTTTCCTATGCCATAGGCCTAGGGGCCAACTCGAGTCCAGACCTTGGTCATACCGAAGGGGCTATGGACACTGCGAGCTATTGGGTGTGAATATCTAGTCCATTTTATTATTATTCTTCATTGACATGTGCATAAGTGGTTTTGGAGGGGCTAGATGTTATGTTTTGTCGTTAGGGAGGGGCCACATGGTACTTATGTTCTAATTTTGCATTGGGCATCACTTTTGGACCATGGCGACTTAAAAGGTGAAAAGTAACTTAAGTTACTTTATGTTATTGGCCCATCCTAAGGAAAAATGCGACTAGGACCTTTTAGGGTTCTTTTGCCTTGGAAAAGGTTATATAAGGAGTTGAGGGGAGAAAGGAGGGGATATTTTATGCATACTCAACTATTTCTTGTCATGTACAACTGTTGTTTGCAAATCTTCAACTTGTGGAGTGAGATCCCACAGGAACCCTAGCTTCGGTGGTGAGAGATCCATCCCTAGCTAGCAGGGCATTCTTCGGTAGTGAGAGATCTACCCTAGCTTGTCATTTTGGTGTTGTTTTCAGGGCTGATTCACAGAGATATTTTCAGGGGTTTCAAAGATAGGGTTTTGAGGATTTTTGAGAGGTTTGGTGAAGATAATCAATGAGGTTTTAGATCAGACTTATGGCAGCAATAAAGGAAGGGTTTGACATCATTTCCAGAGGATTTCAAAGGGGTTTTGACCATCTACCAAAAAGGGCGACTTGTTTTGGAGATTGCAGCCCTTATTTGGAGGGTTTCCAGTTGGCCATTTTCAGATCTGAAGGTTGGAATACCATCTTCTATATTTTTAAATGTTATTTCCAAAGTTTCATAGTTTTTGCACTTGTATTCGAGAAGATATGAATTTTAGAAGTTTTCCCGCTGTTTAGGGCACGCTGTAATTTTTTGGCAGTGTTCTATTATCTGAAAAATTTCAAAAATAATTTCCTAGTGTTAATTTTATTGTTATCAAACTCTCTATAAATTTTCAAGTGATTCGGAAAAGTATTTTGTGAGTTATAGATTTATTTCTATTCGCTGCCCTAGTTTTATTTTCTGCAAAAATCAAAATTTTGTTTGGCTGCAAATTGTCAGTATTTTGTGTTTTTCTAAGTGTTATCCCACAAGGGATATTTCACTTTATGACAATCCCTCCAAATGTGCTTTTGGGGTAAGAGAGGTATAATACTTTGGTCATATCATGTCTCATGAAGGTGTAAAAGTGGATCCTCATAAGATCCAAGCTATGGTTGATTGGCTGATTCCTAAAACCCTCACAAATCTCAGGGGATTCTTAGGGCTTATAGGTTATTATGAAGAATTGTGGTAGAATTACAGCACCACTCACATCCTTATTGAAGAAAGACTCTTTTCATTGGAATAAGGTTGCAACTGAGGCATTTGAATCACTAAAGAAGGCCATGTGTACCACTCATGTTCTGACTTCCCCATACTTCTCCAAAACCTTCATTATTGAATGTGATGCTTCAAGATGTGGCATAGGTGCAATACTTATACAAAAGGGCCACCTCATTGCATTTGAGAGTCGTCAGATGAAAGGTAAAAACCTCTCAAATCTAACTTATGAGAAGAAAATGATGGTTATTCTTCATTTAGTCAAACAATGGAGACCATATCTAATGGGTAATCACTTCAAGGTAAAGACAAATCATGATAGCTTGAAATACTTCTTAGAGCAAAGAATCGCATCTGAAGGACAACCAAAATGGGTCACTAAAATGTTAAGATCATTTACATAAAAAGAAAAATAAAATGTGGTAGTTAATGCATTATTTGGGAGAGATGAGTTCACAAAGGCATTATTAAATTCCATGTCCATACTATAGATAGATTGGGTAGATCAAGCAAGATCTGAATGGAAGAATGACACAGAAACCCAAACTCTCATTCAAAATCTCCAACAGGATTCAAGCACTTAATAGAAAATTATGTGGAAGGGGGACGCATTGTGGTATAAGGATTGGTTGAACTTATGCAAAAACTCTATACTTTAAATTCAGGTTCTCTCAAAGCTCCATGCTTTTGCAGTGCATGGTCGTTCGGGACTCCTAAAAATTTATCACAGAGTTAAGAAAGATTTTTTTTGGGAAGGGTTGAAAGAAGATGTCCAAAAATTTGTGGCCAAATGTTTGGTGTGTCAGTGTAACAAGGGTGAAATTGTTAAGTCTCTAGGACTTTTGCAGCCTGTGTCTATTCCTAGTGAGCGGTGGTAAAAGGTTTCCATGGATTTCATCACAAGATTGCCAAAGTCTAAAGGGAAAATTGTAATTATGGTAGTGGTGGATAGACTCACCAAGTATGCTCATTTTTGTGCTTTTCCGCATCCACTTACAGCGAGTACAGTTAACATATCTTTTCTGGATAGAGTTCAAAAACTACATGGCACACCCAAGATTATAATCAGTGATCGTGGCCCTATCTTTGGTAGCAATTTTTGGATGGATTTATTCTCATGTTTAGGTACTCAATTGGATCGTAGTTCATCATATCATCCACCAAACTGATGGACAAACTGAGGTTGTAAACAAATGTTTGGAGAGGTATCTACGATGTTTTACTTCAAATAAGAAGGAGATATGGATTAAGCGGCTACCACTTGCAGAATAGTAGTATAACACTTCATCCAAAATGTCCCCATTCTTGGCATTATACGGTTACCATCCACCATCCCTCGCTTCCAATTTAAGGGTCTAGCCTAAAGTAAGAGAAGTTGATCACATTCAGCACCAATAGGAGGTTCTCTCTAGCCTAAAAGATAACTTGGTTGTGGCATAAAAGTGCATGAAACAACAAGCTAATCAATACCATAGTGAATGAAGTTTTGAAGTTGGAGACTTGGTTTTTGTGCGATTACAACCATATAAACAACAGAAAAGAGATAACAAGCTTTCACCCAAATACTATGGGCCTTATCAAGTGTTGAAAAAAATTAACAGTGGCATATAAACTACAGTTTCATCAATCAAGTAAAATACATCAAGTTTTCCTTGTTTCTTGTCTGAAGAAGGTCATTGGACAAAAGGTGTCTTCTAAATCAGTATTACCAAAGCTTGATGAAGAGAGACGAATCATCTTGGAACCAAAAGGAATCCTACAGACACACACTAAAAACTTGAGGACAAGGGTCATCACCGAGTATCTAATCTAATGGAAGAATTTGGACATTGAAGATGCAACATGGGAGGATGAAGCATTCCGGGAGAAGCATCCAGAGCTTACCGACATTGGGGACAATGTTGCTTTGAAAGGGAGGGGCATGCTACACATTTAACCATAATTCATATATCGAGATATGGATAGCCAACATATAGCTAACATAATCTCTTATCATGGCATATCATAATTATTTATGCTTTCATATACTTAGTGGGTCGTCCTTAGGGCTTTGGATAGTATAGTAGGGTATATATAAGAGTTAGAGAGTAGGATATGATCGTATTGAGCAGTTGAGTCTTATTGTATGGTTTGTAGGTAGCCCCCTCAAAGTGGCTAAGCTATTCTACTTGCATAGTGTGATCATTTCTCTATAATTTGGTGTTCTTTGTGTTCTATTGTTACCGATATTCAAATCTATCTAAGTAATTTTATTACATATGGCTTTCTAATATAAAGGGAATGCCACAGCCAGGAAGTTTGTCACATGCATGAAGCTTGCAATTTTCTTCCGATGCGAATGATCCCTGGCCCAAAACAATAGATGTTGTCCTCTACACTCCTCACTGAGGCGTAATGCGAGCAAGCCTCTCTCTGACATCTGTAGGGGCAACACACCAAAGCTCATGCGTTATGTTTTGAAAACCAGCCTACCTTTTTGCATCACACAACCTGATGTGCTGGCACTTAAGAATGAGGTGAAGGAGAGAGTCCTCTCCAACATCCCCACACAACGGGCACAAACTACCAAGAGAGGGATCAACCAACCCAATCATACCTACACTATTACTAAGGACAAACCCACCTACTCACACATTGAGAAGCCACCTACTCACGCATTGGTGGGTTGTTGTTGACCATATTCGTAATGAAAGTTCTGAGTCCTCCATATTTCTATAGGGCATGAACCCTCTAGTTAATGTTGACGACCGGGATTGGACAAATGTTTAGCTCCCGATGCATAACCTCCTACACAAGCATGTTGGACATTGAAGACTTTCTAAATATCCACTTCATACTCTCCACTACCATTCTTTGAAGGGTATTATGCTTGGCCACATCAAACATTCTTATGTCCTTTGTACCAAATGTAAGCATTAGGAAGATTAATGCTTTAAAGGACAAAATCTTCGACTAAGTGGGCATTCTTCAAGAAGCCAAAAATTGTTAAACCTCATTAAGGGTCCAACTACTTGTCTTTCGATAAACAACTACGAGTCAGTTTCTATCCCAAGGGCCCGTGGTTGTCACACACACCAATTCTCTTAGATCGTGTAAACTTTGTATAAGGTCCCCTCCTCTTACATGAAAATGTCACTATGTAGAGAAAATGATTATGGAATATCCTGCAATGTGTCTGATGCAAGAGCATCTATGGCGAACAAGTAATCTTGCATCACCAAAAAACAAAGTGTTGTTTGTTTGTCTTTTTTTTTGGCTTGACATTTTGAACTAGTCCTACAAGGCATCCTTGAGAAATCATGTTTTAGAACTTCTAATTTTGGTGTTTCCTAAAGCAACATGGAACTATTGTCACATGCTGACATTTTGCGGAAAAAAAAAACGTTGACGTTTTACGGAAAAGCGTTTACGTTTTGTTGACCAAACATCTGTAATCATCAGCAAAAGTAAAATAACAAAAATTTGAGATAATCATTAATATGGGAAGTATTTCTCGAGTCCTTGGGGAGCTGAAGAGACTTGGGATGAATCAATAAATGAGGGGGGAAAGGAATCTCGAAGGGGGAGAAGAGAGACATCAAGAGAAACTCTTCGGACAAGAAACCAGAACAAGTGCACCAATCAAGTGGATGGTGCTATAACTATTTATTGCTCCACGTTTGTAATGAAATAGGGCGATAGAGGCATGTGTGTGAGTGGTAGTGTGTGGTCAAGAGTGTGTGCATCAATTGTGTAATGAATTTTCATCAATGAGAATGATTTATTGAGTTGTGCCAAGGTTGTGAAAGTGCTCGTGTGTGTCCATGAAAGAGTGCTAACTCTTGTATCACAAAAATAGAGGTTGTCCTTAATTGGACACCCCCTATGTGCTTGCACCAATTGGTATCATAACGGGTTTGAATCCTATTGAGAGTAGTTTTCCACATTTTTGTGGGTAGAAAACAAGAGAAGACATCTTCCAACAAAGAAGAGGTGTTGTGTAGAAGGTGTCAAGAGATACGGTGCAGTCAAAGTGAGCTTTTGTTGCAAATGTGTGAGAAGTCGTACAAGTATATAGAGTGAAAGAGGGGCTCTTGTTTGAGTTTATTGCAGGTTGTGAAAGAGAAACTTGCTTGTTGAAGATATGGCACACAAGAAGGTAGAAGCATCACATGTAGAAGACTTGGTTGAGATGTTGAAGGAAGTCCAAGCAAGATTGGACATGATGGAAGATGCACAAAGTGAAGATGTTGCAGCAGTAAATAAAGAAGAGAAGATGATGGAGATGTTATCCCCACAAGAAAAGTTGGATGTCTAGGAAAGAGGACAAGCTAGCAAAGCAAAGAGATTGGCAGAGGTCAAGGTAAAGGAAAGAGATAAGCCCACCTACAATGTTGTTTTGTTTAGTGGTAAAGTGAGTTCAAATGAGCTCATGAGATCGATAGTGGAGTTCTTTCTGAGGAGGAAAATATTGAAGACCCAAAAAGGGTAGTGGTTACATGTTAGATGCTACATGGAGTTGCAGTTATTTATTGGAGAGATCTACAAAAGAGCAGACAAAGGAAGGAAAAGAAGAAGGTGAAAAGTTGGGAACACATGGCTTCCAAGTTGATGGGGCTAGTTTTGCACCCAAGAATGCAAGGAGAGTGGTTACAAGAACTTCATTTCTCGAGGCTCAAGAGGGGAGAAGAAAGTTGTCTTGAGGGGCAATAATAGAGAGAAGTTGCCATGTGAGAAACTCAAAGCTATTCTAAAAAGTAGCAAGAGGAAGGAAGAAGTGAAAGAGATTCTTTTAGATAGCGAGGAGAAGAAAGTTGTCTTGAAAGACAACAAGAGAATGAGGTTTCTATGTGAGGAGCCCAAATCTGATTTTCAGAATAGCAAAGAGAGGTTTGTGAGCAGCCCATAGAAGAAGATATCTTCATGAATGAGGATGTACAGATGATATATTGTGAACCGAAAGGAGGAGACCCATTATTTGATGATGGGAAAGAGTTTGTGAAATAAGCATGTAGAGGCATGTTTGGGAGTGGTAGAATGTGCTCAAGATTGTGTGCATGAATTGTGTAATGTATTCATTAATAAGAATAGTTTATTGAGTTGTGTCAAAGTTGTGGGAGTGCTCATGTGTGCCCGTGGAAGAGTAATAACCCTTGCATCACATAATTAGACGTTGTCCTTAATTGGACACCACCCCCTTTGTGCTTGCACCAATGTCCAACTCCAACATTAAGGGAACCCAACGATATACGAAACATTTGAAGATCAGTTTCACAAAATCTAGGTCTATTTAAAATTTAAATGTATTTAATTGTGGCAATGGCCAGCTCAATAAAATTATGTATTACTTACCCCAAAAAAAGCAATCATGATTATACTCCCAATGCAAGAAAGAGAACTGGCAATTTAATAGTTCATTTTCACATGCAGACGAATAAACATTCTCAAGGTCTATCTGCTTTGTAATCTATCATGTAAACTCTGCATAAGGTCCTCTCCTCTTGCATGAAACTGTCACTATGCAGAACAAACATTCATGGAAAATATAGCAACGTGTCCATCTCCAAGGCTTGTGAAGATCCGACCATATGCCAAACATTTGAAGATCACTTTCACAAAATCTAAGTCTATTTAAAGGTATTAAATACTGGCAATGGCCAGCTCAATAAAATTATGCTCTTAGTGAAAAATAAGCTATCATGATTAAAATCCCATCACATTAAAAACAACAACCCAATATGTGTAACTGAATGGTATGATAGAGAAATTACCAAGGGAAAGACCCAAGTTCGAATTCCACCCAGGAACCATTCAAGATCCCTGTGATAATGCGGACACGTGTACTACACACCTGGGGAACAGTCCCCCATTTGCATCCCCAATTGACTTGCCTTTATAATCCATATTTAGCAAATTGAAAAAAACTCGATAGACACAGAATTTAAATCACCAATCAGAACTCTAGCAACTTCACAACCCAATAATAAACTTGCATCACCAATAGAACACAACAACAATTGCAGTAAAACCTGTATAACATATTCTAAAGGCAAGAAATACATATTCAAGTAAGAAAGAAGAAAACATTGTTTTACAACACCAAGAATCTTCTTCCCCGCTATGGAAACTAAATACGGGCAAAGATAGAACAAGGAAGTTCGAGTTTACTCCAAATCAGAATTCTAAATAAAATTTATCTAACAATTTATGGATTGGTGAGCATTAAAGTTTTTTAATCCTTTCATAAATGACAGTGGAATAGCCATCTCACTAAAGAACTCTTTTGAATATCTTGAAACTGAAAACCCTCAAATAATGCCTGCGCACTTCATTTCTCACTGAGAATTGTTACAAAAACAATTGTTTCTCATGTTGATTTTTTCCATGACTAGTTAGAGCATTCATAGATGTCTGTATTATGTTTAGACAGATGTCAGTAATTTAAGCTTGACAAAATTTAGTTTCAAACCTTCTCACGTCCTATGAGCTACTGAGTTGTTGACATAACAACAAGAAGACCTGATGTTGGCCACTTTCTAATATAAAACCATGATGGATTATCTGATAGTTCCAGAGAAGTGTAGGAAGTATATATGAACAATTTCCTTCATCACTGTTGAAGCTTTTATTTCTATTGTGTTATATTACACTCTCATAAAGTATGCTTGTCAGACAACAAACATGAGTTTATCCTCATTGACAGTGTCTGTTCCTTTTTGCAACCATGACCCCTACAATACCAATTAGCTTTCATCAAGGTGCCATAGCACATAGGGAGAGGAACAGGTACAAGGCGGAAGTCATTTTCAAAATTAGGGTACAGTGTTATGAAAGTACATGTCATGTCTGAAACACACACAATAGTAATAATTATATAGTTGAAAAATTAAATAAATTGTCATAAACATTAAATCATAGACGAAATTAGGGTTGTTTCCCTCGCTTGTGCTCTGCTAAGTTATAAATCTTACATATATACTGCCTAAGCTTGCAAATTTTTTAGTTTTGCTCTCCTTTTTCTTCAAATCCTGGTGACTTCTTTTGTATTCTTTCCAGAGCTCCCATTGATTTCTTCCTTTGAATGAGTGATTTATGGCTTGGGTGGGTCTTTGAGACTTTTGGGGCCAGAGGTATTTAATTGACTTTATGTTATTTAGTTTTCTATTGTTTCTCGAAGGAAGGGACATTTGCTGAGGCATCAAGAGATGTCGCACGCAGTCTTAGAATCTAGCATCAAAATCAAAGTGGTTTGGTGTTGCTTTATACAAGGAAGCAGAGGTGCAACTTAGAGAACCTTAACCGATCACACCTGATGTCACAGCTAGACACAAATGTAGTTCTGCCAACAAAAACCTCGAGACTTACTAATAAACATGAAGGTTCAGAACGAATTTGTTAAATAATGTTAATGACCTGCTCATAGATTGCCTTGAATCTCCTTTCACGATATAATAATCCTAGAACTCTTACCTTTTCAATTGCAGAAACTTGTTTTTGCTAATACTATCGATGCAAGTTTGTTATACACGCTTTCACCTCACCCCATCCTGAAAGCACGAGTTTTTATAGCTTGACAGGTTCTACCCTGCAATCAGCCATCTATTGGACCAAAATCATTGTTTTTCCTACATATTTGTTATGGCCCTATGGCTGTCAGCCCACAACTCGATCCTGTGCCAACACCACAAACTCGCTAGAGCTTATCACTTGGGTATAGCTCTCAGCAACATGTGAAGAGCCATGCAGAGAACTGTTGGCATCTATTCTTACTGATAAGAATCTGAAAAGAGGTGACATTTTAGGATGTCAGGCTGCAACTCAAACCTCTGCCAACATGGCAAACTCACTAGACCTTAACACAGGAAGACAACCATCAGCAAAATGTGAAGAGCTATGTACAGAAAATTCGGTACCTTTTTCTTAACGGTAAAAATCTTAGAAGGTGGCATCTAAGGAAGTCAGGCTGCAACTCGAACCTCTGCCAACATGGCAAACTCACTAGAACTTACCACTTGACCACAGCCCTCAGCAAAATGTTGAGGTATGTAAAGAAAATTTGGTACCTATTTCTTGATGGTAAAAATCTTAAAAGAGGTAACATCTTAGGGAATCAGGCTGCAACTCAAACCTGTGCCAGCATGGCAAACTCACTAGAACTTACTGCTGGACCACGGCCCTCAGCAAAATGTGAAGCACCATGTAGAGAAAGTTCAATGCCTATTTCTAATGGTAAGAATCTTAAAAGAGGTGACGTCTTAGGGAGACAGGCTGTAGCTTGAACCTGCACCATCATGGCAAACTCACTAGAACTTACTGTTTGCCCGCATCCTTAAGGAAAATGTGAAGAGCTATGCAGAGAAAATTCGGTACTTATTTCTTAATGGTAAGAATCTTAAAAATTAACTTTTCTAGCTAATACAGTGTTCTAGTTGAAATTCTGCTGTATATCTCCAAACTCCAGAGGGGAAATTAAGATTAAATACAACCATATTAAACACTCTGACCTGGCTGCAGAGACAAAAATAAGGCTAATTGCATTCGGTTTAGCAAATAGCTGCTTGGGCAACATGACAGGAAATAAATCAAATTTCAGTGCATGGTTCAAATTTCACTACATTGGCAACATAACGTGAAATAAATCAAGTTTCATGGCGGTGCATAATCAACAAGGTAAGAAAAAAATCCCAACAGTAAAAATCCAACACAGCATGGAAATGCATGATCAAAGAGGTGAGAAAGAAACTCAGATAGCAAAAATCAAACATAGCAATATCTTTCAAAATCACTTCGGTAATTAATAATTTGAAACCTTAAAATGAAAGGCAACATATACACTGACTGTACAAAGAACAGAACCAACATATTAAAATCCCAAAATAACCACTGTACAAAGAACAGAACCAACAGACCTTACAAAAATAATTTCTAAATTTCTAATGATACAAAGGACAGTCAACCCGACCACAGAATTACACATACATGGTCTCAAGTTTGAATCTAGGAAGATCAATACCTTCGAGAACCAAACCAGTTCCCCTCGCTTCTTCGCTCTCAGGGGCAATCAATTTCAAAAACACTTTCTAGGGTTTGGAGATCCTTTAGGGTTTCATTGATTCATTCATGCTACAGTTGTTTCGGCTTCAAGGAAGATGGTAAATCAGTTGTGGCAGAAAATCCCAGGTACAGCAGATCCCCTTCCTGAAAATCCCAAGAGCTCTCATCGAAATTGAGCTGACAGCTCATTTGATCGTAATGAAATGTCGCTGGCCTGGAATTGCAGATGGTTTTCCCATCGGCCTTACACTTCCGAACAAAGTGCTTCCATTTGGCACCTCCACAGCAGCCCCCCAGCATAATCCTCTACCACGGATTCAGACCACTCTCCAATTTGCCTAACACTGTTCCAGCCCTTGCGCCACCAGTGCGGAGAATCTGCATCCACGGCTGTAGCTTCGGGCCAGGAGTTTGACCTCCTGACCTTGTGAAACCACAAGGGCTTAAGCAGCCTGGAGTTTGACATCCTTACCTTGTGAAACCACAAGGTGAAACCACAAGGGCTTAAGCAGCCCGGAGTTCGACATCCTGACCTTGTGAAACCACAAGGGCTTCAGCAGCGAGCGCTTAGATGGGGAATCATCTGAGCCGAAACAGCAGCAGCAGAAGAGGGTGGTGCTTCTGGACCTGCGGTGGCAAATGTTGGCGGTATTGTCCATCTCTCTGGGATTCGAACTTTGGACCAGCGGGTTTTCCTGGCATGGCCACATCAAAACTAGGTATTTTTTGCAAGTAGAAGAATAGGTTTGCGTGTAAACAAGGCAAAAAATATATTCATTTTAAAGATGTACCGCCAAGTGGATAACGTTCAAGCGCGTTGTCATTTGAGAGGTCTCCCTAGTGGAGGTTTTCCGCTTTAAGGTAGGTACGCATATAAAATATTATTTACGGATGCATGGTAGGATAAGGACTACCACCACAAATGGAGGAATCTCATCTTCACTTTGTTCAAAAAAATATTGTTTTTTCAATTTGAGTGGATATTATTTTTTAATGAGATGTCACTAAATGTAGATGGGGTAAGGTTCAATTTGTTCTATATATGCTATCATGATTCATGATATCCTTAGGGATATTTCAAATGTCCAGCTGAAGAAAGGAACATTAAATCTTAAAAGTGCCATGGCCCTATGGCCAGACCACAGAATCCAAACTACAGACTAGTTGCACTAAATATTTTAGACACAGCTGCCTCAAGAAAGTGTGCATGAAAAATGCATTGTCAGTTTAGGCATATATAGCACATAATATGCTAGCGACCATCTTTCATTTTTTAAGTAGTGAATGCCGTACGGAACTGTGTCTCAGGATTTAGGGTTTGATGCAGTGATCGAAAAAGGCATGTCATCAAAACATTCAATATGTAGGAGGCCAACTTTGTAATAAAACATGTAGACAGACACATTGGACAGCTTTATCTCTAAACTGCCTAAACTAGTATTCCTTTTCATTATTTCTACATTGTTCGCATTTAGAAAGATCAAGTATAAGCTTTTTCTCTTCTCATTAAGTTTGATCATGTCAAGTTGAATACCAGCTTCAAGCTTCCATTTTATATCTATTTGTTATAAATCTGACATAATTTGGCTGCATGTTGTTAAATATCAAATTTGTTTTAAATAGGGACTCCTTATCTTTTCAATTTCAGGTTTTGCATGAACTTGCTGACCTCTAGAAGAAAGCCTAATTTATAAATTCGCAAAAATAACTACCTGTTGCATGTTGTTGAAGCACCATATTAAATTAATGAGGCCAATAGTCTGGAAGACAAAAAATTTGCCATTTCTAGTTTTAAGTACTACTACACATTAAGCATCCTACACAGTCAAATAAACACTCTAAGGCTCCTATACAGTCAAATAAACACTCTAAGGCCCATCTGCTTCATGATCTGTCGTATAAATACTTTATAAGGTCCTCTTGCATGAAACAGTCACTATCTAGAGAAAATGATTATGGAATATATTGCAACAGGTCCAACTCAAACATTTATGGACATCCGACTATATACCAAACATTGGAAGATCAGTTTCACAAAATCTAGGCCTATTTAAAGTTTATATGTATTTAATAATGGCAATGGCCAGGTCAAAATTATGTATTACTTACCAAAACAAAAGCAATCGTGATTATAATCCCAATGCAGTAAAAATAACTGCAATTTGATAGTAGTTTCCACACAGTTATATAAACACTCCAAACGATTATAATCCCAACGTGGTAAACAGAACTGCCAATTTGATAGTTTGTTTTCACACACAGACATATAAACACTCTTAAGGCCCATCTGCTTTGTAACCTATCGTGTAAACTCTGTGTAATGCCCTCTCCTCTTGCATAAAAATGTCACTATGTCAAGCAAACAATCATGAAAAATATAACAACATGTCCATCTCCAAGGCTTATGGACGGACAATATGCCAAACATTTGAAGATCACTTTCACAACATCTAAGTCTATTTAAAGGTATTAAATACTGGCAATGGCCGGCTCAGTAAAATTATGTTCTGAGCGAAAAATAAGCTATCATAATTATAATCCCATCACACTAAAGTGAACTGCCCAATGTGTGTACAGAGTGGCATGGCAGAGAACTTACCGAGGCAAAGGCCCGGGTTCAAATTCTACCAGGGAATCAATCAAGATCCCCGCGATATTGCGGACACAATAAAGCACATGTGCTACACACACCTGGGGAACATGGACCCTATTTACATCCCCAATTGACTTGGGCCCCGTTAAGTTCCAGATTTAGCATTTAAAAAAAACTCAGTAGAGACAACTTAAATCACCAATCAGAACTCTACCAACTTTATAACCCAATAATAGACTTGCATCACCAACAGAACACAAGTAACAACAATTGCCTATATATCATATTCTAGAGGCAAGAAATACATATTTTAAGTAAGAAAGAAGAAAATATAGTTTTACAACACCAAGAATCATCTTCCCCACTAAGGAAACTACATACAGGCAAAAGATAGAACAAGAAAGTTCAAGTATACTCCAAATTGGAGTTCTAAATAAATTTAATTAGCAATTTATGGATTAGTGAGCGTTAAAGTTCTTTTATCCTTTCATAGATGACAGTAGAATAGCCACTCATTTAAAGAACTCTTTTGAAAATCTTGAAACTTAAAACCCTCAAATAATGCCTGCGCACTTTATTTCTCACTGAGCATTGTCTCACATCCTATGAGCTGCTGAGTTGTTGACATACAACAAGACCTGATGTTGGCTACATTCTAATATAAAACTATGATGGCTATCAGATAGTTCCAGAGAAGGGTAGGAAGTATGTAGGGGCAATTTTATTCATCGCTATTGAAGTTTTTATTTCAATTGTTGTTTTATTACACTCTCATAAAGTATGTTTGTCAGACAATAAACTTGAGTTTATCCTCAACATCAATGTCTGTTCGTTTTTGCAACCATGACCCCTACAATACAAGTTAGCTTTCATCAAGGTGCCATGAGACATAGAGAGAGGAACAGGTCCAAGACAGGTAAGTCATTTTCAGAATAAGGATACACAGTCTTATGTAAGTACACATCATGTCTGAAACGCATACATAGTATAAATAATTTTATAGATGAAAAATTCAAAAATGAAACAAATTGTCATAAACAGTGAATTATAAATGAAATTAGGGTTGCTTCCCTCGCCCGTGCTCTGTTATGTGATAATTTTTTTAAGTTTCACTCTCCTTTTTCATCAAATCCTGGTGACTTCTTTTGAATTCTTTCCGGAACTCCGTTGATTTCTTCGTTTGAATGAGTGATATATGGCTTGGGTGGGGCTTTGAGACTTTTAGGGCCAGAGGTATTTAATTAACTTTATGTTATTTAGTTTTCTATTTTTTCTCAAAGGAAGGGACACCTGCTGAGGCATCAAGAGATGCCACACACAGTTTCAGAATCTAGCATAAAATTTGAAGTGGTTCGGTGTTGCTTTACTCAAGGAAGGGGAGGTGCAACTTAGAGAACTTTAAAACCTTCCATCACACCTGATGTCCCAGCTAGACACAAATGTAGTTCTGCCAACAAAAACCTTGAGACTTCCTAATAAACATGGAAGGCTCAAAAGGAATTTGTTAAACAATTTAATGACCTAATCATAGTTCGCCTTGAATCTCCTTTCACGATATGATAATCCTAAAACTCTTACCTTTTCAATTACAGAAACTCGTTTTTGTTAATGCTATTGATTCAAGTTTGTTATACATGCTTTCACCTGACCCCATCCTGAAAGCATGAGTTTTTATGGCTTAACACGTTATGGCCCAATGGTTACTCATGCAGAGGTGCCATTAGGGAGTCAGGCCACAACTGAAAGCTGTGCCTACACAGGAAACTCACTGGATCTTATCACTGGGCTATAAGCTCTCAGCAAAATGTGAAGAGCTGTGTTAGTCGCACGGAGGTGCCATTGGGGAGTCGACCACAACTCAAACCTGTGCAGACACAGCAAACTCACTAGAGCTTATCACTGGACTATAGCTCTCAGCAAAATCTGGAGAGCTATACAGAGAACTTTTGGCATCCGTTTGTTAATGGTAAGAATCTTAAAAGAGGTGAAATCTTAGGAGGTAAAGCTGCAACTCAAACCTCTGCCAACACGGGAAACTCACTAGAACTTACCACTGGACCACACCCCTTAGCAAAATGTTAAGAGCTATGTAGAGAAAGTTTGCAACATATTTCTTAATGGTAAGAATCTTAAAAGAGGATCTTAGGAAGTCAGGCTGCAACTCGAACCTCTGCCAACACAGCAAACTCTCTAGAACTTACCACTTGACCACATCCCTCAGCAAAATGTGGAGCTATGTAGATAAAGCTTGGTACCTATTTCTTAATGGTAAAAATCTTAAAAGAGATGGCATCTTAGGGAGTCAGACTGCAACTCGAACCTGTGCCAGCAAGGCAAACTCGCTAGAACTTACAGCTGTGCCACGGCCCTGAGCAAAATGTGAAGAGCTATGTAGAGAAAGTTCAATACCTATTTCTAATGGTAAGAATCTTAAAAGAGGCAGGGAGCCAGGCTGTAGCTCGAACCTGCACCAGCGTGGTAAACTCACTGGAACTTACTGTGTGCCTGCATCCTTAAGAAAATGTGAAGAGCTGTTCAGTACCTATTTCTTAATGGTAAGACTAAAAATCTTAAAATTTAACCCTTCCAGCTGATACAGTGTTCTACTTGAAACTCTAGAGGGGAAATTAAGATTAAATACAACTATATTAAACACTCTGGGCTGGCAGCAGAGACAAAAAGTAAGGTTGGTTGCGTGCGGATTAGCAAATAGCAGCATAGGTAACATGACAGGAAATAAATCAAATTTCAGAACTTTCACTACATTGGCAACATGACAGGAAATAAATCATATTTTAGAACTTTCACTATATTGGCATCGTAACATGAAATAAATCAAATTTCATGGCTGTGCATAATCAAAAAGGTCAGAGGAAAACCCCGACAGTAAAGATCCAACACGGCATGTAAGTGCATAATCAAAGAGGTGATAATAAATCCAGATAGCAAAAATCCAACACGGCATTATCTTTCAAAATCATATACGAATATTAAAATCCCAAAATAACCGCTGTACAAAGAATAGAACCAACGGACCTTACAAAGATAATTTCTATTGATACAAAGGACAGACAACCCAAGCACAGAATTACACATGCGTCGTCTGGAGTTTCCGGGAAGATCAACCCCACCAAAAACGAAACCAGTTCCTTTCGCTTTCTCGCTCTCGGGCCCTACCAATTTCAAAAACTTTTTCTAGGGTTTAGAAATCCTTCAGGGTTTCGAAGATTCATTCATACAGCGGTTGTTGTTTCGGCTTCGATGAAGATGGGAGATCAGTTGTGGCAGAAAATCCCCGGTGCAGCAGATCCCCCTCCTTAAAATCCCGAGAGCCCTCGTCGAAATTGAGCTGATAGCTCATTTGATCGTAATGAAATCTCGCTGGTCTGGAATTGCAGATGGTTTTTCCATCGGCCTTACACTTTCGAACAAAGTGCTTCCATTTGGCCCCTGCGCAGCAACCCCCAGCATAGTCCTCCACCACGGATTCAGACCATTCTCCCGCTCGCCTGACGCTGTTCCATCCCTTGCGCCACCAGTGCGGAGAATCTGCACCAACGGCTATAGCTTCAGGCCCGGAGTTGGACCTCCTGACCTTGTGAAACCACGAGGGCTTAAGCAGCGAGCGTTCTGACGGGAAATCATCCGAGCCGAAACAGCAGCAGCAGAGGAGGGTGGCGCTTCTGGACCTGCGATGCCGAATGTTGGCGGTGTCGTCCATCTCCCCGGGATTCGAACCGTGGACCAGCGGGGTCTCCTGTCGTGGCCACATCAATACTAAAAAATATTGGGCTTCGTTTCACAAGTAGTAGAAATTGGGTTCGAGTGTAATCGAGTCTAAAAAATATATTCGTTTTAAAAAGATGTACCGCCGAGTGGATGACGCGTAAGCGCGTTGTCATTTGCCAGTTGGCATTATCCACGTGGACATGTGCGATGATGTGTCTTTATCATTGGTTGCTGGTAGGTCTCGCCAGCGGGTTTTAAGGCTTTAAGGTAGGTACGCGAATAAATTATTATTTACGCATGCACAGTCGGATAAGGACGGGCACCGCGAAAGGAGGAATCGCGTCCTAACTTTGTTCAGAACTTTTTTGTTTTTATTTAATTCGACTGGATATTATTTTTTAATGAGATGTCTATAAATGGAAGAATGGGGAAGGTTCTTTGCTTATTTTAAAGTTTAATTAACTTTAAAATATCATATTTTATTGACTGAATTGTGATGAACCATAAATTTATAGATTAATTCAAGAGAGAGACCAATACGAAGTGGGTGAGAAAGTGACTTATTTTTAGTTTATGTTTTTGAATGTTCTAAAGTTTGAATTTTTGAATTAATATAGAACTAGCAATTGCACCATAGGTGTGCAATGGGTACGTTGATAAGAATGGGTATGTCGATAGGAGAATGAAAACGGCGGGTCTACATTTGTGTCGGTGAAGGACAAAAGTTTTGAATTTTTTTTATGTTGGTCCATACACACATGAAAAATGCCTCTTCAAATAAAAAACACCCGATTATAAACAAAGATGAATGTTATATTTTTCATTGATACCAAAAAGTGTGTTTTTTTAAGATATCATATTTTCATTGATATCAAGAATTAAATACCATAATAACAATTTACAAATGGTAAGAAAGAACCATATTTCTAACTTATGGGGGCAAAAACTTATGCCATAGTTTGTTTTCTCAAAAAATTGCAGCTATTTCTGTTTTTTTAAAACCTAAGAGTAATTTAAACAACATTGGGAAAACAATTGATGGAATGCAAAAAAGATGTAAATTCTTTGCGTTTAATTAACTTTAAAATATCATATTTTATTGACTAGAGAGATCCATATCCAATGGTCCCCATAGAAATTCGTATTTCCATTTTAGAACATTCTCCCAGAAGTCTCCTGAATGGAATATGATTTATTTTTTGTGTTTTCTATTTCATTTTTTATTTTCTTTTCCATTTTAGAACCCACCCTGACTGACTATTCCATTATGATCTTACCCTTGAGAGACATGTTAGTTTCTCTCGGGTAATAAAATTATAACCAAGTAACACACCCTTAACAACAATAGAAAAAGAAGAAACCATGGTCATGAAATAAAAGCAAGGCTAATATTAGCTAAGAATAATAAATTATCGAAGGGTCTTTGGTCTATTGGTGATGTTGTTAGGCTTTCAATCAGCCCACCAGGGATCAAGTCTTATTGAGTGCAAGGCTTGGAGATACCTGACACGGAGAGTCAAAACGATTGAGGCCAAGATCATGCCTTGGGTGATTTTGACGACGTGGATGCCCCTTACTCGTAACTACTTACGTTGAAGGTGATCACTAGTTTAGTTGTACGCTTACTCGTTATTGTAAATGTGCTAGATTCTTCCTCCGGAGTATGAGCAGAGATGCCAACAATCTATGTAATCTAGTGCCCAATGAGCATGCACTACTCATAAAAAAAAAGAATAATAATAAATTCGAGGCGGCATGAAATAAACATATGTATGGATTCAAACTTGGGTTTTAATCTATGAATTCAAGAAAAGACAAAATTAAAGTGGGCAAATAATTCAAATAAAATTGCAAGAGATAATTTAGGTCAAGGAAATTTATAATAGGAAGAAAAAAAATTCTTTAACTATAATAAGAAAAGATCCAAATGATTTATGGTTGAAAACTAAACCTAGTCTTGGACTATATGAAACGTGGAAGCAATTTGAATAAAAACTAAAATTTGAAACATAGAGCCCATTCTAGAAATTTGTTTTTTGTGGTGCACGGTTGGTGGAGTGGCTTCCCACTTGACGGTTATACACATTTGTAGTTTTAAATGAATGCGGTATGGTGGAAAATACAATACATTATTTTTATATTCATACATAATATGAATGGAGTTGCAACTTTTACAATGGTTGTCATGTCTCCAATGAAATTGTCAGTCGATGATGGGAGAATTCAAGTCATTAAAGTTTGTAGCATAACACCTATCGGTGTAACCAGAAATATAATAGAATCGTAACCAAACCTACTACTTAACATATTTATGTGTTGATAAGCATGACAACACATAATCAAAACCATATATATGCAATATGTGTTGAATCCTACGACTCATACAGTAATCAATTGTATTGACATAATCAAATATATGTTAGAAAAGTTAAAATATGGGAGTAGAAGCCCCCAAAAATAATATAATGTTACACTGAGCACTCTAGACATTGACTTTTAATACTTCAAGAATCAATCTATCATGAACATAAAACTAATGTCGTTTGCATATTGTTAACATGGAATAATTTGGTGAAGATGCATTCCAAGTGATATAATTGATCAACCACATTTATTGAAGGAAAATCATTCAAACTAAAGAAAAACATCCTATTTTACGCACAAGATATCATTGTAGATTTAAGGCTCTTCTCTTCAACCTGCCAAAACAAAGAAAACACAAAGTTAGTTAATAATAGTGACCAAATGAGGAAAGGAATTATCTCCTTACACCTAAAGGCTCGATGCACCAAAAAATATAATACAGCACATTTGAATCCATGTAGGATTAAATTCGTAAAAAATTGGTTACTAAAAAATCAACCATACATTCATGATTAAATATGAGTAACCCGCATATTTTTAAAAATTAACTTTTCATATAAATTATTTGTAAACACATCAAAACCACATTGAAATAAAACAATAAACTAAATTATTTAAATAAAAATATAAAACATTAAATTAAATTATGGTAAAGAAATTATAAAAAACTATCAAACTATTATTAAAACTACATTCTATTATCTACAAAACAATGTTATTAAAAAACATTTTTTTAAGTTATTAAAAACAAAATAGAGTCTTTATAAATAAATAAGATGAAAATATCTATGTAAGCCATGTCGCGAATGGTCGCTACCTACAGGTAGAGTTTTCGCTCGCCATTTCTAACAACAAACAAGGTTGAAAAACATGTTTTTCGGAATGATTCAACTTCATCTCGTCTCAATTGACTTGCGGTAAATAGTCACACCACTCAACGTTCGTTCATTACTTGGCGCAAGCCACGATAACCACCTTTATTGCCCATAACTCAACTTGGGATCACAAATCCATTTTCATTTCATGTCTTGAATAAGCACTCATGCCCCAACGTTGTCCTACTCCATTGCCCTAAAAAAATATGACAAGCAAGCAAGTCGCAAATAGGGCATGTTTCAAAAATCGGTAATCTACACAAATTTCATTTGTAATTGTCACATTTGACATTTTTTTATTTTTCCAAAATAAATCTGAATGCAGTGGTAGAGTTGAAAAGTAATGGCCTCTTCAAATTGTTTGTAGTAACAAAATTGCCCAATGGGATTCCATGCGATTTTTAAGGGAAAATTTAGTTGTGTTTTTTCCATTTCTATATTATCCAAACATTTTGGAGGTATCCTTCGTTTCGCATAAAAGTTAAAGTGCGGGTTCAAACCATAGAAACATTGAAACCATGATTTTACAAGCATTCGTGACTTTTGCCCAAGTTTAATGATAAGGTTGTGGCTGACTGAATTCGAAATTTATTTATGTAGTGTTTTATTAATTGAAATAACTGGCCATGAAAATTGGCATTTATATAAATCAATACATCTATCAAATTTGAAGGGAATCTGATTTAAATACAAATAAGATATTAGATTTGGAGTTTACAACATTTATTTATAGGGAATTTTAATGAATTAGATTCAAGAATATAGTTATACTAATAAATAAATCTCTTTTAAACCAAATAAATTTATACCAAGGAGATTTCATCTTTCCAAATGAGTCTCATTTTCTTTGCAGGGCTTTTAGAGAGAAAACAACAAACTTTTGTTTATGTACTTGGATGTAGAATTGAATGGCAGAAAACCACTATTGCCCCTCATGAATTTATTAATCCCCATACCAAGGATTTTTAACTAACATAGCATAATGGAGGATACAAATCCCATATCCTGTACCAAGCGAAAGACAATTTTTTCAAACAAGAAGAGTAGGCAAAAAATATGTGGAAAATTTGAACAGAAAAACTGGAAAGAGACGTTTTCTTCTGAATGCATAAGAAAAATGATTTGACAGGAACTTGCTCGAGCAATTGTCAATAGAAAAATATTTGATTACACATGATGAAAAGGGCCGCTTAGAATGCCAGAAAATAGAGCCTTTAAAAAATAGCAATGAGTGGAAATGGGAAAAAAGGGTTTTAAGCCCATATGTATAATGAATTTCCATGTGCAAATAAGACCTAGGCCCTTATTTATTACTGCAGGGTTGACATTATGCACCTTGTTATATTGTAAGCATGGATTTATAAATTGTTTCATACAGCATTTGTAACAACGCAAAAATTCACACACGCAAACACATTAAAATACATAACTTTTTTTTTTGACTTGATTGACACAAAACACAATGCAACATGTCGCCACCAAGTTTACAACTAACTCTGTGAATAACTCGATGCAAGGATGACTACAAAGGTAACACGGAAATGTTCACACCCGTCAAGGATAATTCACTTTTCTTTTTTTGACAAGACAACATAGGAAACCACCACATAACACACTTACAGATAGGGCAAGCCATAATGAGAAATTATTGAAGGTTATTTATTTTGATAAGACATCTTTCAATCCTTAACTTAAGTTTTCTAGGACTCTAGATATGATTTGTACAATTTCCTCTTACAACGCTAAGTTTCTTACTTTTACTCTAAAGAGAAATTTGTTTTAAGTCTTCTCTATTATGACCTTTATTTGCTTAATTTGTTTATTTAGAAAAAGGGGGGGTAATTTAATTCCACAAGCCCATCTATTCACACTTACGCTACTAGAACTCGTTCATGCCCACATGACAACATGGGTTTGCATTCAACACACTTAAGATAAGAAAAACAAAGCACCTTGGAAAAAGGTTAGAGGGAGAAGGTTGAGTTGAAATCATCTTTAAGACCTCATTAGTTATTACCAAGATTTAATTGAAGCTTGAGAACTTAGCCACAATTATTAAAGATTTTACTTAGGCTTTACTAAATGAGTTTTATAAAATAAAACAATTTACCTTCCAATGGCTGAGAGATAGATTGCGTGGTTTCTAAATTGTTTTCTCCTACTTATTAAATCTTATCATCTTCTAGAACTAACCATAGATTTCCCTTAAGTTCGTTTAAGAATTTCACCATAAAAGGGATAGTGTTCACTAGTGTAGCTAGGGATATCAAGTTATATAATGTTACTTAACAAGGATAGTTTCATCTTTGATCACTTATGGAATTACATGCTCTCAAGTTGGTCACCTCTACATTAAATTATTTGCAATATAAATTTTAGTTTAACTTCTATAAGTATTAAACAACCCATTTTATTTTACTTATGACACATTATTACTAAGTCTTAGAAATATTTAACTCAACATTTAATCACAGGGGTAACGTTTAACAAAACTCATTTATGAAAATGAAACAAGGTTACATCAACTCTTAGAATACCGATAATCCATTAAGGTCACTCAACAAGCGGTAAACAAATTTTCTTATATTTTCAATGATAGTCAACGATCCAAGGTTTCCAAAGTTAAGATGATAAAGTCCACAATACAATATACTAAGACCTTGACCCTCTTCTAAAATTTCCATTAGACGTTATCAATAGTTGAACCATAAAAATAGCGTATAAGCACCTTAATGATTATCATCTATGCAATTACAACAACCACTTCTTTCATACTTGAGCTCAGAAAATCAACCTGCAAAAAACATGTTAGCTTTTGTCAATTCAAAAGAACTGGCATGAGCATGCATTCCCCTTTCCTAGATATCTCATCAAAATTAATTGAACGACTAGTGCATGATTTCCATTCCATGACATAAGCAAAAAGTGGTGAGTATGAATGTAAACAAAATAGATACCTAGTTAACAAAAGGCACACTGTAGGACATATGAAGGCCAAAATTGTGCATTTTCTATCCAAAGTTACTCTTACACCATACATTCTAAATTATAACAAATTTCCCACATAATACACCTTTTTATTTTCTTTAAGTAAAGATAGCGATAGTAGCTTCACATTCACAAAACTGAATAAAGGAATCGTATGACAACCACTCGATATGGAATAGTAAATTCTACTGATAATGCAAAAAGAAGGTAACTAATTTTATTATTCCGAACATCCCTACTCAGACCAAGAGTGTCACACAAGCCCACAAAAACTCATGCCACCTATGGGGGGGGGGGGGGAGGGGGTTATGGCCACTCAAGGACCAAATTCAAAGATCATGTAAAAAGGAATGCATTGTACATGCGTACACCATAAGGAATGCAGCTGATGTTTTCGATTGTTATACCCAATATTTATTTATATATATATATATATACAAGGTTAAACAACGTCCACATATGATAAGTTGAAACTTTGAAAGCACTATTAAGCTACAAGTACCAACTCTGCACATCCCTCAACAAAAAAAAAACCCCTTCATTCCCAACATAATAAATATTTCAATGTTATACACTATTAACTTACTTACTGAAATAACGAAGAAAGGTCTCATAAAACATTGTTGCTTGGGGGGGTAAATGTAATTTACCTTTCACAGGTCCCTAAAAGCATCTCAAACCTCAGACTTAGTTTCATGTTCACCACATCCAACATATACATCATTGTTTATTGCTCGGAAGGGGTAAAACACTGTTCATGCACTCACTACAATGGGTGCGTCCGACAAGGAAAGGCTTTTCTTATAATACAAAAAAAAAATTAAGTAAACTTACACAGTTGCATCGGGCGCATAGGATATCCCATGTACAAAACGAGAGTCCCTTGAATACTTTAAGTGTTTTCTCCAAAGGTTTGAGTAAGGTTTTCCTTACAACAAACCCTCAAATTTTCCATCACAAAGAAGTCAGTGGACCTTTCATAAGACCGGTTAGGAAGATAATACAAATGTAGGACTAACGACGATATCCCTTGACCAGGGTACTAAATTTTTTAAGGTCATCATAAGCTAGGTAAGCAAGTTAGATTTGGCCAAAAAACATGTTTGGATAAGATGTTGTCGAAAACCCACTATCTAGTCATAGCCGGTCACATCCGACAAGCATAATACATAGTTCGTTAAAGCTTCTAAAAGGAATAGAAATTTATAATGTTCCAACCTTGTAGTCGACCTCCCAGGTCTGAAATTGGGATGAGATTATACCAAATTAGATTGCTTAAAAGAAAAGGATGAGCAAGGGTCTCTCTAGTATCATTTCCAAGACGAATTAATACCAGACCGTGATAACATCAAAAGGGCAATAAATACACTTCTTCTCATGAGGTAAATAATTTTATTCATTTATCACCTGCTCCCCTCTATAACCATAGGGATACATAAAGGAGGTAAAAATCACATTTTTTTCAAAGAGGACAAAACTTAAACAAACAACTACTCATTGCCACGCTGAGGTAGGTCCAATACCAGGTCGCAAAAAAGAACAGAACTACTCCCACAGGCATAACACAGACGTATCTAGTAAAACCCCACACACATCTTAGCAAAAGAAAAAAAACAACAATCTTAGCGGGTAAGGCGTACAACAGCCACACAACATTTCAAATGATATTTTATCACGCAGAGCTATCCCAAAACTAACATAGCAACCATTTACAAGGAGAACAAGCAATAATTATGCAATCAATATAAAAGAAATAACTAGAAAAGGGGAAAAACGGCTCATGCCTGTGCCTCCTGATTCAACATCGCCCCTGCCTCTTCCATTGCTCTGGACGTCCTCCCAAAATCCCACACCCATCTAAAATGTGCCAGACTGTGGAGGAAACCAGTGGAAGCTGGAAACGTGGGAGGAGAAGAGGCATCCATCGCCCAAGTCGCAGAGGAGGAGATAATGAAAGGAAGAGGGTTCATTTAGCAGGAAAAAGGAAACAAAACTGAGCAGAAGGAATAAAATAACACCCAAACATGCTTCCCTTCTTCCAAGGGCTCGCAGCGCAAGAAAAACGTTCCCAACACTCCACCTATACGCATTGAAAGAATAATAAAAAGGAGACTAGGTCCTTCCACCAACCACTGGCTACCAACCCAACTAACTGCAAAGCTAAGCAAGGGAAAGAGAATGGCGCATAGGAAATAGAAGAGTAAAAAGATGTTTTCTTTATTTAGTTGGTTACAATGCATTAAAAGCACATGACTAAATTTTAATAACTCCACCCTCCACACAGCCAGTCAACACAAACAAGGCCCTCAATAACAATAAATAAAGGATTCCCACCAGCCCACGCCAAGCATGGCATCAATGCAAAATAATTAAACAAACAAGTGGTAAACCAAACTCCACGCCAAGAAGGAGAGAATCCTGACCATAACAATTTTACAAGTCTGTGGATGAGGAACGTGGCCTAAAAAGGCTTTAATAATTAAACATAAAATTTTATAATTTATTTACACACAAAAAAATCGATGATACTCGACAATAGGGTAAAACAATAATACTATAAAATAGAGGCCAATCGATAATTAAATTAAAATAACATTGTTATCATTATTTACTATATATATGTATATATATGTATATATATATATATGTATATATATATATATATATATATATATATATATAATCATTATTCTCATTAATAATGATCAACGATCCAGTGTTACCATGCGACAACAAGATCCTTCTTTAAAAAAAAATAACGCACAAGACGTTACACAGTCCACATATAGAGGTGTCGATAACGACTCGAGAAAGCAAGAAGGAGAGGGAAGGTGCTAAAACATCACTGAGACAAGATCTAAGACAACAGAATTACACAGCCATTCGACGCTCAGCAAAAAGGGTCATTGCGACAAGAACCGGGGTAAACGCCGAACGGGGCATTACAACATTACTAATATTTTTTCACAGACATCTTCGATATAAAAATTAGGTGCATGTTCTTCAGTCATTGCAGGCCATGGGACCATTTTTTTAGGCATTTATCAAATTGTTCATGTCTTTGCATGCTTCCACTCTAAGATCTACAACAACATAAATAGATTGTATCAAGAGATAGGAATTGTTGCAAAGTTTACAAAAATTTACTGGGCTAATCTAAAATGTAAAAGAAATGTTAGTAGTATAGAATAAGTGGAAAAAAAAGAGAAGGAAGAAAGACAAACATAATCAGACATTACTTTTTCAAGGTGTAATTCCAAGTTTTCTAGTCGATATGTCAACAAATTTCCTAAAAGACATGCAGTCCCAAGGCAGAAAATCAATTTCGGATATATACAAAATGGTTCATTTGAAAAGGTCTTCGAAAGTTTCTGTAATGAAATTGATGGATGCAAAACTATACTCTACAATGTTTTCTACCATCCTCACAAGCTATGTCAAAATAGTTGCACCATGCACGTCCTATATTAAAGTATAAAAAATGTGGTAGCATACACGAGGCATATTGCAAATAGGGCTTATACAAATCAATAACAAATAGGTTACAAACATTTTTACTATTCTTGAGCCATTGTCTATCGCTTCCTCTTTTTAGAGTTTTTTCATTCTATGTGACTTCTTCATTATTTTCAATGTGCAACAATATCAAAATTATAAGGAAAAACTTTTGTTCGCTGGTTTGTTTTTTTTTTTTCTTTCTCATAATAAAGTTGGTAAGTTTGATTATTTCCTCTGAAGGACATTCCACACCCAACATAAATCAGATTTTACATGTTTTTCTTTGTAACCAAGATGGACCACACATTTCCCATGCTCAAGCCCAGCTGCCCCAAGTTAAAGTTTCATATGTACAAGGTCTCTCTATCGAACTCATCACCAAGAAATGCATGGGTTTATAGATAACAATGAAATGTGTCTATAAAATAAGAGGAACACGAACGAAACCCCAAAAGACAGCAGATATACAATCTATCAGAAATGCAAAAGGTGAACTATAAAAAACAAGCTCATATTTGTATTTTATGAATGCACACTTGCAAGAGTAGATGATGAATTTCTCTACCCCGCAACGAAACCCCAACTCACCGTCCACAAAAAATAAAATGAATTTTGGATAGCAAGCAATTAAACCCTTCCCCAACTCGAACAAAATAGTTGGTGTGCAGGTTTGTCGATGCATTATCGTGCCCTTAAATGAAATTACTACAATAGTGAGAAAATGTTTGATCATTTAAAACATTAATAAATCGATAAATCAATAATAGACATGATACGCAGAGATTGGCTACAACATCCACATAATATTTCAAATTACCTACACATTCACCGAGTTATGGAGCGAAGCAACGCCAAGCTGAAAAGGAAATTGACAAGGGGCAGAGGCGGAGGCGTAGTTAACCCAGATGATGGTGAGTTCTTGATCACAGTGGGGCTGGGTTACCCAAGTCCAGTTGAGAAGCACATGATCGTGGACATGGGAAACGACTTAAATTGGGTTCAATGTAGGCCTTGCATGAGCTATGTTAACCAAAGCGACCCGACCAAGTCATCTACTTGCCAAACATAAAGTATTGAAAAGGTTTTAAGTGGGACAAGACTTCAAGATAGGAACCGAACAAGTTGAGTATCAAAGATCAACAACGAATGGAAGAACAAGAAGCTGAAATCACTTACCTCACTCGAGTAAGATCGATCTCTCTTTTGTAGTTGTGCCATCTTTTTTGCATAAGAGGGTAGGCTCAAATAAATATTTGCACTTCAAGATCTCCCGAAACAGGGCGAGTTGGTAACTTCACTCCTATTATATTTTTCTTGCAATGCATTAAACACAGCAGTTCTACATGGAAGCAAAACCCGGCGGCGCACAATGAAGCTCATGCCTCATTAATCTCTCCGGTCACTAAGGCCTTCAGGCCATTCACTATTAATGATGCTTATACCCTACTTTCGGCGGGAGGGTTTACGTTTCGTTCAACCCACAAACATGGCATAAATGAAAACCCAATCAATCCAAATGCCAATGCAGAGTGTGGCCTTCTACAGTGCACTAAACATCTGGCGTGAATGATTCAGGTCGGTGGAACTTTCCAAGATGAGGGGTTCGAGGAATGAAATCGTTTGTCTTTGATGTAGCAAAATCGTGACAAGTCTGTATCATAATTACGTAATTCTGCAAAAAAAAAATTAAAAATAAATAATTGATTTTGTGGACCCCTTAACTTAGGGTGTACCACTACTGGGCCTTCTCCCCTATGTATATGTGGACGGCTAAATGAATTTAATGGTCGTCCCTGTACTTTTCAAATCACATCCGTTGTTAGGTGTGATGTAGATCAATGAGGCTAGCAGTGTAACGCCTATCGGTCTAAAAATTGGGTTTCAATGTACTTGTATTTGATTTAATTGGTCAATAAGTTTGAGGATATATATACGTATGTGTGTATTAAAGTTGTTATTTTGGATTGTATGCATATTATATTTGTAAAAAGGGCCTAAAACTCTATCATATGGTTAACTTATTAATGTGTCAAAAAAATGACACTTAAAAAGATGTCAAATTTTATTTTTTTAAATCCTACTCGTTGTTACCATTGCAAAATGTCTATCAACATAGTTAAAGGTTCCTTAATTTTTTATTTTTTATTATAATAATTAGGGATAGGTCCTACACCACCAAAAAAATAGAAGATCCAAAACAAGTAGAAAGTTGACGAGCATAGAAAAATCCCAAAAATAGAGAAAAAAAATTAAGACTCCATGTGAAACAACGAGAAGTTATCAACTGAAGAAGTCAATCGACTCTTTATACCATGTAGATATATACATGTGTGGCGATAAGGTGCAATCTTTACAACAAGAAAAATAATTATCATGTGTCAAGTGTTTATCTTGATCCTTAGTCTCAGTTGTGTGCAACCATCTTGTGTGTGCACAATGATGCAAATGAAAGCAAACATGTCCATGTAATATTTGATAAAGGGCTTATCCATCAAAGTATGTAAATCTATGTATACATTTGAAACATATCCGAACCAATCTTCACAAGAAAATATAAAAAAATCCATTGACAACAGTTTAATATCTAAAAACATTGAGGCAAAAAAATTGCACAAGCCTCCCAATGCCCAAATTTATTACTACATATAGTACAAGGGATAGATATTGAACTATTTTAATCAACAAAAATCAAATATGTAAGCATCATGTCATCATGTCCAGTGTTTACATGATTAGTTGCCATTGTCTCTGCCTATGGACCTCCAGCCCAGTCGTCATCCTCATCCTCATTTGAGCATCATGGTTTGGGGTAAAAATGTATGCTTTGTGAAGCTCTTTACCCAACAAACCGGCCATGAATTCCATTTCCCTACTCACCCTCTTCAAATGGTCAATGATTATATGTTGGTGCTTGTAGCCTTCCATACTTATAACCTACAAAAGTACCTCCAAATCCACATGGTCCTCATGAAGGGAGAACCAACTAATGGCAGTCAATGACATGTTAGTTATGCTTGATGAGTGGGTGATATCAAACACATTCCTTTGACCTATTATGTGTTTGGGATCTAATAACAAGGCCTTCATTAATTTAGTGATTTCTCTCTCCTCCACACCCAAACTCTCACAAAGGGATTTCTAACCATCTTATCAATCTACTCGACAAATATGTCCTGTAGTACTTCCCCATAAAACTCCACCACCCACACCTTACCTTTCTCTACTTTCATCTTCAAAGATGAACCAGGCTCCATTTTAACAAATTACATGTCGGTCATATTTAGTTCAACCTTTACTTGAAGAATGAAGTCGAATCGTGTAAGTAAACTATCACCTCGATTGTAATGTCCCATGCACCCTTGAGAGGCCAATGAATTAGTAATGGCTATAAGTGTTGGCATTAACACTATTATTACTGGGAGTGATTTCTTTAAATCATTAGTACCAAAAACTTTCCCATCACCTGATATGAAAAGAGTGACTGAGCATTAAGCTCATTTCAATTTCTTAACTTCATTTTTTATTTTTGATTATGAATGTTATACTCTATGCAAGAAACATCCCCCACTAATAGGAGTTGTAATTGTAGACACAAAATCTATGCACTTGGGCACATTTCTAGGTCCTAAAACATACTAATGTATACATGATTCCTGAGCAAGAAAACTATTGGTTGACAACTTCCTTTGGGCCTTTTGTTTTATCTATTGCACTTTTATTGGCCTTACATATCTTACAGATATGTTGGATTCTTATTGATTTATTTTTTACGGCATCGGACATTAGTGCCCATTTAGGACAGAACCACCCAGGCACTCCTGTCCTTCCTAGGTGCTAGATCTAGTCCACTATCATCATGTAACTTACACAAGGGCATCATTACACACACAACTACATGGAGTCTGAGATGTAGTGCAACACTCAGTCGTAAGTTCACTCTTCAGGTGACCGTTGGGGTCAGTCTGACTCCACATTCTACATATTTTTATTGGATTTGATGTGGTTTGTGGACATGTGAAGGTAGTTATCCGTTTTGCAGGTTACATGTATGACCGAAAAACTGGCAGTGAAACTAGAGTGAGAAAGAGAGATCAACAACGAAGCTCGTCTAGCCCAGAAAAGATCATAACCTGAGCATCTAAGTGGACACTAGCACCCACTCCAGTCACTAGCGCTCAAGTGCTCTTGTCCTCCTATGGGTGCTTATGTATGGCATAGTCCTGAGTGTCAAAACCCTCATGGAGCCTTGAGGACAGTGTTCCCAGCTAGATCCAGTAGTTACTCAGTCCAGATCACTCCCAAGTTACACAAAAATTAGTTAAGTCATCTTCCTCTTTCATTTACTTAGGGTTTCATATCATTGAATTTTTTTTTCTTGTCCATTATTGTATATTATAATTTATATAGCATTCATTATAACATGTTACTCAGCAATTAAGGTTCAATTCGATTTAGATTAAATCATTTGGTGAACTAATACCCTTACTCACATAACTAGATCTTAGTCTTGCATAATACATGTCTCTTTCTTCTCACCCTAGCTACCTAGGATCATTTCATTTTCAATAACGTGAGTGTATCTCTCCCTACTTTCTTATAGGCCAATCCCGAATATGAGTGTAAAATATAATCTTTTTTGTTCAATACATACCTTCATCCTAACACCTCTACTGAATATGTTTACCATAAAATCACTACAACAGTCTCTTTTAACGAAGAGCATATTACTTTTACATTTGTTGAAACTTCTTCTCAAGTTGTTTTAGATAATGATCTGCCCCTTTATATCCAAGTTCAAATTAATAACATATGGGTTAAACAAGCTCTAGTTGATCATGGATCTGGTCTTAACATTTGTAATCTAGCATTCCTTAAGCAAATTGGCCTCTCCAAAGCCTCCTAAACTCCATCATCTATTTGCATTCACGACTTTGATAATATTCCCAAAAGGGTCTTAAGGAAAATCACACTTCCCATTACTGTTGGGACATGCACTTTGATCGTCCCATGCCATGTAATGCCTAATAATCTTAATTATAACATTCTTCTTGGATGACCTTGGATCCATGTTATGCATGCAGTTCCTTCAACCCTTCATATGCATCTTAAGTTCTTATATCAAGGTGTGGTCTATGAATCCTTAGTTGATCCCTCCCTGATCCGAAAATAATCAAGTTATTACTACCTAATCTCGGACCCTTGTAGGCTTTAATTATTCATTGACAATTTGCTCCTTTTAAGTAATCAATTTTAAAATAAATGCAAGACAATAAGACAATTGCACAAATATTGATTACGGAGTTCGGCAATTGCCTACGTCTCTGGGTTCGTGGTCAAACCGTTCCACTAGTCAAAACTTGTAAGTTACAATAGTCCTTTCACAAGAAAACCAAATGGAAATTTACTTGCCTATCAGTACACCAGTTCTTCAAAAACTTTTGATGATCAGTCGAATTGTTCTTCACTTTCCTGATGCACAATCTCCTTCAGCTTCGATCGGCCTTCCCGACGCTATCAATGCGACGCTAGCACTCCAGTCGACAATCCAAGATTTACAAGTAATTGGTGTGGCTCAATGGGCCTATTGGGTAGTTTATAATTTACTCCCAATCACAAATATTTCGTCTACTACTGCCTAAAATAATAGGTCAACAAACAATATTTGTTAACACATCTCACAAATAAGCTTAAAAAATAATAAGCTTCTTGGACTAATGTGTGTCCATTACAATAGAATGGGTTCCCTATTTATACAAAAAATAGGGCCCTTACAAAAATGCAATACATATTATCTTAAGGCTATATCTAAACCTTAGCCTCACCCGTAGCAAAATTAATGGGATTACATACCCATATAGGGCGGTTTGCATTTTTAATGGGCTAAATACCCATGTTAGCGGCTAAAGGTGAAGTGGGGCGGTTTGCATATTGAAGTGGGTGTAATATCCCACATTTGGTGGCATTTTTATTTGGGTAAGGTTTAATAACCCTTATCCCCTCCATTCTTCACGTGGATAATACCACGCATGGCTTTAAGCCCCCAACAACCGCTTCATCCTCCTTCCACGTGGTCCTTGGCAAAATGGCGGTTAAGTGGTTGGTTTAATACTAATGTATAAACATTAATATGTATAGTTTGTGGCATAATGCATGGTATGTGGAATTTGGGAATAATGCATGGCATTTGGAAAGTGGACTTACCAAGTAAATATAAATTCGACCCATACCACGGGGTATAAAAAATAATTAACTCGGTCATCATGTAGTCCACTTGTCGTCTCCTGATAGGCAAATCAATCGTATTCAATTCATCAAACGACTCCCTTTTCCTTTTCACCACGTGCCACAGTGCCATTGGTCCAATATTGACCAGTAGACCCGAGCTGACTTTCCCGCTATCTGAACTTTGACCGAACATATCTAGGGCTCCCGATGTCCGTTTGTCGTGTTCTTATAGTCGTTGGAAAGCTCTCGAGATGATCTTTTGCACTGAAACCATTTAGGGATGTTTAGAGAATTTTCAAAAATGATCCCCTGATCACTCCCTATTTTCCTTTTGCAATAGTATAGATCATTCACCTACCACCCTTCCTTCTACCACATCTCCACCCACTTTCACAAAGTATGGTCCTGGGTATCAATATATGCTTCATTATGGTTTCACCGGAACTGGTTTATGAAAAGATGGAAAGGGAATCATAGAGCATGTTTCCTTTCCCACACAATCCACCAAACTTGGCATCAGGTATCCACCTCCACCTGCTTCTTTTATTCCCGCCACATCTCCCCCTGAGATTTACATGAATTCACATACTCATCATCTCCCTCTTTTATACCCTGAGCTTATTGATGATTTTACTTTTCCCACTTTTCTTGAATTAGATACATTCCTTACTGATGATGTTCTATTAGAATACATGATAACTTATGACCATCTCCTCCCTTACCATCATAAAAAAAAATTCCATCTATTCTCAACATTACAACTTACTTTTGTGAATCTAATCCTCCTAATTCAAATACTGATATTCTTAAAAATATTCCTGTCGATCCATACATAGAAGACCGATCCACACTCTTAAATAAGGAAACTATTTAGTACAACCTTGGCACCCATGAATACCCTCGTATTATTCTATTAGTTGCCTCTCTTATGTCTTTTGAGAAAGTTGATATCAAACAAGTGCTTCATGAATTTTCAAATATATTCACATGGGATTATAGTGATATGCCCGGTATAGATCCTTCTTTTTCCATGCACAATATAGTCCTTAACCTTGGAGCCAAACCGATGTAACAAAAAATCCAAAAAATACATCCTAAAGTCACATTACTAGTCAAAGAAGAAATATAACGTCTTTTGGCTATTGGCTTCATCTGTGTTGTTGATTACCCTGAATGGGTATTCAATATAGTACTTATTATGAAACTAGATGGCAAATTTTGTTCCTGCACTGACTTCCGCAATCTTAATAAGGCTTGCCCTAAAGATAGTTTTTCATTACCACACTTCAATGCCATAGTCGATTCTACTGTAGGGTACGACATTGTTTCTTTTATGGACGAATTTGTTGGCTATAAAAAAATTAAATTCAACTTTGTTGATCAAGAAAATACATCATTCACCACACCATAGGGTACCTTTTGTTACATTGTCATGCCCTTTGGCCTTAAGAATGTCGGGGTGACTTATCAATGTGTTATGACACATATCTTTCACGATTATATACACAAAATCATTGAGGATTACGTTGATGAAATATTTGCCAAGTCTCGACATCGCACCACCCCTGCTCATGATCTCTGCACACTTTTTGAATGATTGCAACAATATTCCGTACGCTTAAATCCCAAGAATTGTGTTTTTGGAATTATGACCAAAAAACTACTCGGTTATATTATTTCTCGACAAGGAATTGAGATTGATCCCAAAAAATATATTTGTCATAGTTGACATGCCTCCTCCATAAAATCTACATTAATTGCATTCATTGTAAGGAAAAAATTAAGCCATTTGTTGCTTCATTGCCTAGTTAGCTGACAAAACCCATCCTTTCACATGCCTCATGAAAAATTTACTAAGTTCATCAGGGATGATCACTATCACCGTGCTTTTGAGGCTATCAAAACATATTTTCTCAATCCTCATGTTCTTGTGCCTCCCACAGCTGATCGTCCCTTCCTATTGTATATCTCTACTACAATCCATGCCTTGGGAGCCCTTCTTGCACAACACAAACTGATTGTCTATTACATCATTGATGTTCACTGTGAACCGACTGTCTATTACGTTAGTCGCACATTACTTTCCTACGAGTGCAATTATAGCTATATTGAGAAATTATGCCTTGGCCTTGTATTTGTTGTGGATAAATAGTGGCATTATCTTCTCAATAACAAGATCCATATTATCACCAAAGTATATCCCTTACGATACTTGTTATCCCACACACATCTCTTTGGTTTCCTTTCTTGGTGGCTTATGTTACTATGGAATTTGATTTCAAATTCATCCCACAAAAATCAGTCAAGGGCTAAGTCATTGTTGATCAACTAGTTAACACCCCTCTTTCTGATCCTTCTCCCATCTATGGAACTTTCTGTGATGACTTCACTACTTACGCAACTAATATTGACACTTGAACAATTTAATTCGAGGGATCTCGTAGAGCCTTAGGTGTCAGAGGTAGGATTTTCTTCGTCACCCCACATGGTGATTATCTCCCCTTCGCCTACCAATGTGAATGTTTTTTCTTTTTGTGATTATATTAGTGTTTTTGTATTTTCTATTGTATAACTATGTACAAGAAAGCGGATAACATGAAATCCATCCAATGAGAGCCTCTTAAGGAGGTGAATCAACCACCACAAATGATGGAGGCTCAAGCCTTAGATGTGCCAAAGAATGTGACTCAACTACCAATGGAACGATGGTAGTAATATGTGCCAAAGAGGGCCTAGGAGAAGAGAAATGTATAGCAACGCAATGACCAGTATGTGATGTATGAGATCTATATGTTGCACTAGAAGAACAAGTATCCCTTAAAGACTGATGAGGAGATGTAGAGTGACGTTATGTATGAAAATATTGATGGGGCATCGTATGAGAATGTAAGCCACAAGAGACAATTTTTCTAGAGGAAGGGCTAGTCGAAGGTCAATGAAGACTAGAGCTATGAGAATCAACATGTGCAACCAAAGTTCTAGCAAAAGACCTAGGAGGACTAGAGCTATATGAATCAATGTATGAATCCAAGGAAATATCAGAATACATATGAGGATTAGAGCTATGTGAATCAGTGTGTGAATCCAAGGACCTATTTGTAGGTGTATTAGGAGTAAGGATAGGGGTTGTGGGAGAACGAATAGGAATATTAGGGGAAGGATCATCAAAAGGGATACCTTGAATAGTAAAAACCTGCTGATAATGAATGAACTTGATACACTGGTGAATAACTGACAGGATATCCTTAAGAGCGTGTAACCAAGGGAGATTAATACGTGAGCTACACGAGCTAAGAGAAATAACAACCAAGAATGAAATAGGTGTGGTAGTAGGACCAAAAATGATAGGTTGTGTGATACGATGATAGAGAGGATCAAAATCACATGTAAGTTTTCGTGTAAGGACATCGAAGGATTGAAGTAATGACCAAGAATAGACATTATCTTTGTTATGTGGATCAACCAATATGTCACTTGATGAAAAGAGACATGAATAGAAATTGTATCAAAAATAAATGTGTCATCTATATTAGAGTGGTTGAAAGTAATGCATGGTGTAGAAGGCAACATGTGAGTAATAGTGCCAATTATAGCTTCTAAGGAATGATCATAAGATGTCAGCAGTGGCATCACATGATGAGCAGTATGCGCTTCAGAAATATATGTATCACTTGTATGTTTAGGGAGTGGGTCATTGAATGTATTTAACTTAAAATTGTTGTATTTTGGCTTAGAAGATTAAGTGGGTTATTGGGCCTCGAAATATTGGCTAAGTACCAAAGGGCACGTGAGCGCACGAGACCAATAGGAAGAAGAGCACGCGAGGAGAAGCACACAGGACAAGGGTTGAAGAAGGTTTTAGGAGAAACCAGGGTGCATGCGCAAGGCAATACACAGGGTCTAAGGACTTAGCCCTATTCGGCATTCTGGAGGCACTTGAGGAAAAACGTGACCCGACTAGGCATGCCGAGTGGATAAGGTGCCAGCCTAGAAGACTTGGTGGTCAAGGAAAGAATATTCCAAGCATGGAATATTCTTAGAAGATATCATTGCAGAAAGTGGAGAGATCATAACCGAATAAGCATGCACCATTGAAGGACCACATGGACAATTGACATTTGATCTACTCCTGAGAAAAGGCATGGTGGTGGGTGTTGGTGTTATAAAGAGAGATGCTTGGAAGTGAAGAAGAGACACCAAGGAAGACATAGATGGAAGATATATAGTATGAGGAAAGTGAAGCTCTGCAGAAAATATTAGGAGGCCCTAGGAATTGGGGTTCTCATTAGAGGAGTGTAGGAATTTTATCATGTCTAAGGTACGGGTCTGTAAAATTCTTGTAATAAAGAAAGCATAGCTAGGACCTCTAATATATGGGTTAGATCCCTGTCTCGATACATTTTGTCTGATATGACCATTTTGAATGTAATGTGGTTTTTGAGACTATGATCAATATAAATATATGGTTATGTTCTGAATATCTGGTTTAGGGGTGCAAACCCTAGTGTTATTCCCTTATATTTTGTGATAGATCTGTTCTTTGTATTTCATGCCAGGATGTTTCTCTTGATATTAAATACTTGGGTATAAGGATATGATAGCTCACGTTGTGCTTTTACATGAATATTCACTTCTCTGCAACTAAATCTCTAGCAATGGCAAGATCTTCTCATAATGCTCACATAAAGGAGGGGCTCGGTGCCTGCGCGTGCCTCGGGTGAACACCCGCTGGGTGATAGGCCAACACACATGGGGTTAGAAGTTAGTAGATGGGTAAAAATGACTACATGGGCTCATTCCATTCAATGACATCAGAGTCAATAAGGTTATGAATAACATGACAAAGCTTTATGCATCTATCCTTAGAATGACCAATACATTGGTGATAATCATAATAGGCTTTTGCATCAAAACACTGACTTTGACGCTTGCTTGCATTAACCTCAAATAGTGGAGGGAGAGACACAAGATTGCACTCAAGTAATTATTTTAAGAAATATGAGGATCGCATGGTAAACATGTAAAATTTCATCAAGCGGGTTGTAATTGTAGCTTAGTAGGTTGAGTAATAGCATTGACTATGCCTTTAGAAGAATCCTTAACATCATTAGTCTTGCCCTTAAATGTATATTTGCAGTGAAATTTGGCATTAAATGTATTGGGAATGCAAGCAACATACTTGAGATTATTCATGTGTAACAACTTAGATCCGTGTTCTTTTAGTGTATGGAAAAGATGGTCAAATGATCTAAATTTGTCAAACATGAGTTATTTTTTCACAGTAGGAAGCAAAATTTTTGTGTAAAAATGTCTTATAATTTACTATCAGCCAGGATATTATTTATATTGGTAAGCATGGTCTGATAATGCAAGACATAATCATTGATATGTTCATTAGATCCATAACATAGATTGTACATTTGTGCATAAGAAACCTTATCCCCAATGTTTATAGAAAAGTGTGCTAGAATTTTATTTTCCAATGTAGTGAAAGAGCGCACATAATGTGTTGAGAGATCATATAACCATTGCAGTGTAAAGTCTTTAAAACTCCCAGGAAATAACTTGGTAAGAAAAAGGTCATAAGATGCATAATCAATGCAAGCCACATGAAACGATGTAAGATGCTCTGCAGGGTCACCTTTTCTATCATAGATATGAAGTTTAGGTGTAACAAAACCAAGAGGAAAAGAACAAGAGGCCACCTCAGGAGAAAATGGATTATGTAGTAATTCAGTGGAAACCATATCATGAGGATAATTAGATACACGTTGTTACAATTGTAATATTTTAGCTTGTAATTTGTGGACAAGGGTTTCAAGAGCTTGTGTGTTAGTTGAGGAAGCATGCAAGCCATTAGATATGGGAGGTGTATTAATAGTAGTGGTTGCATGAATATGCATAAAGACATTGTGCATCAAAATGTTAGGTTCCCTCGAGAATGTGGAAACCATATATGTAGGAATAGTAGATGTCTCTAATTTAAATGATGGAGCACGCTTAAGTTGATATCATGCAACGTATAGTAGGATATCAAAGTTAGAGGGATTTTCTTGTAAAAAATATGAAAATTGTTGGGCATCATCGTCCGTAAGGTCTCGATTATGTTTTTTAGAGTAAGCATTAGAACTATCACCTTATGCATGATCAACATTGGTACTCAAAATATTATTAGCAAACATATCATCATGGACTTGGGCACAAGAGTGAGAAATGTTGGTATAGAAATCAGAAGATGTGAGAAAGCTACATAGATACTAATAATGATCTTTGAGAGTCAATGTGATAAATCACAATATCCAAACATAATAAAATAAAATAGAAACCCTAGGGCCACTAGGGGTTTGAGACACATGTTCAATTCAAGAATCAGGTTTACCGAATTTTTTTACCCTTCTTAGATTTGATTAAGATTTACACACAACCAAAAAGGAATGAAATAGAATCTACATGGGATTATTTTGATTAATTAACTTCCAACATTAACTATTCAATATCAGAATAACACATTAATACTTGTAACAAATGTACATAATATAATACAAGTTCATAAATACATGGGATTGAGTGCACTTAGCTTATTACAGAAGATTCTGGGCAAGTCTAGGAGATTTGCATGATGAAACAAGGGGATTTGGACATGAGAATGCTTTGAAACTGGAATTGGGACCTGAAGATATGGGCAAGACCATATAGTAGGGGCATGAATGTATGGTCTTAACTTATTTGTACAGTCTTGACCTTGCTCAAAACCAAGATTTGTAACATTTTGGGTTTTTTTCTTGTCTGAATATCTTTAACGTTCTTTGTCAATCATTTCCACTCACACTGCAGGAACTTCATAATTCTCTGCTCAACCTTTCAAATCGTATCCATGGATATAAAGTCTTGAAAAATAAACATTAGTTGGGTGGGCACCCTCATGCACCACTGACACTGGCACTACTCCGAAGATGCCTCAAACCGCACGTCGTTATCCACCTGGCATGTGATATTTAGTTGTAGTGCAATAAAATTTGACATTTTTTCTTTGAAAAAGTTTGATGTGAGTTTCTCTCTTGTAAATCTACTTGAGTGAGTGAATTTGGATGCTTGCAAATATGGGAAGCAGTCCCTTAGACCTAATGGGAAGCTTCAAACTTATAGATAGTGTTGTCCTAATGAATGTACAAAGGTATTTATAAAGTGTAGGGAGATTTTGGGTGCCTTTTGTGCTATCTTTTGCAATAGGAGTTCATAAGAGTGCTAGGGTCTAAATGAGGTGAGTTTCACTTTCTTATATATGCTTCCAAATGTGATTTAAGTTATAAAGGCCTAGTGATGAGGAGTAAATGACCCAAAGAATAATATATAACTGAAATTTTGGGATCAAAGTGAGCAAGGGAAAAACCGTACCATAGGGTCAGGACCATATAACACAAATTGATCCTGTTGTATTTTTTTTACCCTAGAGGATAAATCTGAAGTTTGGGGTTTGGAAGCTGAGAAGTGGAGTTTCTAAATGGATTTTATGCATTAAATTCTCAGAAACTGTACACAGATGAGTATTATGACCAAGTAAGCTAGACAAGAGACCTAGAGATGTACAGGATGAGAATGGGAAAAGTGCACTTGTTTGAGCAAGTGAGCAATGTAAAAACCAAAAGTGTCAGAGAGTAGAATTACCAAATTTGAGTGTCTACAATTTGTGAACTTAAAAAAAACTTAGGAAATGTTTATGCCCATGTCAATAGGATCATCCGAGTGAAAAACCCAACTTGAGGTCAATATAAATGTAAAGGACTTACCATAAGTTTTCTAGGTGAAGTAAAGGAAATCAAGGTTTTGGTAGATTAAATAAAAGTTTTTCGATCATTATTTTTCAAAAAAGGGATCAACATGGAATAAACAAAACTTTATAGTCAATAAAGAGTAAGTATATAATGCACCTAAACATAAAATAGAGAATGACAAGGTTTTTAGAGATATCCAAATTGATGTAAATTCTCTTAGTGAGCTTTCAACCAATTCTGATAAAAATTTCTTGACCAACTAAACTTTGTCCAAATAGAGTTTGCTTTTGATGGGAATGAATATGTGTCTATGGGTCTAATGATGGATATGGATGAAATAAACATTATCAATCACACAATGTCGTTAGCCTCTAAACTACCCAGTTATTGGAGAGATATGGAACGAATCCATGTATGGCTAAATAACCCTATTGTGGAGCCTGGATCATTGAATGATTGGCTAGGAATCAAAACATCTCCATTAAATTGAATATTGCATAGAAGGGTGTGTTGATATGGCTTTCCCTCACTTTACCTATACCATTCCTTGATGGATGATGCGACTAACTAGAACTATGATTGGACAAGTCCATTCAAGCACTATGATATGGGGATCATCATTTCAAATGATTCCCATGATTTATATATCACATGATGAACATGATCATGAGATGTGTATAAAATTCATTCATTGTGTTTGTAAAAAAACACCTTCAAGACATATTAATCACCTTAACAAGTTAAATGATCATACGAAGAATGTGTCCCACTTCCCTTTAGCTGATCATTTGATGTGATTTGATACCACTTTGAAGGGAACAAGGTCTTATTAGGAGAAATGTCATGCAAAGTGAAGCGAGCTCTTGCATCGAAGTGGAACACTAACAATTTTCATCACTTTGAGTGTAGCTAACAAGAATTGGTATGATTTGCATGCACTAATGTTGGGAAGATGTAACATCCCAAATTTCTTGTAAGTTAAATTAACTACAGTTAAGTCTAAACATGATTAGACGAGATCATCATTAGGTAATTCATTTGACTCATTGTATCATGACCCACAACTTCTGCGGCGGGGCATGGCATTACGAAACGAATAACCCCGCAGGGCCCCACTCACCTTGATGATCCTTCCTAAAACATGATTAGGCCTTAATCATGTGTAAAAATGATTCATTAATGATAGTGAATCTTTCAGTTATTTTATTTTAATCGGTTTGGTCGTCTTTTGTTTTGTTCGACTTTTGCAGTGACCGCGATGAATACTGCCTATGTTTTATCTGACAATGCTATATCAAACCAACTTTATGGGAATATTTAAATTATGATTTACAGACTTGGTGATTTTCGTTACTGGAATGTTTCATATAAACCTGGAAATTCAACTAATTATAATGGTAATATATTGTGGGAGATATGTGGACTTGTATTACGAAGGTTAATTTTTACTTAACCATTAAGTTGGGTAACAACTAAAGTAAAAAAAATGTGTTTCATAAAAGTGAAACACCTTCACATGGCACAAGTGTGTGGAATGCACTAGTACACGTACCAACATTGGGAAGCACAAAATTCTTCAATATGCCGCCCAACTATAATCTCTTTCATTATTTTTTTTCTGTTATTTCTCCTTGGTCTATTTTTTTCATTCTCCCCTTCTGGAATACCTGCGTGAGTTTTGGAGGAAGGAAGGATCAACTTGCTGGAGTTGGAAGAGTAGAAAGTTGTTGATTCTGGGTTTACTTCAAGCATGAATATCTTCCCCTTTCTCTGCTGCATTATTGGTAAAAAATGAGGAAATACACATTATGTTCTTAATGGAAATCAAGGAATTTGTGGACAGCTTTTGATTTAATTGTTTGGAGATGCAGTTTGAAAAGGAAATTGATGGATTTTGTATTCTTTTTAGTTTCTTTGTGTGATTTTAACTAAAGCCAGAAAAAAACACATATGGGGTTTTTGGGTTTTGATCTGCAAAAATAAAGTAGAAGAAAGGTTAAAAATTTATTCGTTGCATTATGATAAATTGTACCTGAAAGGAAAAGAGTTGGGTTTTTCCTGTACAAGAAGAAGGAAAAACGTTTTGTGAATTTGTGTGTTTAAAATCGATTTGTGCTTGTGGGTTTTCATTTTGTTTTACTAGAATTTAGTTCTTTGTTTTCTGTAAACAAATCGATTTGCATAAATGAATTGATTTGGGTAACTCCATCGATATGGGTATGTAACCGGTTGGGGTTTTGTATTTTGTCTTTTTATTTTGGTGTTATATGCAGGTCTGATTGTTAACTTATTATGATCTCTTGAATGATAATTGTGGATGTCAAAGCTCTTGCATGGGCCTATTTTTCCAGAAATTTTATCTTTATGGACATCTAAATCAGATCATGTATAAATGAGGGTGTATTGTTATGTGTAAAAAAAGACACTTAACCTATAACTTCCAGCCTGGCAATATGACTTGGATTTTTGTAAAACTGTGAAAAAGAAATTACTTGTGTGGGTAAGGGCATGAAAGCCAAGACAGCTTGACCTAGATGCACCAAGGAGTAATTGGTGGCATGATTGGGATTTATATAATGATATCTTATGAAATAAATAATTAGTTGTTCTTTTACTAAACAGAGTATGTTTACATGATGTAATCATGGTGCTTCTATATTGTTTTGTTGGGGCTGTTCGTTTACTAGATAGAACATGTTAAAGTGATGTAAATTTGGTGATATTTGTGCTAATTTGTAGAGCTACTCATTGACTGAAAAAAAATAAGTTTTATTTCCTTGGTAATGACGTTCTTGGACAATATGATAAGCTACTCATTAACTAGAAAGAATATGTTTGATTAGTTTTTGGTAATGATTATTTTTGGACAATTTTGTTAAGTTGCTCATTGATTTGGAAGATAAGAGAAATAGTATCAAAATCTATACCAAATAAAGTATGATTTTCTTGTGGTCATAATTTGAATTCGGAGGTTGAGTGATTATGGTTTGATTATGCTGAAATAGAGATTGGTTGTTCTATTTGTATGCATCCATAGTTGTATCTTTATAGGAACCAGGGGGTAAATCATTTTTAGTTGTATTACCATATGCTTGTCGATAAAACAACATGTATATCCTTTCTTATTTTACTAATTAATTGCATCAGAAAATGGAGTTAATATTTATGCAAATTCATTTTGAATTGACATCATACCACTACTCCAGTCTTGCAGGACCATTAGCCGTTACTTTCAGATGTGCGGAAACTCGTGTTTTGTGAAGTTTTATCGTAGCATGGATCAAAATGAGATACTTGGATTTCAATTTGTAGAAGGATGAAATCCTATAATTTTGATTGAATTTATTGAGATCTTGGACCCATTGTAAATATTTAAACCTCACTATGTGAGAGTTATTATACCGGTTATATAATTCGCCTTAACGACATATGTAATTTATGATTTTAATAAAGAGAAAATTACTTTGTGTGTAATAATATCTCAAAATGAGTAAATGATGAATACTTGCGTTGAGAAATCTTACTTTTCACAAATTGTTAAGTAATCAATGTATGAAGCCGATAAGTGGACAATTATTGTAACAATCATTTGTCTTTTAATTTCTAAATGTAATAGTTATTTAGTGGCGTAGCTAATCAAGGGAATATATATATATATATATAAAATTCAGCCTTTTGGTAAACTTGGTATTATTATGTTAAGATGGTAAATCATGTTGTATAAATAATGGAAGAGTATCATTGTAAAAGGTAATTTAAGGTTAAAGAAACCAAGCATCAAGAAAAGAGAAACTAAGTGGGAAGATAAATGGATGAAAAGATCCATTAGGCATATTAAGGGATAAGTACATGCGAAATGCTGAAATAGATTCATATCAGCATAACGAGTGTTCTTATCTCATGATGATCCTAGTTGGTCTTTGGCATATATCTCGATATAAACTCTTGCAAGATAGGTTAAATTGGAAATAAAGTAAATACAAACTATAAGATCTAGATAATTGTGAAAGGGATAGTTGTGAGGTGGCAAAAGACTTAAACTCATAAGACTAGTGTGTTGTATTGAGTTTTGCTATAACCTACACGGCGGAAAACTTTTGCCAAAGTAATGCATTGATGGTTGTGCATTGTCTGATCACCTAGTCCTCCAATTAAACTAAAATTGCTAGTAACCTGATCATGGAAAATTGAACACTGAACATGAGGTAGGCAATGGTCGGATACCGAAATACAAAGTTAGAAAACTAGCTTCGTGGTAGACCCAAGGACTTTCACATAGTTCCCATGACCTAAAAAAAGGTTAAGCCAAAATGCTAATAAGCATTGTCACTCGAAGAAGTGGCGAAGGGAGATCATGGAGATCTAGATACACCCTTCTCAGCCGCACATGGCTTACACGGATGTTATCAGATAGATCAAAAGAACAAATTTGATTAAATAAATCTGTATGAATGCAGCTGCGTAATCTATTTTTATGTATGTTTTAAAAAAAATCCCCATTTTCCAGTTCTAGTAATGATGAGCGTTACAGAAGACCATCAAAACAATCCAAAAGAAGCACAAAAAATGAGGACGACAATCCATTCAACACTATAAATCCCAAAAACATATTGTTTGAATTAAAAGGACTAAACACTCAAAAAAATCAAGAAGAGATCTCACATAAAAGATAAATATTGATTGTGAAATGAGCTTTATTAGACAAAAATTTCTATAAAACATGGACTCATAACTTCGTCGTGCATTCCTTGGAAATGCAAACATGAGTTTTGGGGGAAGATCAACAGTATTGGTAAGAGATCTAGGATAGTTGCCTCATGTTAGTTATAAATCGCCAAGTGATTGTAATAGACGTAAAAATTTGCTATGGGAAGAATTAAAAATAGTTGTCACATTGGATAAGGTATTTAGCCATGAAGGAGAAAGTGAGGACCAACAAAGGTTTGGACAACTTCTCACAAATATGAGAGATGCACATTTGATAATTGGTGATTGGAATTTATTGATAAGAAGAAATGATGTCGCATTAGATCTAGCCACAAGGGAAGAATTTGACAATATTATTAATCTATTCATAACTAATGATAATGTGCATAACCATAACAAAAGGAAAGTACACTTGTTCAAAAATCAACTATGCCCAACATTGCATCCAGCGAAGGGAGCGTGAATCTAGGAGTAGGTTAGAACAATGAAATCAATTTAGAGTTATTAATTTGTGAGGATGCAAGGATGATGTTAACCTCTAATCTATGGATATAAATAAAACTTGTACATGGAGTTCTATAATATATTCAAAGTATAATCTACAAATTGTTATGGCGAAATCACAACACCCCTGATTGCTCACAAGTGAATGGTTGAGGCAATCAGTGTGATTCGTCAAACATGGGGTTATCCCAAAGTGTGGGACTTTGCGATTAGGATAACCCTCCAGAGAAGGTCGGCTTACTATCCTATCCTAGTGTCAACTACTCCAAATTGTAGAGAGTTGCAGATCTAGCCCTAATCTAATTTTTCCAAGGAGACAGAGATAGAGAAAATGCGTGAAAATTAAAACCTACTCTAAGGGAAGGTGATGCATCAAGAATGATGTTGAACAACCTGCATAATAAACACAACACTACTAGAATCTTGTAATGAAAACAACAACAATACACAATAACCTTGCATGCAATGAATGATAAGAAAGTTGCAATATAACACAGAAGAGGGTTTAAAGCATCCACAGATCAGATTTTATTGCTCTCCAAATTGATACAATACATCGCATTTAGGGCTAAAGGCACAAATTTTGCATTACAATGACCAGTAGGGAGGTTTGAAATCTCCACAAATCTCTTACAGACAAGAAAGAAGGGAGGAACATATATAAGGTGTCCAACCTTTTTAAAATGAGCCCCTCCTTACAATATATAGGAAGAATGAGAGAAAGGGAGAGAGAAGGAATTCGAAATCTTGTTTCAACCACCCAAAAATGCATTAAAACCACCTGCAACAATGATGGGTCAAAACCCATACCTCCATGTACTTTGCCTTGTTAGGGAAGAAAGGAAGTCCATACCTTCATCATTTGGGTAAGTGAGAAAATTTAGAAACATTCATATAAAAAGGCGGACTATATTTCCCCATTTTGAAATACTTAGTCTCACTAAAATTAAGAAAACTAGTCGTTGTTGTGTAGAGGACACTAAGAGCTTTCCAAAAATTCCTATTTTGTGCAAATCTGAGCTCCCAGTTAAAAGTTATGGCCGTCTAAAGATGAGGGTGTCATTCTGCAATAAATGTGGGTGGTTGATCTTCTTTTTTGGACTTCAACCATGCATAGCACCCTCTGAAATCCAAAATTTTGGACTTTCGGGATTCGGAGCTTCAGGCATTTCCACTTCAGAGGTCGTTGTATTGTTCATCTGATTGAGTTCATAAAACCTCTGAAATTCCGAAACCCCAAAGTCCAAAATTCGGACTTCGAGTTTCGGACCTCAAGCTATGATTTGCGTGTACTAGGGCTTCAATGTTCCGAAATGCCGAAATCCCAAAGTCCAAAATTCGAACTTCGGGTTTCGAACCTTTATGTTTTCAAGGGTTCGGGTTTTGACGTTGTTCATCCATCCGGTCGTTGCATATCTCCAAAATCCCAAAAGCCCGAAGTCCGTTTTGGACTTCTTTTTTCCTCCCCGCATGGCACTATTCATTACTCTACCCCGCGGCCAACTCTGAACTCCCAAATGTTCGAAGTCTGAATTTCGGACTTCAGACCTTTTGAGTCTGTCGATTCGGAATTTTTTCCCACCGAATCTGAATGCTTCTACGTCACTCCATCTTGCTCGGCTCGAGCCCGAAATGTGAACTCCCATTGCCGAAACAATCCTCCTATTTTCTCTGTGCGAGGTCATTTTTGTTCAATTTCGCCTGAGTGGCAAAATTGGATAACACAAACCTAGAGAAGTAACCTAGCAGAATCACTAACATGTGTTATGGTGGGATTCGATAGTTATTCCAAAATGCCATTTGAAGATTATTCTCCTCATATAGTTCTAATTACTCCAATACAAGGGGGATGCACACATAAATTGCCCTTGATATTAGCTTGGACATTAACAATACACAAATTGTAAAGCTTGAATCTATTCAAAGCAAAGATTGATATGGGATAAAAGGAAAAGATAAAGTTGACATTTGTAGCCATTTCTAATGTAAAGTCCTTGGATGGTTTTAGAATGTTTTCATCATTACAATTATGAACAAATGAAAACAAGAAAATTGAAAAATGAGGAAGAGAGACTAAGTCCTTGGAATTGCAAAAATGTTAAATGTATTCCATATGGATTGTCATATAATTTGTCTCCCTCATATTACTTTAATGTAATATATAAGAGTTTAAAATGAATATAAAATGCTTTATAAATGATTCTCTAATATGATGTATATTATGTATTTAGATGAATATCAAATACTTTCTTTATTTTCCATTAATGTGAAGTCAAAGGTTGTTTGGTTCATTGGTGAAGTTGTTTGGTTCACATGGAGCCCGCGAGGGATTAACTCTTGTTTAGTGCAAAAGCCCCCGATGCCCTAACACAGACAATGAAGTGGTTAAGATCAGGATCGTGCCCTAAGTGATTTTGAGAACATGGATGCCCCTTATGCGTAATTGCTTAGCTACAAAAGGTTAAGGTAGCGATCATGCCTTAACAACATGGATGACCCCTTCCACGTAATTGCTTAACTACTAAAAGAGATTACTAATTTAAGATGTACACTTACTCAACTTATAGTTCACCATATATTTCTTGGAAAATCTGAATAGAAATGCAAACATTCTATGTAATTCAATACCGAATATAATACTTTGCCATTCAATCCGAAAAAAACGCATTTGGATAAATCAGAAGGAAAATGCTTGCACACCATAACTGCAAATTAAACCTAAATTTACAACCTTTTTACTCCAAACGGAGGTCAAACAAAGAACAAAACTGACAAAATATCCCGCCCATTCTCCTCCCCTGCGCTCAAATTCACGTAGTTTTGGGTTTACAGGTCCTTCAGAGATTTGATGAACTCAATTACGCACATTGGTACCATTTTTCCAGCGTAAACGAGGCTGGAAAAATTCATCCCCTGCTACTCAGAATCCCCGTCATCGAAATTGAGGTGATAGCTCATCCGATCGTAATGAAACCTCGCAGGTCTGGAATTACAGATCGATTTCCCATCGGCCTTACACCTCCGAACGAAGTGCTTCCATTTGAAGATATATAATAAGACAAACTAGGGATCATCTATTATGGTTTGAGGACTAGATTGAGCTAACTAGAGGACTTCTCTACGGTTCGAGGACCAGATCGAGCTAACCAGGGACTTACTTCTCTATGGTTAGCCATAGCTTGAAGAAATAAATTGATAGAAATAGGAAGAAACATATAAAATATTGGCTAAAAGTGAATATTATTGAGGACACCACTAAGAAAATACTCAAAACCATAAAGGTGGCTACTAAGAAAGAGAAGGTCAATCGAGAAGAAAATAATGATGAAGAAACTAAGAACTATAAAAATAAAAAAGACGAGGAATATGATGGAAAAATATTGAGAAAGAAGAGAGAAAAAGAAGAAAGAGGAATATAAGGAGGAGATCGAGAAAGAACACTGAGCTAAAAGATGCAAAACTTTGTTGATGTGTGTACATACGATGAACAATACTATTCATACATATTAAGAGAACAAAATTTAAACTAAATTGTAATTATATATTTTAAATATACAAAAAATATAATGAGTAAAATTGTATAATTTAAAAAATAAATTTAATATTAAATTATATTTATATTTTTAAAAATATATCCACCAAACACATTGAGATGTACCTATAGTTTCTATTATTGAATGGTCTAAATTTCTTCATACACAACAATAATGGAAATATATTACAATTTACACCTTCTACCCAACAATCTCAAGGAGTGGAAGATGTCTACATTACTTTCTACCTAGACTCTCAAATGTGCAAAGTAAAATTACTGCAATTACTCACACCAGACTTAAACTTGGGCTCTAATACCATTACTAATACAATTGTGGTTAAACGGTTCAAAGATGAATTGTCTTAGACCACGTAACCCATAGATTTTTCGACAAATATGACCTTGCACACGTAAAAGATCAATGCACAGTGTGTAAGGAATAGTAAGTTTCTTATATTAATCGATGATGAAAATTATAGATTTAGGCATGACACTTTACAATCTCATTACACCTTTGAAGAAAGACTCTGCAACATCTACAATGGGATGAAAGTCTAGGAATCTAGATCCTGAGTAGACTTGCAAATCGTAAGACTCTGTTGAACCAAGCTTGGCTCCTCTTTAAGACGAAGTTTTTACTCAAACTCCTTCCCTTTGCTACTCAAGCTTGGTTTTCTTCTCAATCCCTCTAGATTTTGGCTCCGTCTCATGATCTTTGCTCCTATTTATAGAAATTTCCAAATGGGAGTAAAGATCCATTTTCTAATAAATATACCTTTCTAAAGATACAGTCTCTTTCCCAGATCTTCATTCTTCTTCACAAATACAATATGTACCCATGTCATGATCTTCAAAAGTGTCGTAGGGATCAAACTTCCATCGATCGTGTGCCCATTGACCGATTGATCATAAAAAACTCTCCATGTGTCTCATCGGAAGTGGAAATTCCTTCATTTTGTTTTCCTTGAATGGCAAAGTTTTCTTCCGCAAGCAATAAATGAAAAGATTCCACATGAAAATGAGCAATCGACTCGTTCTATACAGTCACCTCGGTACCATATTTGGTTCTCAATAGATTATGAGACCAATCCAATGATATGTATCCTTCTATCTTGGTGGTGAAATCATGTAAGGTCAATGATCACGATCTCTTGAGGCACTTTTATGCTTAGACAAGCATGCAAGGTGAGGCACAAATCCTTGATCATGCCCACTGTCTTGACCACCGTGTCATCCAATTGGACAACACATTTGCTTGTAGGGGTGTAACTGATATCTAAAACATCAACCATGTGTTTGAGCATCATATATGTGCTAGCTTTGGAATCGATCATATAATTATGTATAATGTGCTTCCTAATAATCAAAGAAAGATAGAAAGGAGGAGGTTTCCCTTGAGTTCCTACTTTGATTAGGACCGACTAATAGAGGTTGGAAACTATTAGAGTCACATTCATTGTTGGCTTAGGATCATAATCCACTTGCTTCAAAGCTTCATGCAAGAAGTCCATTTGTCCAAGCATGGCAAGGGCACCCCACATAGTGACACTCACACTGGTCTTCTTCATTTGATCGACCAATTTCAAGATTGTACATGGGCCAATCCCTTTTGGCTTCTATATCAAAGGATATGAAGCTTTATATGTCTATGTAGTTGTGGAGGGTGGTTACTTAGATGGAGGAGTTCCCTTAATCAAAGTTCTTCTTTCTATGGCGAGTTGCGGTACACTAGGAGTGACAGGGTAGCGACCAATTGAAGGGGTTGTTCCAACATTCAATTCTTCACCCATGTATTGTTTTCTTATTGCACTTAAGGGTTTGATGTGCCATAATTGTTTAAATTTACTACATATAAGTCTTCTTCCATCCAATAGGCTAGATGTCCTTCAGGTAGCAACATCAGAGGATGACTTGGTTTAACCTATAGATCTCGTTGTGCTAGTTGTTTGCACCATCAAAGATTAACTTGCATTTATAAAAGCACAACTATATAAATCATATCTAGTAAATCCCATAAGTAGAACCGTTTCATTTCATTTCCCATGTTGTTTTGAACAGGGACTAGACCTAAGCTTGGATTGGAAACAATAGGGAATTATTGTTACAGAGGTTTAATAGGGACAATTTGGCCTTGAGGCAGACTATTTAGTTGATAATTAGTGTTGTAATGATAAAATGGCCTAGGAGCCATTTGATCTTGCTACCTTTTGATGGTGGTTAGCTTATTTTCCATGTTTTTGCATAGGGTTTTGAGTTCATCCTACACATTAGAAGAGGTACTAGGAATAACTTGAATGCTTTTGAGTCTAGGAAATGGAGGCCAAAGGCTATGTTGGAATAGTGATAGTATTTTACATCTCAAGAAATAGAGGCATTAGAGGTATAGGAGCTAGCTTTCCATCTTGGATCAAGATACTCTTAGTAAGGATTGTAGTCTTATATGCATTAGGTATAACGATGCCACCCATGGATTATGTTGAGTATGGAGCTAAATTACTCATGTTTTAGCATGCAAATAGAACTTGCTGGAAGTTGACAGTAACCGACATCAGTTAGAGTGTGACCGGCATTGGTCAGGGCAAGTTGGAACCAGCGACGGTTGGGTAGAACCAGCATCGGTTACCTGTGCGACGAGTTTTTAATTAACTCTCGGGATTTATTTCTATTTTTAGCATTGGAATAGATTTAATGAATGTAATTGCATGACTAAGTGCCCTAAATTCTTAAACGACTCTTTAAAGCATAAAGCTAGGGTTTAGAATGAGAGGATTGATCATAATTACAAGATAATTATGTGAGAGAGAATTTTTGGTGAATAATCAAAAAGTTTGAAGGAAAAAAGTACTGAACATCTATGAAGTGTAGAAGATTGTAAATCTTCGTTGTATATCTTGTCAAAGCTTTAGATAATAGATTGGCTTATTTCTTGGTGGACGTAGCCCACACTAGGTGAACCACGTTAAATATGGTGTTGATTTATGTCTCTTGTTTTTGTATAATTCTTCTGGTAGAATATCCGCTTTTATTTGCATGTATGCTTAGATCTGATATATTGTCTGTACAACCGGTGTGCTAACCCCAACAACTAGTATCACAGTTTTGTTTGAGGGTTTTGTGTGTTGACAAATTTACTCACAGAGGGTTTTCTGATTGAGTGGGAGCTACAACAATGACAGAAGATAATAAATACAAGGTAGAGAAGTTTGACGGCTGAAATTATCAATTATGGAAGATGTAGATTGAGGATTATCTGTATCAGAGAGATTTGTACTTACTGTTGGATGAGAAGTCTAGACCTATGAAGATGACTGATGAAGAATGGAAGATTCTTGACAGAAAGGCTTTGGGGTCTATAAGATTGAGCCTGACAGCATCCGTGGCTTCCAATATTACATAAGCGGCTTCTACAGTAGACTTAATGAAATCTCTTGCTAATTTATATGAAAAACCTAGTGCTTCAAATAAAGTTTATTTGATGAAGAAACTTTTTAGTTCTAAGATGCATGAAGGTGAATCTGCCTCTAGTCATTTGAATGATTTCTGATCTATTGTAAATCAGTTAAAATCAGTTTCAATACTGTTTGATGATGAAGTAAAAGCACTTTTATTCTTATGTTCTTTGCATGATAGTTGGGACAACTCGGTAATGGTTGTTAGTAATACAACATCTGCTAATAATATTTTGAAGTTTGATGATGTGGTTAGTATAATCTTGAATGAAGAAATTCGCAGGAAAAGTATAGAGAAACATCATCTGGAAATGCTTTGGATGTAGAAAGCAGGGGCAGGCAGAAGGAGAGATCCAAGAGTAAGAGTAATGGGAAATCAAAGTCAAGGGATAGCAGATCTAAATCCAAAAGTAAGGGAATTACTTGTTGGAAATATGGAAAGAAAGGACATACAAAGAAAGATTACTAGTTAAAGAATAAAGAGAACTAACAACCAGACAAAGGTAAAGAGGTGAATCTTGCTGCATCAGAGGTAATGCAAGATGCTCTTATTATTTCTTTAGATAATAGAATTGAATCATGGGTTTTAGATTTAGGAGCTTCTTTCCAAGCAACCCATAATAAGGGTTATTTCAAAAATTATGTCTAGGGAAATTTTGGGCATGGCTATTTGGGTGATGATGAACCTTGCAGTATTACTGGTAAAGGGGAAGTTCATCTAAAATTGCAGAATGGAAATACATGGGTATTGAAAGATGGAAGGCATGTGCCAAGCCTCAGGAGGAATCTAATTTCTGCAGGGCAACTATGTGAATCTGGTTGCATGGTTACTTTTACAGGAGACTCTTGGACAGTCACCAAGGGTGCTTTTGTTGTGGCAAGAGGTAAGAAGGTAGGAACGTTATATTTATCTACCTATATTACTGATTCTTTTTCTGCATTATCTACTTCAGATTCAAATGCATGCATGTGGCATAATCGATTGGGTCATATGAGTCAAAAAAGAATGTAGATCTTAAAGGCTAAGGGTAAGTTATCAGATTTGAAAGATTTAGATCTTGATTTCTGTGAGCATTGTATCTTTGGAAAACAAAAGAGAGTGAGATTTCTCAAAGTTGGGGCAACTAAGAAGGAGCAGAAATTGGAGCTTGTACACTCAGATGTGTGGGGAACAGCTCAGGTAGCTTCTCATGGTGGATCCCAGTATTATGTTACTTTCATTGATGATACTACAAGAAAGGTATGGGTTTATTGTATTAAACGTAAATCTAATGTTTTTGAAACTTTTAAAAGATGGAAAACCCTTGTTGAGAATGAATCAAATTCTAAGTTAAAGTGCCTTAGATCTGACAATGGTGGGGAATACTGTAGCAATGCTTTCAATGATTATTGTTTAGTGAATGAGATACGTAGAGAAAGAATGGTTCCAAGAACACCACATGAGAATGGTGTTACAGAGAGAATGAACAGGACAATCATGAAACATGCTAGAAGTATGAGGATACATTCTGGATTGCCCTTGCAGTTTTGGGCAGAAGCAGTTGATACAACGGTTTATTTGATTAACCGTGGCCCTTCAAGTTCACTAGATGGAGGAATACCAGATGAAGCATGGACCGAAAAAGAGGTAGATATTTCTTTTCTTAAATTTTTTGGTTTAGAAGCTTTTGTACATGTTGATAGAGAAAATAAAAAAGAGTTGGATGTAAAATCCAAGAGGTGCACTTTTATTGGTTATGGATCTGGTGAATTTGGTTTTTGTTTTTGGGATTTAGAGAATTCTAAAATTGTTAGGAGTCGTGATATTGAATGGAATGAAAAAAGAATGTACAGGGATCAAATTTTGGTACCCAAGGATGAGAAAATTGAGAAGTTCATTGATGAAAATGAACTCTCGGGTTTTAAATAAACGCCTTTAGAAATACATAGTAACCATGGTTGGTTAGGCCCTGACCGGCATCGGTCAGATGAACCGCCGAAGGTTACAGAGGATCAAAACTGACATCGGTTATCCGAACCAACGTCGGTTAGAAGTGACCAACGTCGGTCACTGTCAGAAGTTGATACTAATGTCCAGGAGGTCTAGATTGAGCTTCCAGTACCCCAAACTCATGTGAGAAGGTCACAAAGGGTAAGTAAACTTCCAGAAAGATTTTCACCTTATCTATTTTATCTATTATTGACTGATAGTGGTGAACCAGAAAGCTTTGAAGAAACAATGCAAGATAAAACTCACGTTCAATGGGAGCATGGCATGGATGAGGAAAAGAACTCTTTGGAACATAACCAGACTTGGGATTTGGTTAAATTGCCAGTAGGAAAGAGAACATTGCAGAACAAATGGGTTTACAGAATTAAGGAAGAAGAGGGTGGACAGAAAATGTACAAGGCAAGGCTTGTAGTAAAGGGATTTGCACAAAAGGCAGGTATTGACTTTGGTGAAATATTTTCTCTTGTTGTTAAGATGACTTCTATTCATACTGTATTGAGTTTAGTTGTAGTATAAGATTTGCATTTAGATAAATTAGATGTGAAGACGGCTTTCCTTCATGGTGATTTGGATGAAGAGATTTATATGCAACAGCCGCTTGGGTATGAAGTCAAGGGTAAGGAGAAATTAGTGTGCAGGTTGAAAAAGAGCCTATATGGGCTCAAACAAGCTCCAAGGCAATTGTACATGAGGTTTGATAGTTTTATGCATGAGCATGATTACTTGAGATGTGAATATGACCATTGTGTTTATTTCAAGAAGCTTGAAAATGGGAGCTCTATTATTTTGTTATTGTATGTGGATGATATACTTATTGCAGGATCTAGTATGCAGGACAATGGTGAGCTTAAGAGAAAGCTAGCTCACACGTTTGCAATGAAGGATTTGGGAGTTGCAAAAAGAATTCTTGGAATGCAAATACATAGAGACAAGAAAAACAAGAAATTGTATTTGTCTCAGGAGGATTATATCTACAAGGTGTTAGAAAGGTTCAACATGCAGAATGCAAAACCTGTTAGCACACCTATGGCTGAACACTTCAAATTGAGTAAATATCAGTGTCCTTCATCAAAAGAGGAGGTCAAATACATGACATGAGTGCCATATGCTTTAGCAGTTGGAAGTCTCATGTATGATATGGTTTGTACATGACCAGACATTGCACAGGCAGTGGGAGTTGTGAGTAGATATATGGCTAATCCAGGTAAAGAGCATTGGAAAACAATCCAACGGATACTCAGGTATTTGAAAGGGACATCTAGCATGCAGTTATGCTATAGAGGTTCAGATATTTCATTATGTGGCTATGTTGATTCGGATATGGCTGGAGATCTAGATGGTAGGAGGAGCACTACTGGATATATTTTCACAGTAGGTGGAACGACAATTAGCTAGATTTTGAGATTACAAAAGGTTGTGGCTTTGTCTATTACAGAGGCAGAGTATGTTGTAGCTACAAAGGGTAACAAGGAGATGATATGGATGAGAAGGTTCATGGAAGAGTTAGGAAAGGAGCAAAATAATTGTAAACTATTCAGTGATAGTCAGAGTGCAATTCATTTGGCAAAGAACTCAGCATTTCATTCGAGAACGAAACATATTCAATCGAGATATCACTTCATATGGCAGGTATTGGAGGATGGACAATTGAATCTAGAAAAGATTCATACAAGCAAGAACCCTGTGGATATGCTAATGAAGCGATTAACAAAGGAGACGCTGGAGCTACACTCCACTTCTGTTGGTCTTCGAGTTTGAGACTTGAAGAGGAAGAAACAAAGATAAGGAGGAACCAAGAATGGTACTGTACAGGTATAGTGCAGTAATTAATCTCCAAGTGGGAGATTGTTTAGTATGGAGCTAAATTACTCATGTTTTAGCGTGCAAAAAGAACTTGCTGGAAGTTGATAGTAACCGACACCGGTTAGAGTGTGACCGGCATTGGTCAGGGCAAGTTGGAACCAGCGACGATTGGGAAGAATCGGCATCGGTTACCTATGCGACGAGTTTTTAACTAACTCTCTGGATTTATTTCTATTTTTAGCATTGTAATAGATTTAATGAATGTAATTGCAAGGCTAAGTGCCCTAAAGTCTTAAACGACTATTTAAAGCATAAAGCTAGGGTTTAGAATGAGAAGATTGATCATAATTACAAGATAATTATGTGAGAGAGAATTCTTGGTGAAGAATCAAAAATCTTGAAGGAAGAAAGTACTGAACATCTATGAAGTGTAGAAGATTATAAATCTTCGTTGTATATCTTGTCGAAGCTTTGGATAATAGATTGGCTTGTTTCTTGGTGGACGTAGCCCACAGTGGGTGAACCACGTTAAATCTGGTGTTGATTTATGTCTCTTGTTTTTGTATAATTCTTCTGGTAGAATATCCGCTTTTATTTGCATGTATGCTAAGATATGATATATTGTCTGTATAACCTGTGTGCTAACCCTAACAGATTAGACAATGATTACAATAAACTAGAGTTCAAATCTTAGAGGAAGAATAAGAAGGCTAAATGGGGTGAAGTTCTTACATAAAATGGGATTATATCTCAAGTCTTTTAAAATCTATAGTTTAAATTAGGTATGGATTCAGTAGGATCCCTTTTGATAGTTTTCAACTACTACATGAGAGACAAATTATGACCCTTTTTCTTGAAACTGCTTACATGACTTTTCTCCCAACTCGTCCCAATTATGCACTTAATTAGGTGGAAGATTTTAATACCATTCCAGAGCTTTGCCTTTGAGTGATGAAGCTAACAACTTCACAACAACAACTTGAATGACATGATGAACATAACATAAATTGAAAATATCTTAGATGTGCTCAATAGGGCTAATCACATTTTCACCTATAAAGTATGAAAGGATTTTGAGAAAATTTATAGGGATATCGTTCGATGCAGTCAGGGCTAAAGTACAACCTCTATTAATGGTTACAAAGGGGAGATTTGTTTAGATCGATGAAAACTATAGGGTAGAGGCTTCTTCTAAAAATAAGGAAAGGCGTGTTTGGAGGAGGAGTGAATTGAGTTCTATGGATGGGGGGAGTGATCCTTTAAATAGTACTACCTTTTTTCGTGGAGAGAGGTTTACAAACTCAAAACATCCTTTTGTTTGAGCATTGCTTTGCATTACTATTTATCTCAAGTGCTACAACCACTAGATCTTTGAAAATAGAGTGGAGTGGATTTGATAGGTGTTTGAGAATGGTTCACACAACTAGATAATCTAAGAACACTCAAAACATAGATAAATATTTAGGAGACACATTCTTGTATAAAATAAACTCTACAAATTTCTCAACAAGAATGAAATATGGTCCTATCAGGTGTGCCAAAACTATTGTAGGTTGAAAGCATCCATTTATAAAAAATATTTCACTAATTACACAACATTGGATTACTTCAAAAGTTTGGGACTCGTGTCTTGAGGAAATACTCTAGAGAATGTCAGTTTCTTATTTATTTCTACTCCTAATTTTATTACTAATCTACCTACTCTAAAACTACAAGGGAAAAGGGAGAAGAAAATAACATAAAAGGGAAAGGCAATACACCAATAGAGACATAATAATCTTCGTTCCACTATGTGTTAGAGGATAACAAAATATATTAGACAAGTGCAAGTATAATTCACACACACATTTATCACAACTAAATAATATTAAAGGTAAGAAGATTTGTAATAGATCGAAGAGATAAGAGACCACAATTGGGTAGAAATAAGTCACACTAACTCAATTATTGCTCACATATGCATAACTATATTAATTGTTAATGAGGCCATAAATGCATTACAATTTTCAATATAGAGGCTCACATCATACAATAAGGCGAGAATTCAAATGAACTCTAGAGAGGATTGAAGAAGCACCTATGTAGACACTCAATTTTGGTAATTTGTACTTTGACAACCCTTGATTAGACTATGCACTCTTGTTATGATAAACACTTCTCCATTCTTGTTTAACACTTTTTAAGGTCCATTGATTAGCTTGTTTATCCTTGCACACTGACATGTTGACACATCCTGAGAATACAATGCACAAAATATATAGCGAGACTTTAATTTACTAGCTCTAAACTTCACTAGGCACATTCTCTACTCCTGTTTAGGACGATACAAATTGGTCAAGACAATACATATCGTTTTGACCTACTTGTACAATCTTAGACTGACATGTCTTCCAACTGCACTTTCAAATTGAAATATTTTGTTGGGTCTTATACTTCATCCAAGTCAGCCTTTCTTAGAAAAATCTTTTATGGAACCCTATATAAGCAAGTAAACACCACCCCATTCGCTAACTTAAACTTCATAAGGCAATTTACTATAGCACCCACTTCTTACACTTGCAACAGACATTCAAAACTCCCTAAATATCAAAATTACACATCTACATTCTCTAGGGCAACACCCATATCAAGTTTGAAGCTACAAACTAGGTTAAGGAAGCCATATCTCTCATCTACGAGCATTCAGACATCCTATCTCCAAGTGTTTGATCAAGAGCCAAGTCAAATCAAACATGGTCAAAATAATTGTCAAATCTGATTAATCTATCTAGATATCACATGATAGGTGCAGAACGATGTAAAATTTGAGTCCTCTTTGGAGTAGTTCCAATGTCAGTCATGCACGGGGGTACCCACATCCCTTATAATGTTTATTTTGTAGGATTTTTCATCCATGGATAGGGTTTGAGGTGATGTTCAATCCATTCAAAGAGCCTCATTGCATGTGCGACAACTAGGGTTTGATAGTGATAGATAACTCCAAGAAGATGAACAACCCAAGAATTTACAGATGTTGATTCAGAGCAATTCTAAGACTGTACAAAAGGGTCTAAACCATGCATTATAATCCTGGCCTAATAGTACGGCCTTAACCCTATGTTATCACAAAATTATAGCACCCCTGAATGGACTGATTTGTGGATGGGGCATCAAGTGTAACTTGTGTAACATTGGGTCATATCTCAAGCTGTGGGACTTGCAGGCTTGAGATAACCCTCCAGAGAAAGGTGGTTCTTGCTCCTAAACTAGCTGTCACTAACTACTCTTAATGCAGGTAAGACTATCTAATCCTAATTTGAGTTTCCAGGAGACCAGGGAGAGAGAACGCATGAAAATAAAGTCTACACTAACAACGGTGATACACTAGAAAAGGAGGTTGTGAGAATAACTTCCCAATGTGTGATAACAATTCTCCACCATCTAGCAACAAAAATCACATCACCATTTCTATGCATACACAATAGTAATGAATCTTGCAAGAGCATAAAATAGACACAATACACCTATAATAAGATTGAAGAGGCAAGAAGAATGCGAACAAACACAGGAAGGGAAGGTACATCCACAAACTTGCATCTATTGCTTCATTGATATGCACCGTTAAAAAATTTACAAATGAAAGGCCTGGATCACCATGTAAGGATTCCACTACAAGGTCTTGCAACACATTGTCTTCACAAAATAGAAATGGTATAGTTTTGCTACTCAAAATTATCCCCCTTTACAATGAACCCAACACTCCAATTTATAGAAATTTGAAAGAGTGAGAGAGAGAGGAGATGCAATTCCTGAAATATACTTTCCAACCACTTGAAAGATGTCATAAATGTGCCCAAATGGTGATATATGACCTATAGAAGGCACCCCATACTGTCCCATGACTTGCAACAATGAAAAATGTCTTCCCATGCCTCTTAATTGCACTCCCAACCACCAATAAAATCAATATTATGAACTTGGCCTGTGTTCCATAAAAATATTCCCTCTATCTACATCAATTCTTGAATTTCTTGGTTAATGCATTGGTCCCAGATCCATGATTCCAACAAGTATTCATTTGCGTGATTTCGTTGAGAATTTCTCAAGATATGAGCTTCTAAGCGCATATAGCTACTTTGAGTTTGCCAGGCATTTCTTGTAATACATGAGACTAGGAATTCAATCCATAGAGCTGGATACGTTTCTTTTATTTTTACCCACCTAATCTCATTAAAAATAATAAATATAGTTTTTGTGGTGTAGAGGATGTTGAGCCCTTTTCGAAAAGTCCAATTTTGTCAAAATCGGAGCTCTGGATCAAAAGTTATGCGGGATCTCATAATTCGCATTAAACCACTTTCCCTTTACATTGCGGGTATTGCAGGTTTTTAGGGAACTCGTGGCATTGGGGTATAAGGGTTGTTTGGGCCAACGGGATCCGATTCACCCGCAATGCACTTTGCCTCCTTTGATGTGCGACGATTTCACCTTCGTGAGGAACTCATGTCCTCGCAGTACCTGTTATGTTTGGGTCCCTCAGACCCGCATCTTGTTTCCCACCCACATAACACCAAAATTGATGCCACCTTTGTTGTGCAGCAATTTTGGGTTTGCGGGGAACTCATGTCCCCGCAGTACTTGGAACGCTCGAGCCCTGAACTTCCACCTTTTTCACAATACATTGTATCCACTTCAATGCCCTTTGCAAATTGGACAAGTCAGGATTTCGGGGAGCTCATAGCCCGATGGAACTTGTGCTTCTTCAGCCGTTGGGACCCGATTTACCCACAAATAATTATTTCCTTAGCATTTCGGACCCAAGTCGAGGACGAGGAACCCTAGTTCAATCCGCAGCCATTCCACCCGCAGCCCCCACACCCGTAATACATTGGAATAGGTCCCTTTTCCGTTTTTTCAAATTTTAGCAAATTTTCGTTAACTCCTTAGATTTTTCTTGAATAGGGAAGTTAGAGAAAAGCAAAGGGGTGCCCCCAAAATCAAGATTTCTTGTTTTCACCATTTCTGCCTAGTCAAGTTTAAAGAAATTGTGTAAGTTATAGAATTTACCTTGAGGGTAAATTCTGGATAACACCCTGGTAGATGCATGATTCTAGTTTCAGTTATAAAGGTTGGTCAAGTTTAGATCTCGCAGTTTCATTGTTCCACAGTCCCAGATCTCTCCGAAAGTCATCTAAAATCAGCTAAGTGCCTTCATATAATCATTTTGTACTTTTGATTGCATGTTATGTTAATTGGTTTATGCAAATTATTTCGATATGGTCTGAGTTGTAAATTTGAGTTAGTGTTTTATACTGTAACAATTTTGTAAGATCAATAATCAACTCCAATCTATTTTACGCCGAATTAAATTGACCTAAAATTTAATTAAGGGTTAAACATTTTGGTGAACCTACTTTCAATCGAACCCTTCACCTAAACTAGGATCTTCTTATTTCCTTGTGTATTAACGACATGTTGATCTCTAAGCCCTAGTTGACTTAGGGTTTCTATTTGGTTACATGATCATTCTTCTAGGCTTGTGCTTTCTTTTTTTTATCATTATGCCTACTTTTCGTGCTCACCCTACACTTTTTTTTGCCTTGGCTCATAGATATTCTACTGACTTCAATGCATTCACTGCCACCACAATGATCCCTCTTACTTTTAAACCCAACTTGTTTTAGAAATTTGTGCTTTGACAGTTGTGTCAGCAAATTAAAACTAATTGATAAATAATATGCACATAAATACATTAATACTATAATGCAATTAACTATTCCCGTACCTATGTTAAATGTTTATTCAAACTAAACTAAATCTTTGAACATATTTATTTTCTAAATATGCTTCCAATAATAAGATTTTACATTTAAAAAATATATTTTAAATATGAAACTACATCATATTTTAAAAACAAAATTCGCAAACTCCTACTGTTTACTTTGCACCCTTATAGTAATTGCTAGTATAACGTCTATTAAATTTAATAAATATTATAATAAATTTTATATTTAAAAGAAATACACTTTATATAAAAATACTTCACAATTTAAATAAAAAATCACATTCGTTATTATGTTATGTTCACTTATACGGTAATCGCTAATATAACATACAAAAAAATTGATCATGTTAAAACTACAATATCTTCGAGTAAACAACTACATGGAAATTGTTGAAAATAAGGTTTACTCCAAGTTTAAGAAAAAAGTGAAATTAAAAATAATAATTATGCCAAAGGCGTGACATGTATTGTGAGACCATTTCTTGAACAATGCACATCGATGGCCAAGATTCAGTGCCAACACATGGATGCTGATAAAAAAAAATTGGTTTCTTGAATGACATGTTAATGTTTGCCATTAATTTTGTTTTTAAGGGGATTTATGTCATTGATTTTGTAATTAGATTAATTAAAGTGCAATCCTTCTGCACATTGTTCATTATTACAAACATTTATTTTGCTCCCCTGATTTCATAGACAAGCCTATCAATTAGTTGGATCATTTTTATTGGTTAGGAATTCTTTCATATCTGTTGGCGAGGAAATTTGTCGGGTGGACAAACTTATGGATTCCTTGCCAACGTTCTGGGAATCTAAGTCCCTCTACTTAACCGGTGTAGCTACTGTATATGCATGCGTGAGAAAATGTGGATTTTTGTGGTGGCCTTTCAACCAGGGATCCAATAGGGGCACTCCATTGACCCTACGGCAAAGCTTGCAGATACTTGCAAGAGAGAACTTGTTCTGAAAATGGGAAAGGGAGTAAGAAAAGAGGTAGGAGAACTAATGTTGTAGGTAGGAAATCAGATTCCTGCACATGGTAGTTAGAAAATTCGTCACATGCATTCATGAGAAGAAACAATCCTGCAAATGGGAACAAGACGAGATAAAATTGCGAACTCAAAGTTTCTGAAATCTCCTCATCAAAGAGGCTGCAAAATCCTTCTTCTTGTATTGTTGCTTAGACAGAAATTGTACATAGTGGAGAAATGGAGGAATTTGAGAAGAAGGGGGGGGGGACGGAAGAAAAAATGGCTATCTCCTTTGTTCTCTCAAAGTGCAATATACTCTTGAGTTTCCAAGATCAATTTCCAACAACCTACAATGGTGTGAAGAAGTCATTAAATCTCCTCCAAGAAATGGTTACAACTTCTTTTTTAGCAAGAAATGGTTTACAACTTATTTTCAATCATTTGCATCCGTTCGAATTCTTGATTCACAAAGAAATGCCAATGGCAGAAAAACCAGAATTTTCGTAACGCAGTCGTTACACTTGTTTTGTAACTTTGAATTTGAACCATTCATCTTGCCTTTGAAACTTTAAATCATAGTCATACACGTGGGAGAAATTTACTGGAGCGGGCACGGAGGATTCCTTTTGCATTTTGTGACTTTATAGAGATTTGGCATTTTGGAACATTTTGGCCCACTCACCCGCTTTTGATATAATCCTGACACGTGGCTTCCCTTGATTGGCGAAGGAGTCACAGGTCACTTTTATAATTTTATCTTTTTTCAATGCAAGCTCAAAAACACAAATTGCTCCACAGGCCCGCCTCCATGCTTTGACTCCTTTGACGGCGGGCTCAAGATTTGACTTTTTCCTTTAAGCCCGATCGGGGCTACGGGTCGCTTTTTAACTTATCACCTTTTTTACAAAGAGGCTCAAAATCTCAAATCTCCTCGACGGCCCGCTTCTCTGCTTTGACTTTCCAATGGCGGGCTCAAGATTTCACTTTTTCCTTTAAGCCTGATTGGGGCTACAGGTCATTTTTTTAACTTTTCACCTTTTTTACAAAGAGGCTCAAAATATCAAATTTCTCCGCCAACTCACTTCCAATTAGGTATGTCCACATACCCATGGATGATGGGGCCAAAATTTGATGGGGAAGAAAACGTCCATCATTCCCGACTATGGAAAAAAATGCAGAAAAGAAGAAAACTCCACCATTTCGCGCCCGATTTTCAAATTTTTTTCGCGAGCCAAGGAATTGAAAACAATACAAGGTTCAGCAATCCAGGGGCATAGAAAGATTGAAAATTTCATTCAAATGAGGACAGCAATAAAATTTTCATGCGTCTAGACAGGAAAACAGAAAATTTATCAAAACGAGCAGACTGGGGATTTGAAACAACTCTAGGGCATGGATTTCTCTATGTCTTCAAACTTTCAACTTGGCTTAAATACTTTAGGAGGGCGAGAGCTCAATTTCAAATTTAACTTGGAAAACGAAAAGCAGTTTTTGGGGGACAACAATATCCATGGTTGGTTTAACTTTTGATGGCTTACAAGAAATGATATTTCAAAAATTGATAAAGTGGATTTCATTTCTAACAACCATGTATATACGTGATGGTTGAAACTCTGCAATACAATCTCATATATGTTCTTTGTTGGAAACATTAGAAAATTACTAGAGTTCAACATCATTTGTAGGAACACCTTCTCTTTACTTTTGGATAACGAAACAAATGATCCATAAGTAATATTAGAAATTCCAGGTTGACCCTCTCTTGAAATATCTAATTGAGTATTTTTCTGAGAGGAGTCAATTCTACATGAACCACAAATTTAGGAATCACTTAATAGTTTTGACTACAAAGGATTGTTGCCTTTGAGGGTAGGGATAATAGTTTGAAATTTTCATAGCTCATTGTAAGTTTGATCTATCTCGAATCTATTACCACAATTTTGTCTTCAATTTGTATCCATTTACATTTTTGTCTTGTTAAGCTCCATGCCCACACAAGCTTCACTCATAACTATCATGACACCTTTCTCAAAATTTAATCTCTTCATATGGCATTTAAATTTCCCTTGCCTCATCAATGCTTCAAAATGTCTCGATTTCACACTCATCATGAGCACTTCTTGTTTCTAATTTACTAGTTTTTCTCTCACATATGGCATTTGGTTGCAATCAATATCATTTAACTTGACATGTGTGCTACTACTTCCATGAATTTGGCTCCCACTGTCATACAGTTAATCCTCCACTTTGTAATGAATTATTATAACATGTTTGACAAGCACATGTCCATTATGATTCTAAAGGACCAAGTGTAAGCTGGATGTCAAGGGCATGATCTATGTTATCTTGTTATTATACAATATGTATAGTTTTACTTTTCTCTCCAATTTTATTCTTTTAATGTTCCCGGTTGAGATTTTTTTTCATGTACAAGGTTATCTAAAATTTTAGTGGTGTGTAGGAAATGATATTTCGAGAAATGAAATAACAACATTGCTCGTAGTGGGCCATGACAAAAATTGATTTGAACCTTGAATCCCAAATGATGGCATGTGATGAGATAAAGGGTGTGGCGCACAATGATAAAATCACGAGGAATCCAAAAATTCACAAGATTCCTTGTTTACAAGTGATGATGAAGGAGAATTTGTAAATACATCCACCTGTTCTAAATTATTGCATCATTTTCACTGTGGATATGTTTGAGGTCCTTTAGTTTTCTGGTGAGATGGCATATTCGCTTTATGTTGTTCCCCTCACAAGCATGCCACACAAAGAGTAATAATCAAAATCCTCTACTTTACATTTTTTTAGTATCTGATGTCTTGAATGCATGATATAGTAAAATTAAATTTGTCTTTATTGAGGTCCATTATAGGTGATTTAACAAATTTTGAAATTCGTAAAACCATGATTGTAGAGTAACATATGATAGATAAGCAATAAAACACAGATCTGACCCAAGCAATAAGCTTTAGATAAAAATAAAACTCTAGGTGCAAGAGAGGGAATAGACAACTTAGTTGTTTTCGCAATAAATCCCAAAGTATGTTGAGTTGGAAAACTGATGAAACAAGGGGGAAGACTTTCGCAACCGAACTGAAAATTTTTTAGAACTACCAAATCTGTTGGGACTAGGGCACCTAGAATAGAATGGGGTGCCTAGGTACCAGAGACCCTTGGTAAGCGCCCGTGACTGCGCAAAATCTCAAAATCTGATTTTTATGGTGTCGTAGGGTGGTCACTAATCTTCACTATTAGTCATATGTATGTCATACTATGTCCGCAGAATGTGCCTGTAACCTACAAAACAAATAATCTCTTGCAAAACCCTAAAACACATCAAATCCTGAAAAGAAAAAAATGCAAATGGGGAGTCAGATTGACCTCGGCGATCACCCGAAAGAGTGAACTTACAACCAAGTGTTGCACTACATTTCAGACTCCATGTCATTTTGTGTACATGTGTGAAGAATCGTACCCTAGGAAGATCTTATGCAAGATACATCAAATAACGGGCAATAACTAGATGTAGCAATGTAAGTAGATGTGTGGATGTCAAAATGAACTTCCCTTCCTATGAAGTGTATGCAAAAAAGTGCAGTCCCTTGTCCCTTGAATGATAGCTAGATGGATACTTCGATGCTCTTATAATTCCTTTGGATGCAACCTTAGGTGGTGATAGTAGATGCTTAAAACTTGGTCCTTTATTATGGTCACAGAGCTTTGTATTTATATGATTCCCTTGTTTGAATTTCGTAATTGATAGCTAAAAGGCCGACCCATAAGAAAACAAAATGCCCAAAATATAAAAGAGACCAAAAAGTGGTAAGTAAGATACAAAGAGGTCAATGGCGCCCAAAGGGGACGAGGGCGCTTGGGTGTTGGCGCCCTGGTTGGGCACTGGTGTCTAGAGTCAAGAAAGATAAAGCAATGCAGATCAGACTGGGTTGTAGGGTGTGCAAGACCAAAGAGAAAATCAGAAATATAGAAAAGAGGCCAAAGATAGATGTCAATTATTAGTTTTCTCGCTTAGGAATCATATGAGTAGTGGCATGTGATTAAGACCTAGAAATGTACCCAAGAGTGTGATTTACTGTCTACAATAGGTAGAAACAAGGCACAACTAGTGGGTAAGGGAAAAAACGTGATGGATTCACACATATGCAAGCTTCCTTATTTACATGTAGTACTGAAGCCACTTTTATATTGTTGTAAGGAAATTCCTTATATCTTAATACTAGTAGCAATAGAACACCAAAACAGGGAGATAAGATCACAATATGCAAGTATAATGACTTAGCCACTTTAAGGGGGAAACCTCTAAACCATACAATAAGATTGTCGTTATTGCGACCAGCTCGCCGTCCAAACCTCCCCTGCCCTATTTTAGGTGTAACACCGATGTTATACTTCAACAAACTAACATATTTTTTGCATACTGAACCTTTAATTACCTTTTTATGCCTTCAATGATTTTCAACATGCAACAAATAAAATCCAGCATATTAATGTTTACAAAATCCCTTAATTCTTTTGTTGTTGTAATGCATAACATTATTACTTATCTCAATACTAAGTAAACCAACATTATTAATATTCCAAAATCCATCTTGACAACATATATTAACCATGTGCAACTGTAAGGGTCAATTAGATGTACTCGATCCCCCTTAATCACTCTATATGAGTCTATATACATTGTATACCTTTGGTTAAACCTTTTTATGGAATTTGAGAACCTGCATACATCTTCTTTGTGTCAGTCAGTAAAATATAAAAGTACTTACCTCTAGCTCAAAACACTACTGAAAGAAGAAATGGTGAAAATACAATGAAATCAGTCAATTGCACTACTATGCACATAGTTTATGGCATTGTGCTAGCAAGCCAATTTTGAGATTGCACACTAGCCTAAAAAAAGTGTCTTCCATTTACCGCACAACCATCTCAATATAGTTATTAGGATTCTTTTTTTTTATTAAGTATTTAAGTTTCAGTCTAAAGAAACAATGACAATGACTGGTCCTTCGAGTGAATAAATCTTGTCAATTCCACCTTAGGATCCCCATGGTAACGATAGTGACTACGTAATGACTCTCGTCATTACATCCTCACTACCCTTCCCATAGCCATCCTAAGCTGGTATAGGTAGGATACCGCCGATAGGATGATAAAACACAGTGACCATACTTCCTTTACATTTTAAAATTATCCAATATAGTTATGTATATTAGCTTACCATAACGATAGGCTATTTAGTAACAATCTACAACATTCCTTTTCGAAAGAGAGTCATAATAACTTGTCGAGTTAATATCATCAATAAGTATCTCTTGTCATTCTTGTTGTGTTACAGGGTTTGTTAAAGAATATAGGATAAGATATCATGTTTTAATCATGCAAATGTTTCATAGATAGTTACAGTCATAGTTATATTCACATAAGTTTAACGCTCAATAAGAATAGCTCTCTTAATTCTTATTTTGTCATCATAGGCCATTCATAAAATAACTTATTTTTATACTGTATACTAACAATATGACCAAGTATACATTTTACCATTTTCCATTTCGTGCCTTGTAAGTATACGAAACCTTTGATTATCCACAAGGACAATATAACAAAAACCATGATTACTATAACAAATCATTAATTTATCATTAATCATTGTTGTATTCAAAATTAGCACTTATTCACTTTTAAGTCGGACAAAGTACTATAGTGAATTATCATGGTATCATCACATCATTTTTCCGCTTTGTACTATATTACAATTGCTCACTCAAAATGAGGCAATTAATCAATTATAATTCCCTTTGAATAAGCATGATGATATGCTTATGTTCTGTAGTTATAAGTTAGCTTACTATTTTCCCATGATATATCAATCATATAAGTTCGTTCATGGTGAACTAATGTAAACAACATATCATAATAGTGTTATTGTTATTTGTCGAACAACTAATAGGATTATGTGTCGACATTGTAACATAAATGGTGTACTTTTTTACATTAAAGTATAGCGACAATAAAAAATTAACTTCAAGTTACTATTTCCATGTAAGGTGTTATTTACATTTATGATGTAATTATAATCCTTTCAACACTAAATAAGGTTAGTACAAGTCCTATTATACTTGTCATCATTCGTGAAAAGTTTATTTAATGTTACAAGTATAATAATATCCATAATTGTTTTGTCGTGTTGTTTTCATAGTCAAACTATATTGTTTACTAACATAATTATTCAATCATAACAATATCATAAAGGTAGATATAGTCTTACAATACAACTTCAATCATATTACAAACATACTCTGCTATAAAACAACAATATAAATCTTTTACTTCTCGCAATCGTGATAATCAAAACAACAAGTACTTTATTTAATACTTAAAAAAGATATTTCATTTTTTTTAAAGCAATTATCAACAAATAATCTAAAGATTTCAATATGCCATATTGCCTTCATTCAACCGCAAAATAATATTTTCACTTTTTATCAAAATATGATTACAACAATACAATTGTCTGAAACTGAATAACAACAAACACCGCATGACGAATCATGTGCATCCAATCCATTTAGTCACTAATGAAGTTTACTCCAACCTGCATGTTGTAGGAAGACATAAATTGTATACATGGCCAGTTCTATGAACTGACATGAACTATCCATTCTTATTCATGTTGCATTAATTTTAAATAAAATAATATGATTCAGTCATCTAAGTGACAACTCACAACTTCTTAATACATTTATGAAATAAGCACATCAGTAATAAAATGCATTAGCACATCATAGTGTAACTATGTTTCCTACAACCATGGATCAACTGAAGGTATTTCCATAGATTTTTATTAAACCATACACTAAT
>CM034154.1:75719539-75944539 GCA_019776745.2 Taxus chinensis | reverse complement strand
TTAAATTTTTATTTTTGGTGGGGGTTTGGTGGGAGAAAAAAGAAGAAATGTCTCTGACATGGGAAAAATGTAGAACCGACCCCCAACCACCAAAATTGATGAAGTATGGCACTCGTTTCTTCTCCAGCATGGCCAAATGCATCGAAAAATGGATTGTAAAGGTCCCCTTGCTGTTTTAATGAATCTTGTTAGTGGTTGGAGATCTCAAATCAATTTGCCCGCATTTTTTACCTTTCCTTTGTTTTGCTTCATCGTTAAAAAGCCAGTTTTGGCTTATTTGTAAAGGGTTGGACATTTTTGTTCTTGCAAGCTCCCCTCTTCCCCTTGGAATGTGAATTCATGGAGTTTCAGGCCTCTCAGTGGAACTGCAATACATTTTTTCCTCCTTTCCATTGTAATGCATCGTATCAAAAGCTAGGAATGATAAAGCATGCTCTGTGAATGAATTTGCAATCCTTTCTTGTGTTTATTGTTTCATTCTGGTCCTTTATTACATTTTGGTAATTTGTGCATGTTATAGTGTTGCATTCTTATGATCTGTGTCTATTTGAAAAAATATAGGTCCATCACTCCTTTGGTGTATCACCATTTTTACTTAGTTTTGTTTCCTTTTGCATCTTTTAACTCTGTCTACTTGGAATCTAGAGTAGGATTTAACATTGAACCTCTGCAAAATTTCATGCATACACCTAAATAGAGGAGTAAGAACCAGCTTTCTCTGGAGATTTTTCTCACCTTACAAGGTCCCATACCTTGGAGAAAAATCCATGTTGTACATTCACACCAAATTGACCATTTGTCTACAGCAAATCTGAAGGTCATTTTGGGGGTGATGTGAATTTGTACTAACAGACATCTTTACAACTCTTAAAATATCTTGACATTTATTTAGAGCTATGACATAAGGTCTTGTGATTATAATGAGACACTTTCAAAAATTTAAGGAAACATAAACCTTAAGATAAACACAATCAACTGTGATTTTTAGAGCGCAATGTCAACAAAAATGGACCAGGGGAACATTATGAGCTAACATTTATGGTGACTTATAGTGAGCATATGCCTACTATTTGTTGATATCAGTAGCCTTTAGAATCTTCTTGGAAAAAGAGTCATGTATGAGTACACTTAATGATTGGATACCACGTAAACTTTATATAACTATTTCTTGAAGGTTTTTCTTGAATTTAAAATATATCAATCCATTTCTTCTCTCATCTTTTCACCATCATTTGTAAACACCATTATATCTCTTCCCTTGAACCTACAAATTCCTTGAATGGGGCCCAATAAACTATGTACAATAAATAAAATGCATACACATTCCAAAGGGAATATGTAGGGCATGCAAAGAACTTATTATTAAAAAATTTATGGTAGCTTCTACTCTAATAAATGTGCATATCTAAGCTATACAAAGCCACTAAATGACTTAGAGAAATAGTTACCACTGAAATACTAAAAGTTTTTAGGATAATACCCTAGAGACAACCATGAAGTGTGAGAAGATAAGAAACATAAAAAAATGATCCCTTTGGTCTCACCTTCTTCTTTGAAACCAGCCCCTTGTGTCCATTGAGTATTGTTGAGAACTTGATCCTTTTGGAATGGGTATTTCGGTTTATCTATTGCACCTTTTAGTTGTACTTCATGCTCTATTATGAGCATGACTAGTGGTATATCCTTACTATTTCCTTGAGAGGATAGGATTCTAAATAGATTTCCTTCCCTAAAGGAAAATCTTGTGTACTTAGTCTCATCTACATGTTTATTGCAAACATATTTGTTTTCAATTGGATGAAATTGATTTTGATGTAAAACCTTTGGGTAACTAAAAAGGGAAAGATAACCTACCTATAAGATAGAAAACAATTCTATATTTTTTTCTTCCTTTGGATTTTACTTATTTTTATGAAAACTCTCATGGAATAAAAGTCTCTCTTCATCACTGCTAGAACATATCCCTATTTAAAAATAGAGAATAGCTCCATATCATGATTTTCATCAGAATTTTTGATCTCAAAAAACTCCATGCAATAAATTTTGGTTTGTACCATGTCTCTTTCAATTTCAATTAGTAAATCATGCATGATATCCTAATTCTTAAATGAATATCTCCATGTAATTTTCTTTTATCTACAAGGGTTTCACACTCTTTATTTTTCTCAATCCATTCACCAACATACTCTTATTTGTGTCTTGGTGTTTTCATTGATGGAAAATTGTGTCAATATGTCATATGAGTCTCCATGATGTTTCAACCAAGGTCAAACATGAAGGTTGATTGGTAGTTTCTAGTATTGGTTAAGTTGTTATGTTGTCTAGGTATGATTCTAGCTTGCATGGTCATGGTATGAGTGCTCCGAAGTTGGTTGGAGTTCTTCATGAGGTCTATAATGATCATAGTGATTTGGAAGAGGTGTTAATTAGTCTGTAAGGTTTCATCATGGTCAGTTCATGGGATGTGTGTGTCGAGTCAGGTCATTATAGGCCTATTCCTAGACCTATGTCAAGAAGTATGTGATAGAGGCATGAGTTTTGGATTAGGTAAGTATTTATGGAGCATGGGTAAGGTGTTATGACATGTCTTAGAATATGTATGATGAGTTTTATGTCATTACTCAGAGTTATGATGATGTTTTGATGTCCTTTGGAGAAATTTTCTTAAGAGAAAGGCTAGTAGACACATGTACGTCTTAGTGGCTGGAGAGTTTTAGACGTATTTGAGAATGGAGGTGACTTGGGACAGTTATAGGAGGTTTTCATGATGCTTCATGATAAGTTTCAGGTCAAATTTGTGAAGTAAATTCAAGATATGATGTTTTTGGTAAAACCATGTTCTAAAGGAGGAAAAATCCAACTCGATGGGTAACTTGTTTTTCTCACCCACTCACACACACTTTGCATGGGACATTGTGGCTTTGGGGAATGATTTTAAATTTATTCTAGAGTGTTTTTAAAAATAATTAGGTGGATTTATCATAATACTTTTATGCACAATCATTAACAATCTAAAGTAGTTTGAAACCCTAATTAAACCCTCCTAGCAAAGCGGCTTAGAAGAAGTGAATTGTTTGGTATAAAAAATCTATGGGAAAGAAATTTTGATACATTAGGGTTGAATATTATTTCTCATATCTCATTTTGGCATAGGTTTTATGTTCTAGTTGTTCTGGGAAGAGAGATAAAAATTTAGTTTTGTGGAGATTTGCAATTTCAGGGTTGAGATGGAAGCTTCAGGATGAAAAGTAAACTGTTCTAGAATCCTTGGGAGATTTTCTATACATCCATGAAATTTTTTATATATTTTTCTAGGATAAAATTTAAGATACATGTCTTCAAATTCAGCCTAACGATTTTGGTCTAGAAGGGCTAAAAGCTAGTCCTTTGGTTTGAAGTGAGTTTGATCATTTTGCATGTTGTAGCAGTGTTTTTTATCATGGATAGAATTTTGGATCCTGGTATAATGTTTTTGATGCCTTGGTTTTATTTTGAGATTTTATTTATTTTCTAAGCTCCCATGGCCTAATTGGTTCTATTAGGCTTACCAAGGAAGGTGACTGAAACATGTATACTTGGTTGATTTTATTCAAAGTGCATATACTTCTTAGTGCTTGAGAATTTTGGTAAAAGTGTCCTTGATGAGTTACATTCTTTGGTTGAGCTTGGAAGTGGCTTTAGTGATGTTTGGAGCTTGATTCCTCAAGATTGATTCTTGATTCCTTGGATCCTGGATAAGCATTTTTGGAGATTGATCTATTTGGATGCCTTAAGCCTTGAACTGAAGATTCTAATTAGTGCTTTCATATTGTTGACATCATAATGTTTCCATTTATATGTGGTTTTTTTCTTGGTGAAGTGATTTGATATGTGAACCAACTCAGTTTTGAAGACCTAGTTTTGGGGTCTTGAAGCCAACTTAGGTAGTGTTAGAAAAGAATTCATTTTGGGGTCTTATACAATGTTATGAAGAATCTAATGAGTTTCATGAGTTAGATGAAATCAATACCTTCCTGTTGATATGTCACATGTGTCATGATTATGAGTTTTTTTTTTCCAATTCATTCGGTCTTGGAAGGTGATTTTCAAGTGTTGAAGACCCAATTTGAGATGTTTGTTTCTTGGTATGTTTCATGATGATAGTAGTTGATGAAGATGTTTTTGATCTTGCTGAAGGTTATGATAGGATTTCTTTGGGTTGTGTCAATATTCTTGAGTCATGAAAAATATGGTATATTCCCTTAAATATTAGTTTGCATTTGTTGGAGGAGCAGACTAATGTTGTAGGCCTTCTTTGAGTGTTTTGGTTCTTGTTGGAGTTGTCCTTACCCTTACCGGCCTACTTGGGTATTTTTTGTTGATTTATATGATTATCTTGATGTATATTTATGTTGGGATGACTGACCTAGAGGTGTTTTTTGCAAGTGTCTTATATATAAGCAAGTGTATTTAGTCATTTTTTACTAGTTGCACCCATAGGGATGTGAGCGACCTAGAGAAGAAGGAAGAGGGTCTTAAAGGGTTCAAGGAAAGAGATTAGAAGATTGATGAATACCTGATAAATTTTAAGAATCATATATGTAAGGGAAATATACTTATTCAGTCTATGAAGAAGAAGATTTCAGCGAGTTAGGAGAGAGAGAAGTTTGAAAAGGAATTTCATAGTAATCTCCATCATACACTAGCATACGACTTACAACTAATTGCATCCCCATGGCCTTTCTCATTATGGGAATTTGATATCATTGGAAAGGCCAATCCTGAATTGGATAAAGGACATAAATTTATAATCACTTCTATTGAATACTTTACTTAATGGGTTGAGGCTTCTCCTTTACACACCACCACTGGTGAGGAAATCTGTAGATTTTTCAATACACATCATCACCTGCTTCGAGGTTCATTCCGCAATTTTAATTGAAAATGGTTCATCTTTCAAAAATCATGATGTCAAATATTTATGTGCCAAATATAAGATTAAACACACATTTTCTACCTGTTATTATCCTTGTGGTAATGGCTAAGACGAGGCCACTAATAAAACAATCATCAAAGTTTTGTGTGAGATTTTTGATAAATGTGGTGATGATTGGCATAATCAAATGTTATACACCCTTTGGGCCTACCATAAAAGTGTTCATATCCCCACCAATGCTACACCATTTTATTTTTTATATGGTACTAAAGCATTCATTCCTTTAGAACTTGAGGTCCCATCTTTATGCGTTTCTCTTTAAAATATCCTCCAAGAAAATGAATATCGGGAATGATGCGTACATGGACTAGAAATGTTTGATTCTCATCATGTACATGATTTAGAGCATCTTCGCGCTTAACAAGTGCATATCAAGTTCACCTATCATACTAAGGTGTGCCTGTGATAACTTAATATTGGTGATTTAGTGCTCAAAGAAAATCAAAAGAACGCCAATGTAGAACCTTCCCTAAAAAGAAAATTTAAATCTAATTAGCTTGGACCATATGTTGTTATTGAGAAAATTGGCCAAGGTGTCTATTTCCTCGCTACACTTATTAGTAAACCTCTTTAAAATATTATAAATTTTATGCACCTTAAGAAATATTATGCCTAACCACATTCTTTTCCACGTTTTTGGGGGTATATTACCCCCCCCCCCCCCCCCGGATACCTGATGACACACTCTTGTTCTAGGTTAAAACATGACTGTTGAGGGTGCATTTACATACATGGACCTCACCTTTCACACATACATTGGGGGGAAACCTTGCTTCCCTCTTCTATTCATATCATTTCATTCCAAAAATTCTAAAAAATAAAAAACATTAGCCTAGATCTTGATTGGATATATCATTGCTTACCTATATTATTATGTGTTTCCCATTGTTTATCATGTTACTTATATTTATAATATGCTCTATCTTTTTTCCATGCACGCATATGCATTCACATGCTACTTATTGAGGTGAATGTATATTAATTAAATGTTCTTACATAATGTATGATGTTTAGAACTATTCTCTACCAGTACCACTGAAGCTCCTAGGGGAATCTACCTCTACTATTTCTCTATTCAAGTTATATTATTACAAAATATACTACTTTCATTCCTATTTAAATTATTTGTATGTACATTGTGGCATACTTTCAATTTTTATAGCATGCTAAAGGATGTTTCATTTGTAGAATTTATCTTATAGGCCTACTTCAAACCATGGTTATGTGATTTTCTTGTATCGTGTCTATGTTTGTGTCTTGATTTTCATTTTTTATGGGATATTCCCTATGCTTGATTGTATATTTCAATTATATCACCTTGATGGATTTAAATGCCTTGCAAAATCTTGATTGATGTCTCATATATTCAACCAACTACTCATTGTGTATTTTACCATATTAATGCATGTTTTGACTAGCTTCTATTGCATCATGCCATGCTTGTTTGTGATTAACACTTTTGGTTAGCCTTTCCCATTGTTTTTCATGCACCATGGTTATTACCATGTGTATTCCCTATTCCCCCTGCAGTATTTCTATCTCAAATGTGCACATTAGGTTTATCTTTCCTCGTTTAGGTTGCACTATCTTTGGTTCATCTCACGCACCTCAAATGAGGGGAAGCAATAATCGGGTGACTATTTCACCCTCTTAGAAGTTCGGAGATCAGACACAGAATAGTACACAACAAAATCAGAATAAAAAAGAGCTAATAACATGGATTATAATCAAACTTGGGCCAAAATTAGTGCAGGGACAAAATTTCCCAATGCAAATAAGAACGGTGGGCGCTAGTGTCACAATTGGGTGGTTCTATCCTAGGGGTAGAAATATTTATAATACAGGATCAACACTTTTTCAGTGTTAGGTTTATCCAAAGTCTAGCAACATATAATCAGTTACATGTTACAATCAATTACAACATGAAAAAAATCAGTGGCAAGTTACATACTCTGGGAAAGAGAACTAATTAAGTCTTTTTTCTTGAGTTCAAATAAGGAATTAAACATAGGGAATATATAGGAAAATAATATGCCAAGAACGATGTGTCATATGTGACTAGTTTCCATTGGGTTTGTGACCATATGCAGTGACACTTATCCATGGGGAAGCATTAACAATTGGAGGGAAAATCCTATAGATCTCCCAATACTCTTCCCTTGGCAACATGGCACTTGAATCCTCAGTTTAGGGACAGGAATCCTAAATCCTTGGTATTATTATGACCATCTCCAAGGTAAAAAACATAAAAGAATAATTATATTCCTTCTCTCATGAAATTCAAGTGTACTCTATATTTGATTCACTTGTCATCGTTATGCATTTCTATTTTCAAACTTGCTTAGTTAAAGTTCAATTTCATTTATCATGAACATTGACTACACTTATCTTCATTTACAGGTCTGACCTTACTCCGACAAAAGGGAAACACACAAATGTAACAAGAAGTAATCTTAATCATAAGATGCTCAGAAAAAGGAAATATTCAATGAACAAACAAGTGCATAATATATATTATGCACACAAGGTCACCCTTACGATCCTTATCCTCTTCTATATTCCACGATAAACATTCTATAATCTCCATTCGGCATGATATCAAGTAAATTCCTCATTCAGAACATGATTGGTTAAAACTCCCTTCATCCCTCCACAAGGTACACTCTTCCTATTTACTTTATGCCATGTTATTGGTTACAACTCCCATCAGCTCTCCACAAGGTACACTCTTCATATTTAATTTATGCTACCAAATATTCATTCACCAACATAAAGTGGGGGAAAAGGTAGTCACAAAATCAAACACTTTATATTTACAACATGCCTCTAAGTATGCCATTATATGCATGATTCCTAAGTAAGGAAGTTATACATTAATAACACTTGCTTTGCATTTACATTGCTTTATCCTTGTGATACTCTATCATTTTCTTTTCTCGAATGAATACTTTACTTTTAGATATTGGACAACATATGACCCAGCTCTATATTTTCTTTTATATCCTCTGAGCATCCTAGATAAAACTACCCATTAGAGTGCTCATGCCCCCTTTGGGCCCTTCTATCCTTTTCCCTCCTTTTCTCAAATTTCAAATGCCACATCATTTGTTATCTTTTCTAAATTACTACCCATCACTTTGGGTTGGCCTTCTTAATTTTTAATGATAAAATTCAAACAAGGGAATCGTATATATATATATGACCTACTCATTATTATTATGGGTTGGAAAACTTTGGGGCTATTACTTGTTATCTACTACTTAGGAAAATAACAACATTCAAGGAATGCATTTGGGCTACATTATTCACTATATAGGAGGGGTTATTTCTTAATTCTATCTCACACATTCATCTTGGGGGAAAATTAGTTATATCCCACTATCTTGGTGTGATTGGCACATGGGAAAACTATCTTCAAGTGACACAATTCAATCACACATACACTAGAACTACATAGAGTCTAAAATTTAGTGCAACACTCGGTGACAATCACATTGGGGTGAATATTGAGGTCAGTCTGAATTAAGCATATGCATTATTTATTTCATCTAATGTTTTCTTGAGCCTTGTGCAGATAGCTATGGTTTGGTTTGTATGTTCAGGTACAACAGTAAAAACCTACAATGAATTAGATGCGAGAAAGAGTGAAAGGAAACAAACATCATCAAAACCTGAAAAGATCCAATCCAGAGTTGTTATCAGGACACTAGTGCTAAGCTCATACACTAGCACCTGAGTGGTCTTGTCCTTATCTAGAAAATTCCTATCTAAAGGATTTTAAAGTTGTATTTTTCTAGACAAAGCTTGCTTGGTCTAGATCCATCCTATACCACTTAGTTTCCATCCCAGAATCATCTGAGATCTATGAATACAAGCTAATTCATTCTTGTCTCACTATTTATTACGCATTCTTATTTCTTGTATGATATATCATTCTTGTTATTATTATATTCATTTTAAATCTCAATCCTCTGACAAAGATTTAAATTTCTTTGAATCACCAAGCAATATATGTACACCATCATTAAAAATGAAACTAGTAGAGTTCATAAGCTTGTCCCTCATTACAATGTTTTTTTGGACATAGGAGTTGTTAACATAAAGAAGTAAAAGTAACTAACCCATAATATGAACACCAGGTATAACATCAAAAATCATGTCTTTGACATATAATAGAAAGGAGAACACAAAGATACTCCTGGTTCTGATTATCCTCCTACCATATAAACATTTATTCAAAAATTCCTTGATTTTATAGGAGAGAAACTTTATATGTTACATAAACACATTACAGATTACATTTCTAAAAAACTAGAATTAGATATTAACCACAAAAATCCTCCTGCAAGTAGAGAAAATGATTATACTACTAGACAATGCTACCCCTCTTTCATCTAATGATCATACTAAAATTTTCATTTATCTTATTGATCACTTAATTCAACAACAAATTACAATGGATATAATCAATTCTTACAAATGAAAAATAACTTGGCCCAACTCACTAGTCATCTAAAATGGTCTCTTGGGGCATGAAAAGACAATTCTAGTCCACTCCTTTCCTGGTAGGTATCAATAGAGAACTCATTACCTGACCTACCATTCAAAATAGGTTTCTTCAAGATATTCAAGGAAATCCTCTCACTCACCACATTGCTTCCTTAGACATTGGAGGGATCACAACTTCTATTTCTTATGATGGCTCTACTAAACCTACCCTTCACATCAAATATTTTGGAAGCATTTACAAGTATTGGATCATATCTAACTCCTATGCAACCACAAAAATATTGGCTAAAATACTTAAAATATATGTTTTGTATTGGTATCACACTCTTTTTTCTAACTCTATTGCTAAACTTGAAATCTTAGTTATTGCCCTAGTAAATGAATTATAATACCATATTTTTCTTGAAACCAACATTGACAAGTTCATCAACTATAAACAATATGAAAATGAATATGCTCAAGATTTAATCAAAATATGGAAAACCATACCCACTAAGGCTAAACATAACATTCCTGCTGAGAGTCTATTTGAGACATTCCCTAGATCCCTCGAGCCTTGAATTTAGTACAAGGTGAGATAAATTTCTCCTACCACATTGGAAGAAACATTCAAGAAATCCAAATGCCAAAACTACCTCGTGAAGGAATTTGAAAAACTTTCCCCTAACAAAAAATACCTAGGAATGTACATGTTCTCACATGTCCTAGAAATATGAATTCCATAGATGATTGAGTCATGATAACTCTTCCTCGAGGAAATTATTCTTATAGGACCATCCACAACATATATCATTCCACTCCTAAACCACAAGATGGTTCTCACTCCCATTATTATTGCCATAACGACTACCATTATTCTTTGTCTAAGGGGGTCTTGAGATGACATTTACCTCAACAATTCACCATGGTATTATACACTTATCAAAATCTTCCTCAATAGCATGATGAAAGAAGTTTTTTAGAGGCATGCCAATTAGGGACACTCCTATAAAATTTTGCATGCCCTCTGATCCTTCTCCTATACCTTACACCTTGGTTCTAACTTTGATCATGAATCCATCACCCAATAAAGGTTAGATGAAGTCATCAAGGCACATGATAAGGCCCAATAACATGATTGGCATGAGAAAGTTTATAAATCCAATGAATATGTTAAATTCTATAATGACCCCCTCCTCGATCACTCTAAATATGACCAACCTAATTTTGATCCTACTCAAAGTAATAATGCATCAAATATCATCATCATATTCCCCATATGGGATGTATCTAATTACCTATTAATGTATATCCTTGTGCCATCTACATCAAATTCATGATCTTAAACCTCCCCTTATCTCATAAAATTATCCCATGTTGACTATGGTCCCACTACATGTGTGCATTCATGTCATCCACCTGCCAATTTGTTATCTATAAAGTAAAATTAAACACTAATCCTTTAAACTCAACCTCTTCCAAAAATGTGGGACATTCAAAATTCCCACCATGGAGGAGCTTGCTAATATACAACTTTTTGAATATCAACAATTAAAGTATCCTTTCGAATCCATTTATAGATATATATTGGTCATTTTAAGGTCATGGGTTGTATTCTTCCCAACCTTTTCAACTCATCGGATGAGCCTGATGACCTCAACCTTATGATTAACACTTTCAATTTCTATAATGATATTAACTCACAATTACCTCCTACCCTACAACCTATCTCTCACAATAAATATGTCAATAAAGTTATGATCACTATTAATCATACTAAATGTCCTCCAATAGATAACATCGTCCAACCTAAAACTATCATTGGTTCACGCACTATTGATGTTACCATGCTTGAATATGATTATGGTTATACCCTAGATGACTCTTTCTTACTGGGTTATGTCCAAGATAACCGAACTAATGTAAAGCACTTCAAGCACACATGAGATAACAAAAAAAAATTAGGTTCTTACTAACCTTGATGGTCACTCTATGTGATTCATATTGAGTGTTGTACTGCATTTGAAACTCCTTGTAGTTCCTCTAGTGTGCATGCATGTTTGTATGCAATTAATCACTTGACCTATCTTTTCCCTCATGCCTCAACACTAATAATGAGCTAAGTAAGTTCCCTAATCAAAACCCTTATGTGAATAATATAGAACACATGAAAATTATTAATTAACCCTTTTGATGTCCTCATTAGATGTGTTATTATAGTCATTGATTTCTATCTAGTACATGGATAGATAGATAGGTGATTGCAAGATGATAAATACTTATAGACAACTTATATATATATATATATATATATATATATATATATATATATATATATATATAATATAATTCCTTTACTTTCAAATTCAAACCTAGTGACTCAAAATGTCATCCCAATACATAAGGTGCAAAATTAAAAATAGTAATGAATGAGCCTACTAGAAAAAGAGGACAAGACCACTTTACTGAATGTTAAACCATGTGATAGTCTAGACCAAACAGTATTGTCATGTACCATAGTTAACAAGAGTCAAATAGTCAAAACTAATAGACATAGATCTATGTGACATGGCAGAAAAGATATGGAAGAGTCAAAGAAGTCAATAGACAAAAGTCAATTGGTCAATATGTTCAAGCAAGAAAACAAGGACCTGCACCACTAAGTTCTAGTTCCATTACACACACACACACACACACACACACACACACACACACACACACACACACACACACACACACACACACACACACACACACACACACACACGCACGCACGCACGCACGCACGCACGCACGCACGCACGCACGCACGCACGCACGCACGCACGCACGCACGCACGCATGCATGTCCATACATAAAATTTCTATGTGTAAATATATACATGTGTATACATTTACATGTACAGGTGTGTATATAAATGTATATATTTGTGTGTATGTGTATGTATACATGTGTGTGTGTGTGTGTGTGTGTACATGCATACATACATACATGTGTGTATGTGTGTGTGTGTATACATGTATGTGTATATGTATATGTGTGTGTATATGTATATGTATGTAAGTACACATATACATACATATAAGCACGCATGCATCCATGCATGCGCATACACACATGCATGCATACATGTGTATGTAAGTATGTTTGTATCTATGTGTGAGTATTATCATACCTTTTATAAATTATTGTCTTCTTCATTTTTTAAGGAAACATAGATGACTATGAATGGAAGTGTGAAGAGAGGAGTCGAAGTATATGAATTGGTTGATGATGTTTAAATTTTCTTATAAATGTTACATGGTTGATTTTATTAGGTTATTTAGCATAGGTTTATTATAATATAATTATTAAATTGTAGACACAAAATTACGCGCTTGGGTACATTTCTAGGTCCTAATCACATACCATTATTCATATGATTCCTAAGCGAGAAAACTAGTAATTGACATCTATATTTGGCCTCTTTCTTGTCTTTATTGCTTTGTCTCTAGTCTTTCACACCCTACAGCCCAGTCGATGATTTATTGCTTTATCTTTCATGATGTCAGGCACTAGCACCTAGCCAAGATGCCAGCACCCAAGTATCCTCATCCCCTCTAGGCACCCCAGCCTCTTTATATCTTTCTCGCCTATTTTGGGCATCTTGTTTTCTTATGGATCAGCCTTCTAGTTGTCAATTATGAAATTCAACTAAGGGAATCATATAAATACAAAGCTATGTGACCAAAATAAAGGACCAAGATCTAAACATCTATTATCACCACCTAAGGTTGCATCCAAAGGCATTCTAATAGCATAAAAGCCATCCATATAGCTCTCATTCAAAGGGAAAAGGACTACATTTTTTTGCATACACACATAGGAGGGGAAGTTCATTTTTTCATCCACACATCTATTTACATTGGTACATCTAGCTATTTCTTGTTATAATGTGTACTTATACACGGGCCTCCTAGGGCACGATTTCACACACACTTCACAAGAACTACATGGAGTATGAGATGTATTGCAAAACTCAGTCGTAAGTTCACTCTATCAGATGACATCCGAGGTCATCGTGACTCCCCATTTGCATATTTTTTAGGATTTGATGTGTCTTGGGGTTTTACAAGATATCATTTGTTTTCTAGGTTATAGGTGAATATATTGATCATCCAGCGACATACAGGGAACCAACAACAAAGGTTAGTGACCACCTTATGGCACCATAAAAATCAGATTTCAAGCTTTACTGCAGTCACAGGTGCCTAGGCGCCCCATTCCCATTTCAAGGCCCTGGTCCAGCTTATTCTAGAAGTTCCACAATTTTCTGAGTGCATTTGTGGTAGTTTCTTCCTCATGTTTATCATTTTTATAGTCCATAACACTTTGGGATTTGTTACGAAATCAACTAAGTCTCATATTCCCTCTCTTGCACTTAGGGTTTCATTTTTTATTAGCTTATTACTTGCGTCAAATTTGTGCTTTATTGTTTATTTATAACATGTGACTCTACAATATCTTAGGGTTTTGTAAATTCCATATTTGTTAAATCAATTACTAAGAGATTCTATAATTGAATAAATAACATAACTATTTAGGCAATGAAATAATGTTTTTGTATATCATGTAGTGTTGATTTGAGTTTCCAACTTCCTGCCCATATGAGTGTATGATTAATCAAGAAACACTAAACAACGTCGAGTATACAAGGGCTTAGTACCTTGGAGATGACGATGGATGATACGGGCACAAAGTTGATATCGGACTCCTCGATGTGATCCCAGCAAACCTGCAGCTCACATACACTAGAGAAAGATTGATTAGAGATTTTATGCGGGGGTTGCCTGACAAAGCAGATCTGGGAAGCGTTAACTCCCTCGGTGGCTGTCAACCCCCGTGTGATAAGAATAATAATAAAATAGAGTCCAAACAGATAACATGCAAATTGATAAACAAAAGAACCTGAAAGATGTCGATATGCAGATGGTGTTATTGATCAGATGAGTGCAACATGAACCTCACCACATGAACCAAATCATGAGTAGAGTACCATGGAAATTCCACATGTTATCAAAAGATAGAATAATAATGATATTGTGGCTAAAATTTCTCAGCATTCACCCAAATTTTCTAACTTTTTCTTCCTTTTTTTCAAATATGGGGAAAAACCCATATTTATAACTTAGATGTGAGGTTAGATTGGGGTTAACAAGTAACTGGGGTTGGGTAGAGTAACCTGAGTTAAGAGATATGATGTGATCACGTGGGGACCACGGCTTGAATTATTAGATGGAGTGGGGAGCATGATTGACATGGTGGGTGAGATAAAAGATTCCATTTAAAAATGGGTGTCAGATGGGTGTATTAATACCCATGGATTAAATAATTTGTGAGAGATGGGGATAATTCCAAAAGTTGAATTATTAAATGGGTTTATATGGAGCCCATTTAATAATTAATTAAACAAGATGAGAAAATAGATGGGATTTCATTTAATTTAAGAAAAAGAAAAGTGAGAATGGAAATTGCATGAATGTGAGATGACGGAGGGGTGCTATAACCAAAAATAGGTGTCTACATTTGCCCCTTTTTGTTGAGTGGTTTGCGATAGCAAGCCATGAGACAAAAACAAAAAGGGTTAGATGAAATATGTGTCTAAAGATGGATGAAGATATGACCAAAGGCAAGATGCCTCAGGTAAAAAAGGATCACAATAACAATGAAAAACAAAATGTATGGCGGTGACTTCAATATCACATCGGTAGAGGAAAATTGTGGTCTCAACGGAGACAGACGACAACGTTCTACAGACCAGTGAGTGGGTGAAGACCACTGCAGTATGGATGTAAACCAAGATGACCAATGGGTCATAGGAAAACATCAAAATATGTGCAACTGAATGTGAAAGATGTGCACAATCCTTTGTTTACAAGGAATCGTGTGAAAAATCATGCATCCAAAAATGGACGAGAATGAAGATAATGATGCCCCAACCCAGGGCACGAGAAGGACAAAAAATTGAGTTATATGCACCGACAAGTACAAGGATGAAAAGGTGCCCCAACATAAGACATAGATGGATGTTGAAATAAGATATCCCATGGGGAATACTGATAAATGTGTATATGATGAGTAGATAGGATAGAAAGGTGAGATAAAATTCCCTAAAAGGGTAATAAATATAATGACAATCATGTTTCATAGGAAATATGCATAAGTGTTAGCAAATTAGAAGGTGAAGAAGACAAAGAAGTCTTGTTTCTTCGACAAGTATGATAGAGATACTTTTGCGACAAAACAAAAGTAGAGAAAATATTCATGGAAGAGAACAAGATTAGATAGGTGATGGTCATTATGGTATCTTCCAAGACAAAAATGTCAAAAGAAGATGGGAAGAGATTCTTAGAAATGGATATGATGATGTCCCTGTGAGAGGACTGACGAAGATAAAAGATGTGACAGGGTTCTCAAAAAGAGAAGAGGTCAATGTTGCAAAGAGAAGAACAAGAACGGTAATGAAAGGGATAGATGGTGATACATAAATGGAGAAACATTGGCATTGACTGTGAATGCCAGATGTGAGGGATGTTGAGAAAGAGAAAAGGGAATAGACAGAGGATTGGTTGATTATGAGAAGAGCAAGAAAGATTGAATATGAAGGCGACATGGGTATGGAATAGAGGGACAGAGACGGAGGAGGAGAAAATAAGGAATGAAAGGGGAGGAAGAAGATAACAAAGAAGGATTATAGAGAAAGGGGGAAATGAAGAAGGAAAAACAAAGAGAAGACAAGAAAAGAACAGAGCAGAGGATGAAATTATGAAAAAGAGAGAGAGTTATTCAAGATGAAAGGTGTGAAGAAGGATGGAGCAGAGGAAAACAGAGAGGTAATAGAAAATGAAAGAGATGATAGAGCAAAGAAAATTGAGGGAAACAGATCATAGTGAGGAAATCCAAGGCAAAGAATATGGAACTGACCACATGGAAATGCATGTGGATGATGAGATGATAAAGGAGATGGGATAATGCTGAAGAGCCATGTTTTTGATGGGGAAGTAAGGAGGAAGTGCGAGGTAAAATGGGGAGAAGGACGATGTAGAGGAAGTGAAATAAGATGAAGATCAGAAAGGAGGAGAAGACAACGAAGAAAATTATGCAGAAGGAAGGGAACCAAGAACGAAGATATTTGATAAAGAGTGAGAAACACAAGGAATGTAAAGAGAAGCTTGAGGGGAGGAATGACATCGATTGGAAAAGAAATGGAGATGCATGAGATGAGGATATGCTGATGACGAGAAAATAGAGAGAGGGTGTATGATGAAGACAATGAAGAAATTGGCAAGGAAGAATGGAAGATGGAGAGGTGGTGAGGAAAAAGAAAGGATGGGATAGGAGAGGCAATGCCAGTGAATGGATGTTAGGAGAAATCCACCGATAATGATCAGTAGGAAAAGATGGGACAAAAGATGAGACAAGGCAGAAAGTAAACGAAGAATGGGAGGGGGAACGCCAATGAAGGGATGTTAGGAGAAGTCCTCCGATAATGATCAGAGGACACAGAGGAAGGAAGGAATGAAGATAGAATGGAGGAGGTCAAAGAAAAGGATTCAGGCTGTGCAGAATGGGGATGAGTGATTTTTAGGAGAAGTCCACCGATAATTACTAGTGTGGAAATGGAAGATGATGATGAAAGAATGTTAGAGGGAGACCAATGACAATGATAGGTAAATATGGGGGTAGATATGTGGGAGAACTCTAGAAGATGAAGTGGAAAGAGTAAAGAAAGGAGGGATAACGATGTGTAGGAAGATGAAGGTGAGGAGAGGATGCAATGGATGAGAATGAACGAGAGAGAAATGAAGAAACAAGACACGAAATGAATGGAGAAGCAATGGTTAAGTAAGATTACCCAGCGACGGATGATGGAGATGAAAAAGGGACCAGTAGGAAGTGGTGTTTGCGTGAATGGAAGAGGAGGTGAGAGGATGTGATGATGGGGAATGCCGAGAAAATGTAGATGGAGAGAATGTGGGGTAGTGGGGGAGTGCAGGATGACAAATCATGCTTAAGAGGGACTCTTAAGTAAGATCGCCATGCCGTAGGAGGATTTAAGTAAGATCACCAAACTGGAGCAGTGATGATATGGAAGGAGAAAGACAACATTGTATTGGATGCAGGTGTGGAATGGTTGGTTGGAATGGATGAGTATGATGAGAGGCGGGAGACAAAAGATGAGGAAGAGATGATGGGAGATGGAAGGATCAGATGGCAAACCATTCTTAAGAGGAACTCTTAAGTAAGATTTCCCTGCGATGGAGATGGTTAAGTAGGATCGCCAAACCGAAGAAGAAGAAGAATGATGAAAAGACTGAGCAGTGTATACCAAAATGGAACAAGAGATGAAAGGAGGTGATATTAAAGTGATAACAAAGAAACAAAGGAGTGTGACATGAGTGGATGGAGGAACATATGCAATGTAGATGGAGAGTGTAAGGGAAATCCTTAACTGGGATGCCCACATGGTGGTAGTGATGATGCAAGAGTGTTAAGTGGAAAAGGAGGAGTGGAAAGATGTTTGTGGTGGTGATTGTCATCTATTGAAAGAGGAAATGGTGGAGAAGCTTCTACAACAGGAGGATCCAAGGAAGAAGATATACCTTAACTAAGATTTGCTGGCTGTATGGATGATTAAGTAAGATTGTCAAACTGAAAGTGGAAGAGTAAAAGGGAAACTCAAGAGGAAAGACAAGTAAGATATCTGGCATCGTGCAAGGGGATAGAAAGGTGAGAAGGATGATGTGGAGACAAATGGTGATGAGTGGACATGGAGAGCGAGGAGCAATGGATCAAAGATGTCATTGAACATGTTGAGAGATAAGGAGCTGTAGGATAACGAACTTTCCTTGAGAAGGATCCTCAAGTAGGATTCACAAACTGCAACGGTGATCAAGTAGAATTCACAAACTGAAAAGTGTATTTGCAAACACATTCATGGAGATGATGGATAGATATAAAATTCATAGTGTGAAATTTGATGTGATTTTTATAAAAGATGATTTGGATGAGATGAATGGAACATAGTTGTAGCAAGGGTGTACAGGGAAACTATGTTTCGAACTGGATTGGAGATAAACAAGAAAGGGTTACCACTCAAGGCATTGCACTTGTAGCCAATAGCAGGTGTTAATACATAACCAACGATAGTTAGTTATACCAAAAGATCATGAGGGAAATATGGATGAAAGATGCTCGTAATCCTAATGTTGACATGACAAAGGGATCGAAGATGTGACTTGTACGTGGGAAGAGGGATCTCCAAAGGTGGTGTTCCTTAAGTCTATGCCCCAACTCTGGGAAAGGGAAAGAACAATAGCAGAAAGCTGATCAATGCGGGAAGATTTCAGAAAATGTTGATAAAAGAAGGTTGATCAATGCGGAAAACCTTCCAGATGCCATAATAATAGAGTAGCCATCCTTCGAGGGTATGGTCTACTTTATACATAATATAGATGACAAGAATAATATGATAGCCATCCTTCAAGGGATCGGTCTATTTCTTTTGATTTTGATTTGATTTTTGATTTGTATACTTTTTTTTTTTTTTTCTTTTCTTTGCATAAACAACTGTCCTTCGAGGGATCAGTCTATTTTTGATAACTTTGATTTTTCCTTTTGCATACTTGAGTTTGAGCTTCACATGGGGGAGAGCTGGGAATAGCTAAGTAAACCACTTAAGAGGGGATAAGGAATGTACAAGAGACACCCTGGACCCTTCGCATGGCTGCAATAGGAGAATGAGAAGGTGATGGATGTAATGGTTATGGGGTCACATCAAAGTAGTGAAGGCAGACCACATAATTCAGATCATTACAATGACAAATGGAAGGGGCTAAAGATGGCAGAACAATCTAAGGATGTAACTAAGTGCTCATTGGTAGATATGCTAACAGTAGACTGGTCGCAAGTGTAATGCATTAAGAGGTTCCATCTCTGGTTTACCACCACGAGAGGGAAGACAGTGAAGTTGCAATAAGATGAGATGATAGCCAAGCAGGAAACAAAACTATGTCCTGAAGGAAACAAACATATGACCACAATGGTGGATTTAGATGAAAATAAATGATGCCCCAAGAGAGACATAAACATAGAAGGACAATCATGGCCTCAAAGGAGGGCTTGACTTTGAAATAAAGGTGTCCCAAAAGAGACACATATAGCCACAATGGTGGACTTTGAAAAAGATGGTGCCCCCAAAAGAGGCACAAATATAGCCACAATGGTGGACTTCAAAATGGCCTCAAATGATTTGATGAAATAAATGATGTCCCAAAAGAGACACAAATATAGCCACAATGGTGGACTTGGAGAAAAAGGTCCCTCAATGGAGAGACAAACATGGCCTCAAAGGAGGACTTTGATGAAAAATATGATACCCCAAAAGGGGCATAAACATAAAAGAACAAATATGGCCTCAAAGGAGGACTTATGAAATAAACGGTGTCCCAAAAGAGACACAAATATAGCCACAATGGTGGACTTCGAGAAATAGATGGTCCCTCAAAGAGACACAAATATGGCCACAATGGTGGACTTTGAAAAAATGGTCCCTTAATGAGAATAAATATGGCCTCAAAGGATTAGAAATGAGATGAGGATTTGGGTAGAAATAGTTTAGATTGGATGAATGTGAAGGAGGTAGACAAAACAGTGTCAAAGAGTGAAGTCCCCTAGTAACAAGGGAGTTGTACGGATGATGTGCTCAAGGGTGAGGGAAGGTTGTTCCCCCAATAAGTTAAATGTGAAGGAGTTAAAGGATGTCGAAAGAGTTTAGATGAGATTGTTTTAGATTTGGATGGGGTAAATGATCGGAGACCACAAGTGTGCTTAGTAAGATAAGTGGCATTGATGAACAATGGAGGGCATTCCTTAGGAGGAATGACATGGGCTGGATGGATATTAAGGGATGATGTGGATGGAGGGATCATGGGAGATCCGACAGATGGGATATGGATTGGATTCAAGGTAGATGGAGAAGGAACTTTCCCCTGAATGAGGAAATCATCTTTCTCAATAAGGTTGTGGACGATTGACCGAAAGGCCTTACAATGTTCGATGTCATGACCTGGGGTACGATGATAAGCACAACTGCAATTAGGATTGAACCATGATGGCTTGGGACCATAGGGATTAAAGGATTTAATATGAGGAAGTTTGATGGTAGATGTTCAAGTTAAATGTCGAAAGATATCTGCGTATGACCCCATTGAAGTGTCATGGGGAAGGTAACTTTCGTGGGTTTTGATAGGATATTTCATCTTGGAGTTAGGAGAAAACATGGATGTAGATTGGATAGGTGAATTTCGTGTTTTGGAGGAAAAATCAAATTTGGTTGAAGGATGGTATTGTTTGGATGTGGATTGATTATTGCAAGATGTCGTAGATGGAAAAACTGATCCTGACATGGATGTTGTGGCATTGGATTGTTGAGAAGAGGGAAAACCTGAATGTTTCCAAGGATGTGCAGGGGACTGTCGGGGATGTTTTCCCCGAGCCTTAGACTTCAACCGAGAAGATTTACCTCTAGCAGGGATGACAATAATTTCAACCAGAGGATCTGATAGTGGTGGTGTGGTTATTAATGGAGAAAATGTCCTAAAACAAGATGAAGATGTTAATGAAGAGATAGGTGTTTGTATGATGTGATTAATGATATCTATGTGAGATGTGGATTGTTTCGGTTTTGGCATGGGAAGAGTTGATTTTGTAGAGGGAGAAGGTAAAGCATCTTTATTTGATTTAGGTGGATGTGTTGGTTCAGTAGATGATCCAAAGGGTATCTTTGATAGGGTTAGATTGAGAGGATTTGGTTGGTGTGATAGAAGGATTAGGTAAAGAGTATTGGGATAACACTGGGTGATGTGGCCATGGGAAGATATAGGTAAAGATGTCAAGGTAGGGATAGGTGGACTTGTTGATATGATAGGTATAGGGGTCATTGGGATAGATAAAGATGTAGGCATTTTTGGAATATTTGGAGATGTGGGTGATATGATAACCGATGGAGTAGACCTTATGGGTATGGGTAATGCAGCAAATGCAGGAGCATTTTTGGATGTAGAAGTAGAAGGGACTGGTTGTTTCATAAATGTTTTGAGGGGTAAGAATGATATGTTTGCTAAAGGGATTGATGTCGAAGGTGGGGTTGTAAGGGTGCATGTAGTAGAACTGAGTTTAGTTGGGATGGTTGTGAGCAATGTAGGTGTAGTAACAGGTGTATTTGAGGAAGATGTGGGTGAAGAAATAGATGGGAGAGATGTAGGGATATGTGTGGATATGAGTGGGGCCGAAATAAGTGCTAAGGATGAATCTAATGTGATAGATTGGGGTGTGTTTGAAGTGGCAGAAATGGATGATATAGTTGAATTTGATGTGGATGTGATAAGGACAAGAGAAGGTGTAGATTCAGGATAGGTAGTGAAAGTTGATGTAGGTGTGACAGGTTCTAAATAAGGGATGGGAATAATGTCCACTATGGGAACATGCAGAGTTGGTGATAAGATGGGATCTTGATTGACAGTGTCAACCATACAAGCGTTTGATAGTTGAGATGTAAAGGGGGTGACGTGATTTGTTGGTGGTTGATTAGTTTGCACAGTGGAGGTATCAATTTGGATATCCCCTTGATTTACAAGTTGTTGGACATGATCTTTGAAGGAATGACATCTCTCAATGTCATGACCTTTGACTCGATGATATTTACAAAAGTGGGCCTCATGATACCAAATAGGCTTGGCTTGTGAGTTGTCCACGGGTCGTATGGGAGGAAGTTGGATGGAGTTTACACTCATCAACTTATCAAATACAAAATTGTATGATTCTCCTAAAGGAGTGTAGTTGGTTGTTGATTGAGGAGATCGTTGTTGAGACCATGTGCTTGATGTAGATGGGGATGAGGGTTCAATGACCACAGTGTTGGCTGCCGCCTTGAACTTGCCATTATGTGTGAATGGTTTAGTGGATTCAATTTTTGGTTTAGTTGAACTTAGTTTAAGATGACTCTGCTTAATGGCACCGGTTTTGAGCTTGCGAGCCATTGTGAAATATTCATCAAAGGTTCAAAATGATTGGATCTGAAAAGTGGATGATATATGTTTGGCACACGAACGAAAGAATAATTCGATGAGTTTGGTTTGCGGGATAGTGAAGGATAGTTGGTTTATAACATCATGCCATCATGTGACGAAGTCGGTGATGGGCTCGTCTTCATACTGTCGAATGGTATATAGATCAGCGATAGTGGTTTTGCGTGCAATATTGATAGAAAAGTGTTCTAAGAACAACTGTGCAAGTTGAGTGAAAGAGAATAAGGAATTTCGTGGGATACTGTTGTACCAGTCCAACCGGGACAAGACAAAGACATGGGGAAAGTGAAAAGAAGTAGATCGTGATCATGCGCAATAAGACAACATGCATGTTTAAATGCGAGGAGATGTTGTTGGGGATCTTCTTTATTGTTGAACTTATTAAATGCAGGAAGTTTCCAATGAGGAGGGTAGGGTTTAATTGGAACTGATGGATGAATCGGTTCATTACATATTTGTTCATAGGATAAGGTGTTCTTGGGTAATATGGTAAGGGTTTCTAAACTAGGCCAACCGATTCATTAAGGCGTGAATTGAATCACTCGAGGTGTTGTAAGGTTGAGATTGGATTGGTTGTGTGGTTTGAAAAGTAGTTTGATAAGGCAAATGATGTGTTTGTGGGTGTGTGGGTGTTTGGTGAAGCGTCTGATAAGGTGGTTGATAAGTTTGTGGATAGGATGTTTGTGGAATGGTTTGATAAGACAATTGATTAATTTGTGGATATGTAGGTGTTTGGGGAGCTACTTGGCAAAGACTAACATGTGTCACAAGTTGGGATTGTTGCATAGGTTGGTGTTGAGCAATAGGGGCATGACGATGAGTGGGGATATGTGTGTTAAGAATTGGAGATGGCTGGGTAGGCCTATTAATGGAATTTTCAAAATGGGATGTGGGTGGAATGCGATCCACCAATTTTGGAGATTGGGAGGATTGAGAGATTATAGGATATTTCTGGAGTAAGAAGTCATATATGGGGTTAGGAGGAGATTTGAGTGTATCTAGAGGAGCAGGAGATGGTGGTGTGATCGATTTAGGAAGACTGGCTTGATGAGGGATATGAGGGTTGGTGTCAAGGTGGGGAGAATTTTGTATGACATGGTTCTCATGAGGTGAGACCATGGAGACTGGAGATTGAGTGACTGAAGGCGTGGTTTTGAGTTTAGTATCTTGTTGGGTGAGATCGTCAGAAGGAAGTAACTTTATTGGATAGAGTAGATTGTTTTTTTGTCTCGATTTGAGAGAGAGCGACAATAGGTGTGAAATAGAGAAACATTTTTTTATGTATGTTGTTGATAAAAAAATCAAGAAGAATATTTCTTAACATCATGATTAATTTAGAGGATGTGAACAGAAAAGAAAAGTAGGTAACAAAGGTGCTTGAAGGAGTTTAAGGTTGGTTTTAGGAAGTATATCTAAGATGGTTTCCTATTGGGTGTTTAGGTCCCAATCAGTTAACCAGGTGAGAGGAATGTTTTGATGTGTTAATTATGTTTGTGCAGTCTTAGGCAGTGTGTGATAAGTGAAATGCAAATAGTTAAATTCTTTACTTAAGCTATGTGATCAGGCAGGATGCAGAAGGTTTATTTTAGACCAAAATGAAATGTGACATTCAATGTATACAGACACTCAGGAAAGGGAAATTTCGATGTAGAAAAGAGAAAATAGGGAAAAATGAGAAATACCTAGAGAATCACTTATCAGTGTTATTTGATTACATGTGTTTAGAGGTATTAATCATAGACTCGAAATGTCTAGTAACCTTAAAAGTACATCGTTCATGACTGGAAGAGGGTTCTGGAGAATGCTTTTCCTGTTATAAAGCACCACTCAGTGGTCTGAAATGCCCAGGTACTCTAGAATGACACCATGCACAATTGTGAATGAGGTTGATGAAAACATTTTGCATGGTGTGTTTGATTTAAATATTGGTCTTTGACAATGTAACATTGTTGTCGTGAGGTTATAGACATTATCCTGCAAGAAGATAATAAATGCTATTAGTTAAGGTAGTTAAAAAAATGACTTTATAAATTTTAAACATGGTGTCGTCGTAAATAAATGTAAATAAATATAAATAAAATAATTAATTAATCTAATTAATTAACAAAATTGCAGTTTATAGTCAATTAATTAGCTATGAAATGAACTATAGAATAAAAAAACATAAAATCTATAAGAATAATTTATGAAGTAAATTATTAACTAAAGAGGAAAGGTAAATTGAAATTATTAAATAAATATGTAGTGTGTGTGTGGTCGAGCCATGTGGAGTTCACATGGAGGGGTCGGCTTGGTCGGGGAAGTGTGCATGGAGAGAGTGGTTCAGTGTATGTCAGTTGGTGGTTGAGGATAGGGTCGAGTTGTATGTGGAAGGGTAGTTTAAGGATGGTGACAGGGATGTGGAGAGCTCAGATGGATAGTGGGTGAAGTCGGTGGAGGGAAGGAGCTGCATGGAGGGAGTTGAAGGAAGCGAGAGGAGGAAGATGGGGTAGGATTGAAGAGTATGGGTGAAGGATAAAGCACAGAAAGTGGAGGTAGGCTCGAGAGGAGAGAAGGGATGTGTTGGAAAGAGGGAGGCAGGATTTGGTGTGGGGTGTGGGCGTGTGTGTGTATGTCCTACGCCACACAGTTGCATCTTCCTGCTTATCTCTGCACACAAAGACAAACTTACAAGGAAAAAGAAAGGATCATAAAATAAGGACACAAAAAAAAATTGAGTTCAGCATTTCTAGAAAAGAGGGGAGAGAAAAATAAGCAATACCTAAATTTTATAAAGCGAGATTAAGAAATTATGTCATTTGGCTCTCCTTGGCCGATAAAGGAGGGGATTTAAGGCATCGAGCTCATGGCAACGCAGCAATTGCACGATATGAAGTCTCTGCCTGCAGCCTCATCTTGATTTTCGATGGAGGGAGGGGAAGAGAAAGAGCCTTTCGGGGAAGAAGAGATTGTTGGGAAGGGAGACAGGAAATGAATCGAGAGTGGAGATGTGTAGTGGTTCGGCGTTGGATGGGGAGTGGGAAGCTGAGCCAGAGGGGACAAAAGGGAAGATGGATGGGAAGTGCAGAGACACGGGAGTTGGAGTGGAGTGGAAAAGGAGCTCGGAGCAGGGAAGGGAGATGGTGGCTTGGTGGAGAGGATGGCGGTGAGGATGGCTCGGGTAGGGGACAACAGGTAGCTCAGGTAGGGGACAGTAGGTAGCTCGGGGAGATGGAAGTGGTTGATTAAAAGGGTGATGGGTGGAGAGTTGGAGGGAGTTGGAAGTTTGGCGATAAGGGAGATGGGTGGAGAGTTGGAGTGAGTTGGAAGTTTAGCGAGAAGGGAGATGGGTGGAGAGTTGGAGTGAGTTGGGAGAGGTGGTTAAGGAGAGTAAAAAGGTGGGTGTGGGTAGATAGGTAGGGGAGGTGGCCGATCCGGCCGAGTTGAGATGTTGGGTTAGAGGTGAGACAGAGAGCTCAATGATGGCCAAGGGGGGTGGGTAGTTAGGCTAATAATTTTTAATTTAATAAAAAAATTATATTTCTTTTATTATTATATATTGTAAGTATAAATTACATTTATTTATTTATTTATATATTATTATTAAATAATTGTTTTATTGCAGCAATAATAAAATTATCGACCGATTATAAACCACCAAATAAAAATACATTCTAAATAACCAAACCACGTATTTCATGACAAAGAACGACGACAAAGTGTAAGTAACATGCGAAACAAACAAAGATAACACTCAAACTCGTGATCAGGTGAGTCAGAAAAACAAAAGATACAAAATATAAGATGTAACGACAACTAGAAGAACAAAGTTAATTTACATATTTATATCCCATGTGGGTAAATGTCAATAGAAAACAAGAAGAGCACGTACCTCCTGGTGATTTCGATGAGTGACCGTACTAACCTGAAATCGAAAAATACTAATATATTACAAACAAGCAAGTTAGAAAAGATGAGTAAAATAAGAAACAAAATGACCAGATCTAGGATCTGGTCCCACTGGGCGTGCCAAATTTTGATCTGAGTTTCCAACTTCCTGTCCAAATGAGTATACGAGTAATCAAGAAACACTAAAAAGTGTCGAGTATACAAGGGCTTAGTACCTTGGAGATGACGATGGATGACATGGGCGCAAAGTTGATATCGGACTCCTTGGTGTGATCCCAGCAAACCTGTAGCTCACATACACTAGAGAAAGATTGATTAGAGATTTTATGCTAGGGTTGCCTGAAAAAGCAGATCCAAGAGCGTTAACTCCCTCGGTGGTTGTCAACCCCCGTGTGATAAGAATAATAATAAAATAGAGTCCAAACAAATAACATGCAAATTGATAAACAAAAGAACCTAAAAGATGTTGATATGCAGATGGTGTTATTGATCAAATGAGTACAACATGAACCTCACCACATGAGCCAAATCACAAGCAGAGTACCATGGAAATTCCATATGTTATCAAAAGACAGAATAATAATGATATTATGGCTAAAATTTCTCAGCATTCACCCAAATTTTCTAACTTTTCCTTCTTCTTTTTTCAAATATGGGGAAAAACTTTATAACTTAGATGTGAAGTTAGATTGGGGTTAACAAGTAAACGGGGTTGGGTAGAGTAACTCGAGTTAAAAGATATGATGTGATCACGTGGGGACCACAGCTTGAATTATTTGATGGAGTGGGGAGCATGATTGACATGGTGGGTGAGATTAAAAAATTCCATTTAAAAAGGAGTGTCAGATGGGTGTATTAATACCCATGGATTAAATAAAATGTGAGAGATGTCAAAAGTCAATTATTAAATGGGTTTATATGGAGCACATTTAATAATTAATTAAACAAGATGAGAAAATAAATGGGATATCATTTAATTTAAGAAAAAGAAAAGCGATAATGGAAATTGGATGAATGTGAGATGACGGAGGGGCGCTATAACCAAAAATAGGTGTCTACATGTAGAGAACCTAATACAATTGTATACAAATGAATAAAATCTACAAGGAATTGGATATCAAACCTTTATATTTTAGTACATGATTGTGGTTTGTGATAGCTAATTTGGTTTCTATTTGATTTCATCTAGATGATATTGTTGGGAGTGTGTGATAACAGGTCCACATTTAGGGGATTGAGGCCTAGATAAGCTAATAAGTTTCTTATAAAACCTACATCTTTGGGTGCTCATCTGTTGAGTAGTAATTATATTTTTTTATTTTTTTATGGTTTTTATGAACATTCTTAATTGTTCCCAATGACATATGATATATTAGCATCTATTTTTATATATTGATTACATACCCCCTTCCCTCTCGAATTGTCACCATATTGGTGCATTTACATTTTAGAAGACACTAAATCCATGGAAGGTATGTCATTTTATAGGAGGTGTGGTCTCACAACATGAAACATGCACTTGTATTCTAAAATTATAATAGATATTTAGTTACATTGTAGTAATTCATTTGTACGAGATCTTATATTCCTTAAATATAATTTCTAAGTCTATACATGTTCGGTATTTCCATTCATACATGTTGATAGTTGATGTGTTGTTATTATTCCACTATAGAATATTTTTTAAAATTAAGTGGTATTGGCTCCAAGTATTTCCTATTATGATCAACATCCTTTATGAGAATGATGTTAACATACTCTCTTATTCCATCAAATGGAAGTTTATGTTGAGTTCTTGTGGATTAAATCATCTGAAAGAGGGGTGCTCGTTGTTATTGACTGAGTACAAAGAGTACTAAGAGAGATGGGATGGAGGAAGAGTGTAAATGGATGATAGTCCTTTGTCATTTTGTTGTGGCACTAATATATGATGATTGTATCTCTTCTCTTAAGATGAATTGAAGTTTGATTTTCTACGCTTCCTTTATTTGTATGAATGAGAGAATCGGTTTGATATTGATGCAGAAGAATCCCAAGTGAATAAGAAATCTTGCATCAACCAAAAAGAAGCTACACCTTCAAATAAAATCTAACTTTCAGAGTCCACAAGAACGTGTCCATAGCATTTGGAATTATTTTGAGTTTTGTAATTTTAGATAAATCATGGTGAGCGTGACATGTGTATGGAACAGTTGTGCAAGAAATAAATGTCTTGAAGATTTGTCAAAATGAATGGGGTTAAATTGTGTGCAAGTGCAAGAAGCCTAGACATGGTAGAAGGAAGGTGCACAAGACTAGTCTACAAGGGGACATATAGACTCTAGAAGCCTAACACATTTCTTGAATGTTTTGTATTTTTTGACACTTTATAAATCCATATTGTTAAAATTCTATTTTTTCCACACAAGGATTTATATTTTTTGTACGGTTCTTCGTGTTAGCTGATTTTTTGGGTCTACTTTGCCTCACTATCTGGAGTTGTTTTTCAATGCCTATTTCTAACAAGTGCCTCCAAAATTCTAATTAGTTTAGTATCAATCTTAATTCTTGTTAACATTTCAATTATTCTAATTATCTTATATTCTAAAATATTCAAGTATATATTCATTTCTACTAATTAGATTTAATTTACTGATTGATATTAGATTAAACCTACTAGTAAATACATGTGGACAGTTGATATACAAAACCACTTTTCATATCCACATATCATCCACTAAAGGATCCTATAATCTTATTATTTTATCATTAATTTATTTCCATATGTTTACATTAAAAACTTGTATTTTTATTTTGATATTGAGTTGCATTATTTATAATTTTGTTTATATTTTTAAGACAAAATATTTAATTTCTATTTGCTAACCTTATCTACATATGTCTACTTTTACGAGCATCTAGATAATCTTGTTCATTGGCATAGTTTAATTGGTTTGTACCCTCACTATGCATAGAGAGGTCGCCCGTTGGAACCCTAGCAGACACCTACATTTAATTATTTACCACATGAATGGCCATTAAGGTCAATACCCTTCAAATTTCTAGTTTTTTTTATGAATAATTTTTTACCTTTTAGTAGAACTCATTAATATATTAATCAATAGTCAATAAAGTTATAGGTCATGAGTTGAACCCTAACAATCACTAAATATCAATCTTTTACCACGTGAATGACCATTAAGGTCGATACCCTCTAATTTTCTAGTTTTTATTGAGACAAAATATTTGGCTTTTATTTCAAGGCATCAATAAATTAATCAAAAGTTATAATATAAAAGGTGGCCAGGAAAAGGTAAAGTCCGATTTGCATGCCGAAAAAACATCCGGCTCTAAAGAAATGACAAAACCATGTGGGCTAATTAAACGTCTAGATTACAATAAGATATAAGGCACATAGTCAAACACACAAAGAAAAAGCACTGGGAAAAGGTGGCATCATCTTGATGAGGGAGACCTCCCATACCTATCAACACATCGGTCAAAGGGTCTGAAACAAGCCAAACATCCATCCAACGTCTAAGGGTCTTGCATGGCCAAGGGTACTATAATTTCTTAACCAGATGGTGTAGAGCTAACAATAGTGGCAACACCTTGCATCATAGAGGGTCGATGAGATGGAGGAACAAAATATAGCCAACATGTTTATTCCTTCAAGGAATGACGAGCTTCATGATCCATACCATGGAAGTGGTGGGGTGGAGAAAAGAGTACAACAAGGGAGGGAAGGCGGTTGCATGAGTGGTTCTGCCTTTGCCTAAGGGAAAGTGACAAAGAGCCCAACTATTGAAAATCCAAAAGAATGTGGCTCATGGTGCAAGGCATGCTTCCCAAAGTGCGAGAAGCTCCTGCAAATGTTGAAGCTAAGAGCTCTAGCTTCTTAGCTTGCGCTTCAATTTGTAAACACAGAATATATGACCAAGTTCTTCTAATTAGTTTGAAAATATTGCATGATACATTCATGATTGAAAATAAAAACATTTGTAACTTTTGATAATTGAAAAAAATAATAGTTGTAAAGAATTGCCATAAAAAAAGAAATGTTAGTAGGTCAATGACACGAGTCCTTGAAAAAGGCTAAAGTCCAAGCAAATGGTTCAAGGTAGAAAGCTTGAAAGAGAGTGAATCCAACTCCAAAAGAAAAGAGTGAATCCAACTCGAAACAACTTACATATGAGAACAAAACCAAAAAAAGTATTTGAAAGTTTGAGATTGACTACGAACACGACACTTGGTTGTGGAGACCCACAATATGCCCAAGTTTCTCTCTCAACACAAGACCAAAATTGACAAAACAACAAAGAAAACTTTGCCCCCTTGTCCAAGGTAAGTCATTTGCCCATGGTGGTTTGTACTTCTATGTGTGTACTACTTCCATGGAATACATAACTAGACTAAAGTTGGTAAACTCTTGAGAGCATCATCGAAATTAAATGCCACAAAGATAGTTTATATAAAAAGAAACAAATAGCCCACATTGTTGTCCATTATCTAATGGCATTAGGTACCATTGAGCAATGACAACTAGCCGGCAATCGTTGACCTTGATTAATGTTCAAAATATTCATTTTCAACTACAACCCAAACTAAATCATTTATCTTTTAATCCTTTTAATTTTTTTGTTTTAATTGTTATGACGTGTTAAATCATTTATTAAAAAAATCCATTCGAAGTCAATTATTAATTTTAAATACATAATTACAATTCTATCCATTTTTCCCAATATTCTCATCATGCACAACCAATCTCTTATTTTTCAATTATTTTAATTCCCATTATATGCCAAATGTCCTTATGAGTTGACTTTTACATATCTCTGTCACATCAGCATGGGTTAAATTTGACGGCTTTTTAGATATTTTGATGATTTTAATAGTAAATTACTCGCAAATATTTGCAATAAACATTACATAATTAACATTTGACTGTCAATTTTATATATATATAAATTACAAAAATATATTCAAAATAATTAAATAAATATATAATATTTGGTGTAAATAATGTTGTTATGTATTTTTGAAGGGCAATGTTGAAAAACTACCGTCACCTAAAAAATTGTTTGACAGGCATAGGTGGCCGTCAAATTTAACCCCTGGGACTCATATATAACGCCTCCCCCATCTATCTAAACTCTCCTATTCATATTTATATATTCATTCCTTTCTGCTTCATTTGGATATATATCCATCTTCCCTATTTCCTCTCCATTGTAGCAGGCATATCCAAAAGCTTTCTTCTTCATTCAGAAGGGCATATATTATTTCTGAGAAGATGGCATTATGTGTTAGAGGTCTTAACATTGTTTTCACAGTGGTTGTGATCACTGTAATTCTTGTTCAACAGATAGAGGGCCATACACACGGGCCTGCTGCTGCTCCTTCCAGCCATGGTTAGCAATTCAAATCACAACCCTAATAATATTTCTCCTTTGCTATCTTAATGCTAATAAACTTATAAGTGCATGCTAATAAGTATAAACAACTTTTTTGGATTTTGTTTTGTTTTGTTTCTGATGTGTTGCAGGTGTTGGGGTTTATGGAACTAAACATTTTGGTCCTGCTTCTGCCCCTTCCAGCCATGGTCAGCAATTCAAATCCCCACTATAATATATTTCTCCTACATTCTCATGGTGCGATATAATGCTTATATAAGTTTCTTTTGTTTTATTTTTTTCTGTTTTGTTGCAGGTGTGGGGATCATTGAGCAGAGCATGAATGGCTATGCATTTGTATTGGTGGCACTGATCTTTGCTTACCTTGTCCAGCCATTCCAGGGATCTTCATTTTCCTTCTTCTGAACATGTTGATTATGGTTTTCTTTGTTGTTAATAATTCATGCATTGGACGGAATTCGGATTAAAAACAATGCTTCTAGGATTGAAAATAAGTCTCTTTTGGATTTGTTTTTGTCATGTGAAACAATATAATATAGTTTGCAGAGTGGATTGTTCTTCCCATGTAATATGATTTGCTTGATTAATTTTAATTCCAACATAGATAGATATTTTAGAAATCATTGAGTTTGATAGCAAATTAGCCAGGCTTCTAAGTTCTATGTAAAACAGAGTAAAAATAGAAGTCAACCAAAAATCAATACTGTCCCATTTAAAGTAAATTAAATGAATTAACCATCCACATAGATAGAGATGTGACATAAACATAAATCGATTAGATTCTATTAAAAATACACCTCCGTACAAACATAATGAACTGTCTGTTACAGTAGTTGGTCCATTGAGCTTTGCTCTCCGGTCCAAAAGCTTAAAGAACATTTGAAAAAAAAACATTTCACAGATTAAATATTTTTTTATTTCTTGTGATCTTTTGAAAGAATTCACAGTCCGCCCACAAATTCTTTATTTTATTGGTACTTTCCGTTTAAGATAGATGAAGATTTTTAAGACTCGCATAAACAATTCCAAGATGGACTGAAACACACATATTCCACTTGGAATAGTAGGGTTGGTTCCAAGTAATTTGGGTTAATACTTTGAGTAGTTATTTGAGCATTATTATGTTGTCCTTTTTCTAGTTTTTTAAGTGCTTGTGATGAAGGGTATTTATAAGATTTATATTAAAGGTTTATTTTTAAAATAGTTTATTACACTCAATCATAGTATAACTTAGTTGAGGGTTTTAATTAAAGGATGTCTTAGATTACACAATTTACATGTTTTTCAAAGTTCAATTATATTGAAGCTAGACCCCATCATAACTTGTAAGTTATAACAAAAGCTTCTTTGATTAATGAGGAAATTATTACATACTCAAACACAATTACATTTGAATTGTGTAACGAATAAAATTTTCAACCCAAATTCTTTAGCAAAACCAGTATACATTGGTTAATACAATTCTCAATTCCTTTTACAACACTTACAATAACACTATACGGTTGACTAGAATACAAACAATGTCTAATAGTCTATGGTTAACAAATGAGTTCCACAATTTATGCATGCACATGTGCATACACACACATGCACACATATAAGTTAAAAGTTCCTTACCCTTAGGAATATCATAGGTTGCAAGTGGATTCTATGATTGCATTGAGAGGTCTTTACAATATTGAGAATGAGGTCATTATATAAGTAATGTTAAACACACTCTGACAAGAAGAACTATAACAACAACGAAAAATTTCCCTTCATCATGATTGTATTACTATATAACTCTATTACATCTAGCTAATTGGTTTAACCCTAAAATTAGAAGGGTGGGTTGATACCCTAAATATTTAGGATCAGAATCTATAATAATGTGTATATTCCAATTGATTGAATTAATTTAAGCATTCACATACAAATCTAAACGTACAATATTGAAAATAATGATTTGATTAATTAATCACATACCAAATACAATAAAATACAAGAGAAGAGATCCACTTAGATTTTATAATGTTTCATTGACTGGTCTAAATCTACTAGGTCAAATGGGCTATGACATGGCTAGAGATACTTCGTCTCTAAAATTATGGAGTGTTGAAACTCTCAAGAACACTAGTGTCAAGTTCAAACCCTAAATTAAAATGGTAGTGTGTAGTTGTACAGTAGTTTCCTACACTACTCTATAATTTTGTGCTAATCTAGGTTGCTTCATCTTTTCCTTTAATGCCTTCTTGTACATTTTCATGTTTTAGAATATATGTGCATGCTCTTATAATGATCACAGCCTAATTTTGTGTACTAACACTCAAGTACATGATTAGATAACAAAAAAGAGTTTTTATGTGGTCGAATTGGTCTTCCCTTGGTGTCCAACCCCCTTGTTGATTTTGTTCGAACGTTGCACTACATATCCCAAATGAGGTGATCAAACTCCATGTAGTTCTCCTAGTGCATAAATGCAAGAATTAATGCAAGTATAGATTTCCTTCCCCTATATTTTCCCTCATATATTAGCACTAAAAGTGGGGCTAGCTATGTATACTTTAGATGTACCCTTCATGAGTGTTGAACATAGTGTTGAGATAGAGTGCTTCAAGACATATATTTGCTAAACTAGATCCCATTGAAGTGCTTTTGTACAAAGATACTTGATAGTGTTTTCCTTGGCATTTAAATTTTTTTGAATTGAATTGGATTTATCTTGGAAGAGTATAAAGTGCTTCATACCTACTTAAGACTCATTGTTGATGTCTACTCTTGACTTATAAAAAATTACGATAAATTTTTGTAAGATTTGGAGATGAAGACCAATTAGTACCTTGAAATTATCAAGTAGGTTCCAAGTAGTGACCAAGTAAGTAAATGAGTGTATTTAACTTTCTCTTAAACCTTTCCATGGGATAATTTTGCATTAAGAATGACTAGGAGGTGGGATAAAGATAAATATAATAAAATCTCGCCATTGGCCCATAAAATACAAAACATAGAACAAAGACAAGTTTGTATGATGGTTATGTCCACTCTATACATCAGTGTCTAGGGAGGTCTAGAATATTGCAAGTGGAAATTTGGAGAAGTCTGGTAGGAGGTATAAAATGTATATGAGTACTGAGACTAGTTTTGTAGATGTTTGAACCAAGGATAATTTTAATGGCTATTCTTAGTCATTTGGCTAAAAGTAGCTTTTGGTTCTCTTGAAAATGGCTAATTGTGTGAAAATATGCATTGGTCAATTAGACAAAAATTCATATGATTTCATATATTGGTGCTTCTAATCACCTTATAAAATATATTCTAACCTAATTTGGGACATAATTTCACCATAATTACTATGCATGTGTGAGTATTTTTTTTTTATTATAAAATACATGTGTATTTCCCTTGATAGTAGATGTTTGATAATAATTTACTTGACTTTGGAATGTTTCATCTTAGGGTGATCTTATCTTAGCCTAGTTTGGAGTGATTCTAACTTGTGTAGGGGCTACTCCTTATTTCTGCTCTTGATTTAACCAATATTATGACATATTTGTATAAGACTTTATATTTATTTTTGAGAGGAGCTCTTGAGAATCCTAGGTGAGTAAACGAGATTAGTAAATTTTCTTGTATACCTTTCTAAGCAATTTAATTTTTCATTAAGTTCGACCTAAAATGGAGAATTAAGATAAGCTCATGAAATTTGATTGTTGAAGATCAAAGGACACTAGCGCTAAGATCTAGACACTAACATCTAACACTAGTGTCCTACTAGAGGGTAGTGTCCATAAGGAGCAATTTGTAATGGAAGTTTTGGGAGAGGTCTAATATGAGGTAAGAGATGTTTATGAGTATTTAGATACATCTTGTAGATATCTAAGTAGCTGAATGAGAGAATGAGGAGTATTTGCAAGCCTTAGGAGAGTTACTAATAATGCATTTATTTTATGTTTGTGTGCACAAGTTGTAATTAAGGGATATAAAACAAATCAGTATTTATCAAACACCTAATTACCATATTTAGGTGTCTACATTGCCCCAATTTAACATAGTAAATAAAATTTCTTAGGTGTTCCTAAGTGTGTAAAAAAATATTTTCTCAATTTTATTGATTACTTTAAGTGTTTAAGATGCTGAAAGATGTCTCCAACAGTGAAACCTATAACAAAAAAAAAAAATTCAATGTGTGGAAAAAAAATCTTAGGTCTCATATTTTCTTGATTACTTTAAGTGATCAAGTTTAAGATGCTGAAAGATGTCTCCAACAGTGAAACCTATAACAAAAAAATTTATTCAATGTCCATTTTCAAAAAAAAAAAAATAGGTATATGTAATAGTAATATGTAAGGTATTTTTACCCCCTACATATAGTATATATGCAATGAATAGGTACTATGTAAATTTGTTTTTTTTAATATTCTATGTATATTCCATTGATATAATTGAAATAACATAGCTAAATTCCCCCCTTTTGAGGTGAGTGAGATATCATGTAGATCATTTGAATCAAAATAATATTAGTGTGTCCAATAATCATCATATAGATGGTGGTTATAAATGGTCATAATATAGAATTTGCTCGGATAAAGAGTGTATGATATATATCATAGTATGTAAAAGGTAGAAAACATAACCACCATATAAGAACATAGGCTCGCACACAAATTCATGCACAATTTCACACACACATGGCACATAAAAATACCACAATGTTACACACAAAGGACATGAAATTGTATCATACAAAGAATGGGTCAGGGTCCACATAAGAAAAGTATATTGAGGTTGCAAATAAAGGACACCTAAAATTCATGCACCCACACAATAGGCCAAAGAACGCATACACAAGAAAAGTAGTGATCAATCTAATTTGTAAATAAGAAATAAAATGAAGCTACAAGGTGCATATAATGATATATACTAGTCATGTATCATCCACATGTGTTAGTCCCAACATCAAGATAAATAACATATATCACCATATAATATATGAGTATAGCCATGAAACATGAAGTAAAACTTGTGAAATAAGAAAATATCACTTGATAGTGTACAAGATGCCCCTAGCTAGCAAGGTTATTTTATGAAAGGAAAATCTAGCATCTATGATCATGTAGAGTCCTATATGTCCTTCAGTGTGCTCTTATATCTCGTGAAACACGTGTGTTCAAAAAATAGAATATGATATCTATCAAATCATGTGACAAACAATACATGTAAAGTAGAATCTACTAGTCGAAGCTATGCTCGTGTCTTGATTTGGTAGTTTTAGAATATTTGAATGTTTTTGGAATTTTAAAATGTTCTAATTTTTTGTATTTTTTGAAATATTTTGGTTTTATAATGACCTTGAAAGTAAACTATCCAATGAGAAATTAAAATGGATGAGAAGGGTCAGAAACCTTGTTGGAGTAACTTGATGTGCTAGATGTATGTATGTGATAGCCTTAAATAGGATTATGTGTCATAGTAGAAGGATGTGCAAATATATTAGAATGCATAGAATGAACCATTGGAGGAGACTTGTGCTTTGTTTGAGTACCACATATAGAATAGGAGTGTGTCATTATAAGATTAGGTTGTATGAAAGATATAATTATCTTGAATGCTCTAGGAGAATCCATAGAGTTAAATATGTCTAATCTTAATTACGGATTATGTCGAAGACATAGTAATACGAGAGTTAAAAAACTAGATTAGGACACATTTAAGTATATGGAGTGAGTATAAGTGGATTGAGTATTCCCACATAAGGATTCGAATCAATATTAGCTGTCAGAAGTGGAAAATGAAACTCATAGGTGATCCCCTAAATCTTGACAACTTCATTAGAATATATACTTGGAAATTGTGCAAAGTAGAATTAATGGCATGGAGCTTCTGAAGCCAATGACACCTGGTAGTAACATGTCACATGTCCCAATACTCTGGAGAACCAAGAAAGCTATGGATAGAATAGTTTTTCCCACTTGAAGGGGTAATGTAATATGTATAATAGATCCACAAGTAGCTAGCAAAGTAGGTTTTAAATGTTTCTCATCGTATCCCAAAGATTGAATCAATGTCATAGTACATAGATCCTATTTTCATAAAAACCATAGTCAGTTGTAACATTTTGAACAACTTTTTGCTTGATATAAGATCAAATATATAGTTTGTTGTTATCCAAAGCATTTTCTAAAATTCCGCTTTCATTGAATAGAATAGTGGGCCATAGAGGTGGATCCAAGTAGTGATGGCTCTAACAAGGGCATCCAATGGATGACTATACGATGTCAAAGGTGGATGCATGTTATACATATGATGAAACTTGGGATTTCCTTTAGGCTCTGTTATATGTTGAGGTAATGGATCATTGAAAAAATTAATCTTTGCATTGACATTGGTTTACGTGTTCGGATATTCTTTTTTGTATCAATTTTAATTGTTTGTTTTTTGATGATATCTTCAATGATAAGATTTAGGGTGATATAAGTCACAATATGCATTTACATCAAATGGTATTGATTGACGTTTGCTCACATAAAATCCCATAGGTGGAGGGAGATACATGAGGTTACACTCAATCAAGTGTTTATAACTACAATATGTAGATGTGAGAGTATCCATGTGAATTGTCACTAAGAATGGACTTATGGTTAAAGCTTAGTTGGTTGAAATATAACATTAATTATTACTTTGGCTTCATTCTTATTGTAATTATGTTTTCATTTGAAACTTTGTTTGATTGGAAACTTGGTATTAGGCACATATTGGACATTAGGTGTATATAAAATCTTGCTCATTATAATAAGCTTGACTTCTTGATCATTTAGGATATGACATAATTCATCAAAGGATTCAAACATTAAAAACATGTAAGACTCTTGTCAGGGAGAATGTAGACTTTGTGTGAATAGATCTTGAAGCTCGTTGTTTATGAGTCGATCAGTTATCTTAGTAAGCATTGTTTTTGCATAGTACATAGGTACTAAAAAAATCATTAGAGTCTTTATTGAATTTTAAACTTTTGGCATATATGATACTTTCTCACCATTATTGATACAGAAGTGTGCTAAATTTTGATTTTCCAAAGGATTGGAATTCCTAACAGATTGAGGAGATCAATTATAGAACCATTGTAGAGAATATTTTTTGAGACTACATGGTAAAATGTTAGTAAGGAGTGTATCATTGTAGGCATAATCTAGAAAATTTACATGAAAAGAGAGAAGACGACATTTTGTAACTCATATACCTTCATAAATAAGAAGCTTAGAGGTGAATAAAACCCATGGGAGAATGATAGGAAATAACCTTAGGTGATAATGGATTATGAAGTAGAGAGTGTGAATCCATGGGATGAGAATTCCAGTACCTACTTTTCTCTAATTGCAACAATTTATCCTATAGATTGTGAGCAATTTGCATGAGGGAGCATGTATCCAAAGAGGCATTAAGGGCTCCACGCATGTGCATAAAATTTGATGCAAAAGTGGTAGACCTAGGAATGTGTTGAATGAATAGAGATTATTCCATTCCAAGGGTAGATGTAGGCATAATAGATGTAGGAATGTCCACATTAGATGTAGGTGGACTAGATGTATATGCCTTGACTTCATCCCTACCAATGTATAACAAATAGTCAAATTGGTCTAGATTTTTATTAAAAATTCTCACTCATCCTCTTAATCAAAGATGTTGGAATCATTAGTTTGATTGAACTCTTCTTGAGAAGGTTCAACAATGATAACATTGACATATTCAACAAAAGGGTGCTTAATTTGACGATACATGTATGGGTCATACTAGGATATAATTTTATGCTCATGTGGACCTCATCTATGTAGTGTGGAGGTCATAGCTTCCATATTGTTAATCCATTTTCATCCCAATAAAATATTATCAGGGAGAGGAGATTCCATAATGTGAAATGTAGTAGGCATTGTTTTAGGTTTGAATAATATATCTAAGCTAATTGTACCTATTGTAGGTTGAATAGTGTTATCAAATATTTTGAGAACGAGATTTGATTTATGCATGAATTTCTCATATACACCCAATTGTTGAATCAAGAAGGAAGGACATAAATTCAATGAAAAACCATTATCAATGAAAACCCTCTTGATTACAAAGTTATAAATGTGGGTTGTAGTAATAAATGGTTGATATGAATTCCTGATAAGCTTAACTAGTAAAGTATTGTGATTGAAATGGATGACCCTAGTAGTATTTTCTTTATAGAAATAAATGATAGACTAGATAATATAAGGTACGTAACAAAAGAAATCCTAATAAAATTTAGGTTTTTAAATAGGAATCCCATGGTGACCCTAAGAAGTAACAAGGATATACAAACCCTATGGTAAATATGTAAATTCAGATTTAGGATAAACAAATTAGAATGAAAATCTACAAAACCCTAAAAGGGGAGAATTGAAACTTGTAACGGGAAAATAATTCAGATTCGATCAACAAACATGTTCACCAAATGATTTAACCCCAATTAGGATAGCAATGTCCTAAATGAGTGGGAAATTGAGAGACTAATGTTTAATCAAAGTTTATGAACAAATACAATGACATTCAGATCTGAAAAAACATGTCAATGTAATAAATAAAAGTTATTTAATTAAGCACATGCCAAAATATAGTACTACATGATAAGATAGATTGAATTATATTTATGGATGTCTTGTAGACATTTTGGGTTTGGGATTAGGGGGAAAATATTGAAACAAGATTTAACTTACTTTGCCTTGGATTCTGGACCCTAAAACCTTGTTGGGTGCTATTATCAAGATTGGACATGAGCACACAAACTATTATTCTATTTCATGCTACTTTTTGAGTCCTGCTCAAACTAGGTCGATTTGTCACTAACTATAACTAGTTGGAATTTTTCTTCTTCAGAAACCCTCGCACATGTACTTGTGTGATCAAATCCCTAGTTTTCTCCACTAAAACTCACATAGACACTAGATAATAAAAGGAAATTAGTGTGTAGTGGAGTTAGAATACCCTCAATGGCCATCCCCTTTGTTGACCCTAACCAAGCACACAAATTCCATGTAGTTATCCTAGTGCTCATGCGGTTCTGAATGCAGTATAGAAATTCACCCCCTATGGTTTCCCACATGCCTTAACACAAATAACATGTGTAATTATATAGATATAATTTACCCTTCATGAGTGTTGAATAGTATAGTGCTAAATTAGAGTGCTTGTAGATGTATATTGATATAATATAAAACCCTTGAATTTCCCTTGATAGGCAGATGCTTGATAATAGTTTTCTTGATTTTGGAATGTTTTTCCTTGGCATGATCTACTCTTAGCCTAGTTTGGAATGCTTCATACGTGTGTAGGGGATGTTCTTTACTTATGAAATATTAGGGTAACTTTACATAAGACTTGATAGATATTTGCTAAATGATCTCTTGAAAATGTGAAATGAGTAAGTGAGAGTGGTGGAATTTATTTTATATAATTCCATGGGATGTAATTTCAAGTTTAGGTTGACCTGGAAAGGGGAATTAGGTAAGCTTAAGAAATTTGAAACTTATAGCTCAAAGAACTCTAGTGCCCAATTCCAGACACTAGAGTTTGGCTCTAGTGTCCTATTGGATGATAGTGTCCAACTATATAAGCTACAATGGAAGTTCTAGGAGAATTCTAACAAGTGGTAAGAGATGTTTACGATCATTTATATCATTCATATAGATGTATAGACAACTACTTAAATAACATGATCCAAAATTTACAGGTTTTGGAATTAAAGGACAGACTAACAATTGTGTTAGATGTAAACAATAAAATTATCTCTGAAAAGAGATGTATATTGCTTAAGAGATTCTAATTACAATAACTATCTCTGCAAGGAAATGTGTCCTTCCCTTGTGGGTTACATATACTTACATACTAATTGTAGAAATATGAAGATACATCTAAAAGAATGTGAAAGGTCACCAACATTACATATGTGAAAATTTGAGGGAAACGAGGTGGTTTACCTTCCATGAATTACATATGTGAAAATTTTATGAAATTACTATTTTTAGACAACATTACAAAAATTGCATTTTGAGGCCTTTAGAAGAAAATTTTGGGGGTCAAACTTTTCCAAATGAATTTCCTCTCCCCTTCACCATATTATACATGTTCCAAGCTTTCTGATGCATTTTGAACAAATTCAATCGGAGCTACGATGCAAAAGGTATAACTCCCGGAAGTTGCCCCACTAAAATTGATGCTTAGGTTGTTGTCTAGATCATAATGAGGCTCGTATTTACAAACCTTACAAAAGAAAATAATAATGCATTTATACTCTAATTGTGTGTGTAATGTGTGATGAAGGTATATAAGTCAAATCAATAATTATAATTAAGCACCTAATTACTACGTTTAGGTATCTACATTTTCCCAAGAAAACTCAAACCGATAAATAGATTAGACGTGACCTCAACGCATCTATTCTCTTAATTTTTAGCATCATTATTACATCATGTGCATAATCTTTGTTGGTTGGGGGTTGTTAAGACATCTCCCATGCCAAGCATTTTCGAGCCTTGAAGTTCTCGTGAAGGTAATTTGATAAGTAATTTTTTGGAGGGGGCGCATTTCGGATTTGGAGATTGTCTATAATGACGAAGAAAGAAAATGTGTGAGAAAATGATTGAATTTATTATCTTTTTTGTGTAGGCTAATGCATATAGGCCCCAATTGAAGTGGGTCATACAAGACTAGAAATTCCTTTCTTACATAAGGGATTGGCTATTATAGACCGTACTTCTGGTGGACAACCATTTTTTAATAAAGATAAAAATATTGTGGTCACTATAATTTCCCCCCTTGTTTCACTTTTGTTGCTCATATTGAATCTAAATTTTATCATAATTTCTTATCTTAAACCTAGAAAACTATTGAATGGAATTGATCAGAGTGTATTTATATGGATGTTTCACACTTAATAATATATTTATTACTTTATGATTGCAAGTGAATGGGGAAATTTATAATCACGAAGAACCAAGGAAAAGAGTGTTATCTCACAAATTCATAACTTGTATATGTTATTGGAATCACTTCCCACTATATAGAGATGTGATTCTAATGAAATCTATGAGTCCAATATCACTTTTATGTATTTTGGATGGGGAATTGAGAGTACATAGATCACACCACCATAGTTTTCTTAATTTTTTTAAGCTATAAAGAAAGAAAAGGAAAGCTTTGCATGCAATTTGCATGAGAAAGGAAAGCTTTGCATGATAATTGTGAACATTTTAACGCGTTTCCACCTAGACACATATACTAGAAAACAATGTTATCAGGCACCATTAAAACACATACACACATGCATATATTTTGTTCATTACACTTTTTATAGAAAAGTTGATTAAACAATTACAATAATCAATTATATTATGTTTAAATTATATTATGTAGCAAAGACAAGGTTATTGATTCAACGTGGCTACCTAAAAAAATTGATGTCGCTCAAAATGTTGACATTTTTATTGTTCATGATAAATTATAGGAATTAATGTAAGAAATTAGACTATATTGTTAGAAAGGGGTAAGTTTGTGCAAACGTTTTGGCCAGTACACCAGTTAGTGATAAATTGGGACTTATTTTATAGGGGATTTCATTTCTTAGACCAGTGATTTTTGGCAGACGTTATTGATAATATTTATGTTTTAGGTGTTATGCGGAATTTTACAACCATATTGTTAAATTAAATTAATAAAAGTAACATTTTTAATAAAAGTGGTTTACAAGTCTTAAAGAGTGTAGCAAATATCCTTCCGGGGCATTATCTCGGCCTCATCCCTTTTGAAAACGCCTTGGGCTTTTGCACTCAACAAGAATTGATCCCTAGTGGGCTCTTTAAGAACCTAACAACTTCACCAATAGACCAACTACTAATTAACTAAATTTTCCATTTTCTATTTTCTATTTTATATATTAATATTTACATACGTTAAAAAATACAAATATATATATATATATATATATATATAACCCATTTTTAAATAAAATGTATACTTAAATTATTTATTTTTTGTTAAACAAAATACGTCATAAGAATATGAGGCCAGTGGTATAAATATATACCACTGGCCCTTCAAATTTGATCACTGAATTATTAATGTATATTACATGTCCCTTGTCAGTGATTGATTGTACTTGTGTACTACTTCCATGCAGTACATTAACTTGGTAAACACTTGATCATTACAACGCATCATCTAAATTAATAAATACCAGAAAGACCTGTTTATATAAAAAGAAACAATGGCCGGATTATCTAATGGCGTTAGATCCAATTGAACAGGTCCAAAAAGCCGGCCCTCGGTTGACCTTATCTCATGGATATAAAGATTTAGCAAGTAATCTTTCAATTGAAGACATGTGTCTTGTTTCTCTCTTTTATATGCATAAGCAATCTCTAATCATCTGCATATCCAAAAGCTTTCCTCTGATAATTTCTTAGAAGATGGCATTAATTGTTAGAGGTCTTAACCATGTTTTCACAGTGGTTGTAATCAGTGTTATTCTTGTTCAACAGATAGAGGGTCATGAGGGCCATGAACATGGGCCTGCTGCTGCTCCTTCCAGCCATGGTAGGCAATTCAAATCGCCATTATAATAATATTTCACCCTGCATTGTTATTATTGATCAGTACTGGTGCCATAAAATGCTTATATAAACTTTTATTTTTTATTTTTCTGTTCTGTTGTAGGTATGGGGATTAAGCAGAGCATGAATGGCTATGCATTTGCATTGGTGGCACTGATCTTTACTTACCTTGTCCAGCCATTCCGGGGTTCTTCATTTTCCTTCTTCTGAACATGATCATGGTTTTCATTATTGTTATTAATTAGTTCATGCATTTGATGGGATTTCGATGGAGAACAGTGCTTGTAGGCCTGAAAATAAGTGTCATATGGATATGTTGCTGTCATATGAAGCAATAAATTAAAGTTTTGCAGATTATAATCTCTTATTGCAGTGGATTTATCTTCCCATGTAATGCCTAATTATTTAGACAAATTATTATCTCAATCTGTTGTCTAAATGCTCTTGAATTTTCCATTTACAGATCAAGATGGTTAGGAACCCAATTATTAATTAGGACATGGATAGATATTTTGAACATGCAAATTAATGAAGTACATTTAATTGAACATTCACAATACATTGAAAATGTAACAAACAGCAATACAGAAAATATAGACAGGAAGTATAAAATGTTGTAGAAAATTGTTTATAATAAATTGTAGAAGATTTGTCTCAGTAATATGAACTTGAAAATGTGCATCCGCTATTGTTAGTAAACTCTCCTTGAAATTTGAATTTTATAGCAGAAGTTTGCCTCGAGTGAACAAATTGTCATGAGAAATATTGGTTTTAAGTAGAAGCGAGGTGATATCACTCCTTGTAAAGTGCATACAAATTAAAATCTACCTTTTTGAGCTTGTTCACCTGCCTCAACAATTCTTGTAAAGTGCATGCAAATTGTCATGAGAACTATTGGTTTTAAGTAGAAGCGAGGTGATATCACTCCTTGTAAATTGCACTTGTATGAATAATTAGCAAAGCTCGTTTAGAAGATAAAATCCATGTTGCTCATAAGACCAAGTGTTAGAGGGGCTTAATTATTGATGATTGTTAACGAATCATTTGTTTTCCCGCCATTAATGATCATATATCTGAACAGGGGGTATTGATGCAGGAGCATCATTCGATGGCATTAGGAATGTTCTTTTTAATGGTTGAGGTCATGAAATGTTGTAAAAGTAGTTTCCATCCATTTCTTCCATTGTCCAAATTCAAATTTGTGTGTAAATTATAAAAGTGAAAATGACAAGCCTAAAAACAAGCGTTTGGGACTAATTTTTTCCATTTTCTTGAAAAATATAATGTACCACAGTCTGAAACTGTTAGGAATGAACATTTAAGATATTTAGAAGGTATTTATGGTGGTTTTGAAGAGGATCTACCTCATTTTGCCTATGTTGTTACAAAACAGTCCCAAATCTAGACCTAATTTTACTTGTTCCGTACAAAGGAACCCAGGTTGAGTTTTGCATATGTTAGATAAGGGCCAAAAGGGTATTCAAATCAAGTTTCATAAATCCATTATCAGGGGTGTAGAGAAAGTTATTGAAGGAAAGACCTCTAAGAAGGGTTATAAGCTCTTAGACCTTTTTATAAAGCAAGTACACACAAAACTGATACAGAGCTCTTTCTGTGCATGAGTAAGGTTGGTATAATGAATTTTAACATGTCTGAGTGTTTTCATACCATGGTGTATTTTTATTAATCTTTCTATCAAGATTAAGCCTACATATACGCTAGTGTGAGATTTGGTTGCTTAGTTCATAACATGAACATATCAAGCTAAGGTAATATGATCTATCACATGCATTTGAACAAGATATATGGGCCAGGAAGATTACAAGTCATGTGTTTAATGAAGGCATGAAAGTTCAGAGACAAGTGCTTAAGCTAAATATCCAAGTTGATGTGAGTGTCGTTGAGCTAAGAAGAGGCATCAGGTACAAAGTGCTATGAGAAGCAAACAATACGGTTGGGTTTTGACCTTGAAACTTATTGGATTTTCCCCATTTTTTACTTTGGCCCCTTTAAGGTTATATTGCACTTGTGTGAATAATGCAAGTGAGATCAAGATGATAAAGTGGAGCACAAATAATATATATTATTTGGGTAGGAACAATCTTAGTTGTGGAATAGGTGTAGGACATGTATGTATTTACTTCCCACCTTTTTATTTCGAACTTTTCATTTTTTTCTTCATCTTATCTAACAAATTAATCAGCCTCTAATTGAAAAACTTGACGGTGTAAAAATATAAAATAGAAAAATAGCAAAGCTTGATTATTGATGGTTGCTCACGCATCCCCTATTTTTTTGCAATTGCTCAAGTTGGTTGTTGGTGATTATGCACTTTTGTCTGTCTTTCATATTGAATGCATGAACACAATACAAGGAAGTTGTAATATAAAATGTATTGGTCACTTAAATGAACAGGCATTAGACGGGCTCAATTCTTGATAAGTATTCGTGCATCACATGTTTACTGTAATTAAACGGCTTAGAACTTAAAAGGGGGACTACAAAGTGATACAAGAAACAAGCAATTCAATTGGATTTCGAATCTGGAACCTTTTCGATTTCCCCCATTTTTTATTTTGGCCCCTTTAAGCGCAAATTGCACTCACTTGAATAATGTGAAAAAGATTGAGATAATAAAGTGGAGCACATATAACATATATTATTTGGGTAGGAACAATGTAAGTCATGGAATAGGTGTAGGATATACATCAATTTAATTCCCACCTTTTTTATTTCCAACTTTCCATTCATGTCTTCGGTCTTAGCTAACAAATTAAATGTCATCCAACCAAAAGCCTTGATGCCATAAAAAACATAAATTAAAAAATACTAAACCCGTTCTATGTCGGTGGTCATAGACAAAAAACGTCGTCACGACCGTTGATGGGGGAACCCTAATCGCTACCTTGATAGCTAGAGAAAGACCCTAATCACAAATTTTCCATGCAATCGCCGCCTTGGGATGCCAAGTCCACTCCAAATATCCATGTCACTGAAGTGTCTCATTTGATGTGCAAGTTATTTGCCCTTACATCGACATCTTTTCTTACTACCATTAAAACACAAGGGTTGACATTACAAACATCAACTATTTACATTGCCATTATTGCTCAACTACTCCTTGGGTTCTAAGATATCTCCATAATATGTTTCTTTTAAGGCCTTCCCACTGCGCCACCTTCATACAATTAACACGAATGCACATGGTCATAAGAATGAATAGTTTTACATTAGGTCCCTACTCAACCCTTCTCCTCCCTCTAACCCCTTCTTCATCACCCCTCTTCCTCTTGCAATGTTCCACTCCCTCAATTTTAACTTCTTCAACACATCCCCTTCAGCGTCTCCATTGCACTTTTCACGTGTGATTGCTAGTTATATGGCGAAGCCAAACTGGTGGAGAAGGGTGATTTTTAAAAACCACCTAAATTGAATTCCCAAGAAGTTGTTAAAACAAAATCGCAAATGCCAAACTTCGTATTTATTGGAATTTACCCTAGTATATAGCATATGATAAAAAAAAATTAAAAAACTTTTTTGGTTTTTTGGGTTTTTTTGTTTTTGTTTTTATTTTTGGATTTTCTCCTAATATATCCCAAACAGAAAAATAAAGACAGAAAAGAAGAATTAAAGTTTGGAGCTTCAACAAGGTGAAGGAATAAAAATCATAAAAAGTAATGGACACTGTTGGTCTTATCGCGACTGTGTGCATGCATGAGGTAGGTGTTTGCCCCAAGTCTCTACTACCATCCGCAATCAAATTTTTCCCATAATTTTTTTTTCAATTATCATGTCAGTCTTGGCATTGATCTGATAGGATTTTTCTGTAACTCTATTGTGAATCTACTTCTATTGATATTGTTTGGATTGATTAGACTGCACACCCTTATTTACATAACAAGGAGTCTCCACTTATGAAATTTTCCTTTCAATGGTTCTCCAACCTTACACTAGCGATGAAATCATGAGGGTCTGTATCAAAGTTTGATTCTACCCTCCTTTTGTCTTTTCTCATCCCTAACCTCCAATCTACCTGGTGGACCACGTTTAACACCAATCATGTCTGTCACTTTGCATTTTGGTTAAAAAAATTCAATGCCTCCTCAGTATAATAGTCTTGTGCATACCCTGCTATAATCGAAGTCCAAGAAACCACATCAAGCATTGGCATTTCATGAAAGAGTTTAAGAGCTTCTTTAAGATCACCATGTTGAGCATGACCTGCAATCATTGCATTCCATGCTATAACATTTCGTTTTGAAATTTTGTCAAACATATTATGTGCATCTTCTATCCTTCCACAATTGACATACATATACATAAGGGTATTCCGTACAACAGCATCCGATTCAAAACCATTATCTATTATATAATTATCGATTAGTCTCTCCCTCTATAATTTGAAGCTATCTTGCCAAGAAATAGCAGAGAAAGGAAGAAACACGAGCCATACAACATTATCTTCAATCTCCACCTCAGCATCAAGCCTACAGATATGTCAACAGTAAAGCTCGTTTCCATGGAAATCAGGTTCCTATCCACAATACACAAGCTAAACATCCCTCCTTTATCATTCGAAGCAGAGTTAAACAAAATAGCCCACGTGGTGAAGGGCCTAGCAACGCAATGGTTTGATGTCTCTCTCATTTCCATATGTAGATCATTATTCATAACTCTCTCTCTCTCTCTCTCTCTCTCTCTCTCTCTCTCTCTCTCTCTCTCTCTCTCTCTCTCTCTTTCTCTCTCTCTCAGGTTATGTTCTATCTTAGTATTTTTTACAGTTTTCAACCAGAAAAGAGGAGTAAAAGAAAGAAACACCAAAAAAAGATCAAACAGAACACTCAATACTCACATGCTTCCTTGTTTTGGATAAGAACCGTTCGTTTCCATGAAGTCCACTCTGAATCTCCTCCCACTACCATGCTTTCGTCCTGAGCTGACATGATTGAATAGCAAGTCTTGGTTGTAGGCATCAACACTTCCTTCAGCTCGATGAATAAATGAAAATGAATTTGTGCCTAGTGATGTGATAGACCTTTGTTGACTCTCCCAGTCCTCTATCTGAACATGTACATCATTGAATTGCTCATTATTTCTTCTCTCCTCTATTTGAGGTAGATTTTTTTGGTTAATTGGTCTTCACCAATGTTGCATTTTTCCAATAATTCATCATCATCTCAGCTAACTTGGTGTTTATTTATATCGGACTCACACTGTCCATGCATTCTGTCAAGCATACCAACAATTCTATTTCTCCTTCGGTAGTGTGGTAAAATTTTGACTCCTCTTGAATTATGTCTTCTTAAAGCTTTGGAAGTTAGGATTTTCATTTCCTCTCCATAGGGCATGCCTTCCTGGTTCTTACTAAAATCAACAGTACTGTTCTCTGCATTTTCATGCTCGTTTGTTGTATCATGTTCCAGTATAATTTTAATTTCAACAGGGAAACCAAGGATCTCATTGAATGCATTGGATATGTTTGATTTTTATCTTTCATCTTGTTCTTTGTCGCATGTATTTCTAACCTTTAGGTGAACCACAACACGGGCTTCCATGCAAAGTATTGAATGTTAATAAGTTGTTTGTTGGAAAATTTTAAAAACAAACAATTATATGGTAAGATCCACCCCTTCCTCAATAAAAGGATGTGAGTGAATATGTAATTTTATCCATTGCTAATGCCAATTTGGGGAAAACATATATCTCATAGGATATTATTTCATACAACGACGAAGGATTCAAATTGTTGCAGAGTTTCGTCGTGGCTTTGTATTGGGTACGAAGCTCTGCCTTTAAATGCATCGAGCTCTAATCGCAAGAAATATTTTTTCTTCTCAACCTGGAAGCATATTTAACAAACCCTTCAACAAACTTGCCTTACCATGTGTCAATAACTTGATTCACTAAGGCACCGACATTCTTATCCCTTTCTGTTATTCCCTGTTTCTGAGGTTTTTTTCTTCTCTTATGCTCTTTATGAAATATTTGGTCGTCCCTTACAATGAAATTATAAATACCACTGATTTTTGTCTTCTCTTATGTTCCATTGCCCTAGTTTGTCACAGGCTAGACTAATTGTACTCTAACCATTACTATATTAAACAATTGACACTGAAAATATTAGGATGGTAATCTTGGAAAGGAAATTAATCTGTGTCGACATAAATATACAGAGCTGCAAAAATATTTACAACTTTTTTTAGTATCAATGTGAATTCCCTTTTCACGTTTCTATGCAAATCAACCAATTTTTTGAGTAGGAAAAGCTTTGAAAATCTTGGTGAGATCAAGATAGATATACAGTAAAACATCCAATATCAAAAATGGTTGTAAAGTTTGTAAGACTGATAATTTCCATGACAACTCCTAATTCCATACATTGTTTTCTAGATTACAGATGTAAATTAGTTGAAATTTATTATAGATATTAAACTTTCACAGTCCATAAGGTTTTAACAAAATAAAAATTTGAAAAAATGCGTGTAAAGAAGACTCAAAAGCTTGTGAGAGCTAGATCAGTTTGCTGCTTTTGTCCAAAACTATTCTAAGAGCCCAAAAAATTATCTATATCTGAACCAGTAACATCAAAGGTTCTTCTTGGCCCAAATGGGTTGACGAGTCTCATCAACTACAGAAGTCTTAGTTGTATGAAAGGTGACAATTCTAAAGCACCAGAAATACGCATAAAAATGACATAAGCAACAACAGCAAGAAAATCATCAAAAGAAACAGGAGAGGGTGAATGTCAGGGGCTAACTCTTCTTACCCATACACCCCATCAAATGATATCCCAAGACTTAGGATCATACAACCAGTAAGCTTTAGATCCGCACTACACCCAATGAATAGATTTTGGGATCAAATTTCTTTCCCTATTCATACAGAATGTGGTCTCAAGCAGTGTATCCAACGATCCTGAAATGATAATCTATAGGTTTTCAGTCACTCCATACTTCTTTAAGTAGTTCTCATCAGTATTCTATTCAAAATATAACAAGCAAAAAATACAGCTTCAACCCAAAATTTGTAATCCATACATCAACAAGTAGTAGACACCCAACCATCTCCATAATAGTCATGTTTTTCTGTTCAGCAAAAAAACTCTACTTGGGAAAAAAGGTTTCCTGTGTACAAGTAAAACCATGTTGGTTGATAAAATACACATAACATTCTTAGCACATTATATAATTATTCCCACAAAACACACACTGCAAGTATTGCTCCTAGGAATTTGAAGAAACTGACCACATTGATTCTCAACAAGTGCCTAGTTCTTTGAAATTCTCTAGGAATTCACTCTTTTGAATTAGAAATAAAACGTACAACTGGAAAATCATCAATGAAAATCAAAAGTTACGGTGCGCCTAAAAGATCCTTTGTCCCTAGGACCACAAAAATTATTGTGAACTATCTACGTATGAGTGCTCACTCTTCATGTTTTGTCTTTCTCAAATTTATTATTTTTCCCTGCGGTGCTTACCTAGACAACCCTCACGAACACCAAAATCATTCTGACTTGTCAATGAGTATGCATGCTCATATACATAAGCATTGTCTTATCATCCAAGAGAAATTGCAATTGATAATATCTTGTAAGTGTTATTTTACTCCTCTTTTACTCCTTTTATAATAATATCATTTTTGCCTTTTTCAAAAAAAAAATAGCATGCTAAACCAAAGATAGCAACAGGATGTTAAGTGAAACAAACAAAATCAGGATGTCCATGCAATGTCCCTACAACATTATCTACACTGCCTAAAGCTCTAAGATTGGTAAATCCTATGCTACCAATGTCAAAGAGGTGCAAAGGAACAAAGAAAATGTTACAGTTGCAGTTTAGGAAATATTATTGAAGTGAAATTACATCATCTATACTTAGAAGAGGTAAGGGAGGATTTGGCCAGTGGGATTCAAAGGGATATTGATCTATTTTAGGTAGACTCCCATGGCTCAATTGACTATATCAGAATACTTTCTTTCAATATTTTCTTTGCTCACAGTATCGAGTACTCTCATCACATAATCCATATCAGGTCTCTCCTCCTTATCATTCTCAGCACATTTGAGGGCTAACTTTGCTATCGCCAAAGCATTTGTGAGATCACACTCACCCCACCCTTCCTCTTGTATCCTTTCATCCAAAGTTCTTCAAAATGATTATTGCCTATCATGTATCCTACATAGTCTAGAATATGGAACTTGTTTGAGCCTCGTGCATTATCAACATGCCTTTGCCCTGTTATCACCTCCAACACTACAATACCAAAACTGTAAACATCGTGCTTGTAAGAGAGATTATGGTTGAAGCAATACTCTGGAGCCCAATAACCTCTCGTACCTGTTATTCTATCAGTCGATTTGTGGGTGCCTTCCCAATCCACATGCCTTGAAAACCTGAAGTCTATATTTTTTATCTTGTTATCCTTACCAACCACCATTAGGTTCTGAGGTTTGATATCAACATGTATGATTTTATTAAGATGTAAGTATTGTATTCCCTCAACTATATTTGTCTATTATCCTTATATACTGCTTCCAACTCAGAGAAGGTCCTAAACAATTAACATATTCATACACCAAATAAAATGTATTTTCTTCAATACACCATGCAATTAGGTTGGCTAGATTTTTGTGTTCATTTCCTTTTAGAGTTCTGACTTCATTCTCAACTAATTTCTTGTTGTCTTTGCCTCTACCTTTTAGTTTCTTTATAACCACATCTTTTTCTTTCAAATTACCCTGATACACTCTTCCAAAGCTTCGTTGCCCAATTTCCTAACACTGGTTACAATAGCTTTTTATTTGAATTACCTCATCACATGTAAGGTTTTTGAAGGCTTGCAAAGGAAGATGGTTCATGTGATTTCTCTTCTTAAAATAGAAATAAAAAATTGGAAGGAATGGAAAATATTTTTTAAGTAGGCTAATTCTATGGAAAACATAAGATTTAGTATAAATACATGTTATTTTGACGTCCTAATACATTATGTGAATTTTTGATGAATATCTGGCTAATATTTTCTTAAATATTTTTTCACTTGGTTTAGAGAAATTTTGTGCAACATTTCAATGTAATGTTTCAACTAAATTCATAAAATACAACTATCAATCACACACATTATCCACTGTACAATAAATTTTTTTCCACCAAAACACCAACCGAACAACCGATGCACAACTAACACAATAAACCCAAATTAAATACATACAACATCAACTATAAAATAAATTAACTATTGAAAATGGTATCAAATGTATTCATGTATGAATTTTTAACAAATTTTGAAATGTAGAAACAACCTTCAAATTAAGTGGCCCATCTATATTTCTACACTTACAAAATCAATCACACCCCTTATCAACATCAACTACAAAAGTAATAATTATACCTCTAAAACAAATAACATATACCGTTCAGCGTTCACATCACATGAAACACATGTGATTGCTAGTATTAAAAAAATCTGATCACACATCCTCTAAACATTCCTCTCTGTGGGGTTTTAATTTTCTCTTTCATTTGTTACAAATTTATGTTATGTAGGAGTTTGAACTGCCCAAGACTGTATTATCGTGGGTAAACAAAGAGCCTATTTACTTGGGTTGTGCAACATATTCAATAGAATTAAATATTCAATTGTACATCTTTTAAAAATTCTCATGAGGGTTTGTTTTTGTTTAAGTTATTACATTTTCATAATACATTAGACTAGCAATCACATGTGTACAATGCAATGTGAACACCGAATAGTATATGTTATTTGATTTAGAGGGATAGCCAATACTTTTGTAGTTGACGTTGATAAAGGGTGTGATTGATTTTGTAAGTGTAGGAATATAGATGAATGCATTACATTTAAAGGTTCTATCTCTATATTTCAAATTTGTTTCAAATTCATACATATACATTTGCAAATCTTATATCATGAGTGGTAGCGTTTTGCAGACTATTTTATTTGAACTAAACATGAAAACATGAAGAATTCCATACATTTTCAGATTTTATATCATGAGTGGTAGCCTTTTGTGGCCATTTTTTTGGCACTAAACATGAATACATTTGATATATTTGATACCGCTTTGGATAATTAATTACTTTTGTAGTTGATGTGGTTTGTAATTATTTGGGGGAAATTGTGTTATTGTTGCAACGTGTTTGAGACGGTGGTTGCATCGGTTGTTTGGTTTGTTTTTTCTTGAAAATAATTTTTTTGTATTGTTGATAAGGGGTGTGATTGATAGTGGGTCGATCATAGGGTCATTTCTTGGTGCAAAGCAAGACCAACTGGAAGATTTTTCTTACAATCCCAAGATCCCTGCAAGTTACTGCAACTTTTGTATCAACAGTTTCCATGACTGTGTTGTTGTCTACTTTTGATAGAATCTGTGTTCACATGTCAATGTCAAAGACAACTCCATCCACATTTGATTGCTCCATGCTCCAGAAAACAAACCTTAAAAGTACTTAAACAGTGTACAGTGTAAACTTCAAAAGGAAATTAACAAACAAAAATCTTACCAACTGAAACAAACTTGAGTCATTTTCCATAGCTTTCCTTCCCGTCAGCAACTCCATAAGAACAATTATGTAACTTTATACATCAAATTTCTCATTAAGCCTTGATGTTCTTTCATATTCAAATTCAATGTAACCAATGGTACCCATAACATAGGAAGAGGTGTGGGTTTTGGTCAAGGAAATGCACTTGGCAATGCCAAAGTATGACAAATGTGCTTCAAAATTATCATCCAAAAGAATGTTAAAAGTCTTCACATCCATGTGAATAATGTGTGGGTTACAGTCATGATGAAGATATGGTAATCCTTTTGCAGCACAGTGATCAATCTTTAGTCTGGTGTCCTAGTCTAGCTTAATCTTCTTTGATGATCCTATATGAAAATAAAAATTACAAAAATACTTGTTAGATTCTCCAACAATCCATTTTAATAAGAAGGTTAGAGATTGAATGGATTCTTATATTTCAACATTGGAAAAAAAGCACACTAAGTTACAGTTTCCCTTGAAATGAAAATACATAGCATATAGATCCAAAAACATGACCTTGTGAGTTAAATAATCATATTTTCAGTATAAATAACTTACATATCCATTATACTTAGATTTCCAAACTCCTCTGGCAGAAACACATTCAGTCTATTTCTGTTCAAATTCCTTGAATTTATAATTGAGATGAATCATCAAGTCAATATAATGTTCATTCATAGAAACTGGACTTCTTGTTTATGCTCTATAAAATCTTATATGGACAAGACTTACAATTTCAGATGATCCAAATCCCCCACAGATCCCACCAACCAATAAAATGGGAAGCCCAATAAAACCACCTTTGCAAGCCCCATGCAAGCTTTGGCACAAAAGCCAGTACTGAAAATGTAAATCAAAGATAAATGCAAAGCTCACTAACCACAAACGGTAGGACAAGATGAAATTCTATATGATAGTTACCCACAAAACTTACAAAGAGATTTCTTAGTAATCATTAATATATACAAAACTTGAATCCGGATTTTGCAAGCCAAAACCTCCAAAACCAATTAGAGACAAATTTCTTATTGAAGCAGATCCAAACAAGGGAATTATTAGGTTGTCATAAAAGTTGAAAACCTATAAAACTTCAAGGATGCATTAAAAGATATATCCAGAACTCATGGATCCTTAGATAGAAATCAATTTCATATTTCATATGCATAAAGTTTATGCACAAACTTAAAACTCAATCCAACTCTGGAGGAAAAGGAAAAACCAAGAAAACCAAAGCCAAAGACACGTGCAACTTTTAGGGAATTGCAAGAGCATTCAAACTATGCAAAGTTTATAGGAAGTAAAATATTTTAGCTGCACGCCCTCAATCTCAAGATTGATTTTTTCTCCACCCTTGATGGTGAACTGTGTTGCAGGTTTGTTGGGGCCAAGCTCTCCATCCTTGGGCCTGCTCAGTCCACCATATTGTATGGGCACATTCTCTGGGGATATGAATCTGCAAATAATAGTAAATATTTAATAAGTTTCTAAAACAAATTGTAAGTATCTCACCAAGCACCCAAGTTCAGGGTTTTGGTGTGGATTTATATTTCAAGTAAATTGATTCATGTTACAGAGTTAAATTGATCCATGTTACAAAGTATAATCAATTGTACAATAGATGATTTAGCACTTGTATAATAGATGATTTTAATCATCACTTGATGATAGCATTATTGATTATTGTAGTTTATAGAGGGATATCAGAATGTACGTTGGGTTAGGAAAGGGCTAAACATTGAATACAATGCACTGAAATACCATGGGACATTAATGAATACCTAGAAAACACACTAGAAGAATATAGATTAACAAGTGATCAACACTTCGATACCATTCTAAATATAAATACAATGCACTAAGCAAGCACTCTATATCTCCAAAAACTGAAGCTTTTACTATATAGAAAAAGCAATCTACAACTCTGAAAACCCAAGCTTTGCATGAATAGAAGAAGTTAATCTCGAAGAATAGTTCTCAAACCCTCATAAATTCCAATGTCAGGTCATCTTGAAACAAACAAAAGCAACCATAATCCAAAAGTAAATATGGAAGCGAATGTGTTTCAAGAGCTATTATCCTGAATTGAGGTGTGCTCGGGATAACATTCTATGCTACTTCATATAATTGTCATGAAGGGGCCCTAATATTAAATCCCAGCTTGACTAATAGCAACCTCTTGTAAATATCCATGATTTAATCAAATAAAAAACAAAACATTGCACAATAAAATAATAAAACCAGAGATATTGTAATTCATTCGGGACAAATTCCCAATGGAGAGATTACATATAAATAGCTCAATGAACTCCTATAAGTAAGGAGTCAAGGCTAATCTCTAAGTCCTCTCAATATCCCAAATATCTCTCAACTATGAGTTGTGCATTACAACTGTTTTGCACACTCATATATTATTTTATAATTATTAAAAACTTATTACTACCAAATAACCCAAACCACTCCTAAGTGTTCACACTATGAACAATATTTCTGTAACAGTCACCCCCTTAGCGTGAACGTGGGGAAAGCTATATCCTATCTCCGCTCATAATCTACAAAGAAATGAAGGTTTTCAATGAGTACCAACAACTCAAACAATATGAGGTTTTCAAAGAGAACCTCCAACTCAGAAAATGGTTTTCTAGTGGAACCAACCACTACATAGCAGCGTACATTATTTTGCTCACATCATTGTTTCTAACTTAGAGGGATTACAAAACAGAAATTATGCTCACACAGGAGCTTTGAACATGAATATTACTTATGTTCATTATTACAGCGGAAAGCAAACACACCACACAACTGAAACAAAAATTCACCAATACAATGAAGCAATCTCTTTGTTGGTGAATAACAAGAGATGTCAATTTGCCTCCATCCTCCATGCCTTCATCCTCCATCAGGCACTACTTAGTATAGGTAGTCATCTTCATCCTCATTATGTTCAGGTTCATCTTCTTCTTCATTCTCTGACTCTTCTTTAACAATTGTATTTGCTTCATCCATTTTTAGCTTTCCTTTTATGATGTCCTTAGCACGAGTAATACAAAAAGAAGATTTATGTCCTTTTTCTTGCAATAAAAGCATTCTAGTTCCTCTTTGTTTTTGGAAAAATTAGTATGTTTCCTTTTAATATAAAGAGCAGTTTCTTCCTCAATATCTTCTTTTGTTCTTTTTTCTTCAGCTAGTAATGCAGAAATCATGCCTTCAAGTGAATGAGAAGGCACTTGACCAAGAGTAAAAACTACATTACTATATTTTGGAGGTAAACTATTTAATAAAATAGCTTTTACATCTTCTTCATCTACCTGAGCACTTACTTATGTCAGTTGTCTTAGAAGAGATCTAAGATTGTTAATATGACTTAACATAGTTGCACCCTCATTCATTTTCAACTTGAATAACTGCAACTTAAGTGATAATTTAGCATTCATGAACCTTTGCACCAAATGTCTGACTTAGCAAATCCCATATATCTTTAGATTTTTTTTTCTAAGTCTATATAATGCAACTCAGTATCTGATAAAGCAAGAGCAATAATGGATTTTTCTTTGTCATCCCTAGTTTGCCATTCAAGCAATTTTGCAACATCTGTTGGTTCTGGTTCTTTTCCACTCACAATTCCCCAAAGGTTCTTGTTCATTAATTGCATTTGTATTTTCACCTTCCATGTGTGAAAATTTAATCCACTGAATTTATCTAATGGAATTTCCATAATAGGAGTCAAACTCAGTCGAAAATGCACCCTTATAATAAACTTTAAACACTGAAATTAAAATTTTCTAACATATTTGCCAAAAAAGGAAAAAATAATTTTTTCTAGCAATAGAAAACATAGGATCAATGTGTAGAGATTGAAAAAATAAATATTTTTTTTAAAAATGGCACATTAATCTGAGTTACTAGCTGAAACTTATGACAATTTTAAGTTATAACTCCAACATCTTCCCGAACCCTTTCCAACATTTGGCAAAAAAAATTATATTCTTCTATTTTTTTCATCTCCGTCCAAAAAAGGAAAGAAACGCAATACCTCTATCACTGCGGATCTGAATATTGCAAGAAGTCGCGTCGTAGCCAAGTATGGATTTCCCTGAGTGATCGCCGATTTGGTAGACAAACACGCAGGTCACAAATTTGACTCCAATGAAACACGCAGGTCGCAGACTTGACTCCGAAAACACGTAGGTTGCAAGTTTGATTCCAATGAAACCCAGAATTAAATGCCTCACAAACTTCTACATGTTATCATTGTGGTCTAACCCGCTTTGATCCAAATCTTGTAAATATCCATGACTTAATCAAATAAAATGTTTTCTTGGTATGTTTTGTATCATTATAAATCAAATTTTCAGTTTCATTGATTTTATCTACAAGGTAATAGCCATAAAACCGTCACACATTCATGAATCATTTCATGAAATGTGGTGTTCAGAGTGTAGAATACATGTAATGAGTAAATTTTATTCATACGTTGATTCATGTTATAAAAGAGGAATCGTCAATGACCCTCATTTTTAGATAGATGTCCTTTGAATTTTGAGGCGCTGTCAAATTTTCATATTTTTTAGACATTATATTTTTTTTTAATTAATTATTTAGTAAAAATATTTTCAAATAAATGACGTACAGACTGTTTATGCCAATAAGATTTTAAGATTTATATCGAATTGAATTTTTTTTTCACAGGTAAGAAGAAGACCATATGCTTAGCAAAATATAAAAAATAAATAGTAAAACCTAGTATATTTTGTAAATTCATTCGTTAACCTATATTTTCACCCAAACTTTGGCATACTTCCAAATGAATTTGGCGCCAAAATGTGCCACATAGGTGCCACATAATGGGGTTCGCGCGATAGTTTCTGAACCCCCCCTTCGCCCGAACTCACAAACCCTAAATCTTCCGAAAACTATATAAATATCCACCACCAAAATCAAGGTTTCGTGCAAATAACTCCATTCGCGCGATAGTTTCTTTGTCCTAAGTTCAAAGGGGGTAAAAAACACCCTCGATTTCCGATCCCGCCCCAACACTCGCGTTTTTGGGACACAATAAAATGGAATAAAACCAGAGATATTGTAATTCATTCGGGACTAATTCCCAATGGAGAGATTACATATAAATAGCTCAATGAACTCCTATAAGTAAGGAGTCAAGGCTAATCTCTAAGTCCTCTCAATATCCCAAATATCTCTCAACTATGAGTTGTGCATTACAACTGTTTTGCACACTCATATATTATTTTATAATTATTAAAAACGTATTACTACCAAATAACCCAAACCACTTCTAAGTTTTCACACTATGAACAATATTTATGTAACACAACTGTTGGTTTTCCAATACAACTAGGACCTGAAGGGGAGTGTGGCTTGAGGCAAAGTGCTAGAGGCAACAATTGGCCCTCCAAGAGATGCATTGTAAAAGATCTTAACATGTCACTGATTTATAACAAGGTGAATGGGTGTTTGATTCCTGACAAGGTAAAACAGTTCATTCATATATCTAGTTCTTATGAAAATCTGGGATGATTTGGTATTCTTGAAAGATGATCCTTTCCTCCTAAGCTTCCTAGAAAAAACCATTCCGCAGTGGAGACTATTTGACGACGAAAAATGATGGCCCTTCCTGAATGCATATTATATACATACAAAGATCCACCCTATAAACATGCTAGAGGTCACTGACAGATCAAGTGCATATTGAACAAGGGATCTTTGATGGAGTGGAGGAAGAGTGGAAGTCTTCCCCTCCCAATCCAACACTACAAAAGTACCATGTGGACTGCACAAAGACAAAAGACGAAGAACATGGACAGGAAAAGAATAGTTCATAGTTGAATCTCCATCAACATGTAAACATATAATTTTGTGGGGAATCTTTGCTTTGCTCAAATGTAAATAAGAAAACGAACAATAGGCACAGAGAGCCTTTTTGTTAGACCTCAATATATAATCCTAATCAGGGTTACATCAAACAACTTTTTGGTTTTCTGCAGTAAGAGTATGACATTTGTCAGTAAAAAATGCATAGACTTATTGCTTAATCCGCAACACTGAAATGCATATATTTATCACTTAATCAACAATACCAAGTTTAGCTCTACTAAAAATTGCATGAACAAACCTACCTAGGGATCTAGATTGCAAACACCAAATCTATGTTCATTGAAAATAAGATATATTACTAAAATGCATACGTTCATATGGATCTAAGCAAGCTTGTAATGTGGGCATAAAGAAGTTTTGATTAGTTGCAGACCTTTTTAGATACCATCTCTAGGAAGTTATCTTTTAAAAGTGCAAGAATTTGATTAGATGTAGCTCTTAATTCCCTCTTTGGCATGTTCTTAAGATTTGTAATCTGGATCATTGCATTGATACCACCATGCTTAAAATTGAGGAGCTTGATGCCTTTCTCCAAAATTTGAACCCCCCACCTCAGAAACTTCAACTTCTCGTGAAAAATGAAAACCCATTGCAGCTGGAGTAACAAAGATCGACCTCCCAAGAGAAGATCAGGAAAATATCATGTAAATTTGGCCATATACACCATGACGCCAGTTTTTAAGGTTGTTAGCATTAGGGTTTCCTGTAGAGATTCTAGGACCAGTTAATGCTACTGATTACAGCAGCAGCAATTCAAGATCATCTATATCCTTGTTGGAGCTTGTTTATCATCCAATGCAGTTAAATAACATTGCTTCAGCATCAAGTGTATCTCATGTTTTGGAGTCAAATGAGAAGTTTCAAATGATAAGAGTAAGTTTTTGCGGCTGGTTCATAGATTAGTTCAGAATTCATCCAATGGTGTTTTTGCACAAGTTTATTACAGGCTTGCACTGGGGGAACAACTAAAGAGAATGATAAATTTCAGTGGAGGAGTTGAAGGCTTCAACTTTGAGTTTCGCAAACAAAGTGCAATTGCAAACAAGCAAGAAGCCACTAGCCAAGGCCTTGATTTTACCTGTACCATCTTGGTTTTGGGGAAGACAGGAGTTGGTAAGAGCGCAACCATCAATTCAATTTTTGATGAGATGAAGTGTTTTCTAGATGCGTTTGAGTTGGGAACATAGGAGGTTCAGGAGATTATTGGAACAATTGAGTGAATTAAAGTTAGGGTAATTGATACTCCTAGCCTCATAGCTTCCTCTACCGGTTATTGTCACAACAAGAAGATTTTGGGATCACTCAAGAATTTCTTCCAGAGGACCCCCGGACATTGTTTTATATTTTGATTGGTTAGATATGCAGGGCACCGACCACTATGGATATTTGTTATTACTATGTGCCGTTACAGAGACGTTTTCTCCATCCGTTAAAATGTCTTAATACATTGTCAAGCCATCACCCACACAAGTAAGCCCACCGCTTGATGGTGCTATGGACTATGACATGTTTGAAGCCCAATGATCCAATGTGATGCAACAAGATATTCGCCAAGCTTCGAGAGACATGGAACTTGAGAACCCTATATGTTTGGTGGAGAATCACTCTGCCTACCAAACCAATAGTGCAAGGCATAGGGTTTTTCCCAATGGACAGATTTGGAAGCCAGAACTATTGCTAATATATTTTTCCTATAAGATTTTGGCTAAAGCAAGATCTCTACTCAAGTTTAAAGACACACCAATGGCCATTCCTCAAAAGAATCTACCTTTGCCGTACTTGCTCTCTAGTCTACTGAAATCAAGAGCTCCTCCAAAGATCCCAAAAATGGAGCTTGTTCACCCAAATTTTAGAATGTTGAATGTATCACTTAAAGATATAAGTCGACCCCCATTCTATAATGATAATTATCCTTCTCATAGGTATCGCTATAATCCCACTCATACATTCATCTTTAATCCTTCTCTTCTGCCTCGTCATTATCCTACTCCAAATCCTTGGCTTGTTCGACCTATTACGGTTGTTAATGTTTGGGATAATGACATTGGATTCGACGCGGCCTCAAAACCTCCTCCAAGCTCATGTCGAACACAAGTTTACTACAATTAAATTTACCCTGAACATAAGCGGACGCTCGAAGCATGCAACTAGAGTTCAGTCTGCTAAAAACAGCAAAAACGTTTAAACGTTTGTCAGACGCCCGTCAAATTTAACTTGATGTCATGAACAACTGCAGGTTCTTTACCATAGGGGGAATGCCTTTCGGTGTAATAAACAAAAAGTCTATCTAATCAATAATAAAAAAATATAATTGTGTATTCTCTCAATATTCACTTGTGGAGGTTCATTTCAAGACCTTTCATTTGTTATAATTAGGTGTTATTTGAGCATTACTTTTTAGATTTTTTAATTGGATATTATTTTTGTTAATTGATTAGTTTTTCATAAAATTTTCAAGAATTAGATTTTTATCACATTATAGCCAAATTTTATAAGATACATTTATTCAAAAGATCTTTAATAAATGTCTAATGTATTTATGTGTCAAATGTTTATTTTACTTGTATGCTAAATATTTATCCTAATATAAATTTAAAACACACTAACACAAATTCCACAGAATTAAATAATAATTTAATTAAATTGTTGATGAAAACCTTCAACATAACTGTAATAATTTTATAATTCAACAGAAAAAAATCACAAATACTTTCTATACTAATATAATCATTTACACCCCCTTAAAATTTTCCATAAATTTCAACAATTATGCATTTCTGCTGTGAGTATTTTTAGGGTTACAACTCAATAATCACGATGAGACAACTGTTATTGATACGGAGGTCAACAGAGCGCTATACCTAGAAAACATAAATTATATTGAAAAAGTGTACTGAATGCCAACATGATGAATGGGGCATTCTACTCCTCTGTCCTGCCACCAACAAATACACTTATGTTGAGTATGTAGAAACTGAAAAAGGTCACTCCAGAAACTTGGAATTTCAGAGTCTACTTCCCACTTGAAAACTGATTAGAAATACGCATGCAGCAGGGAAACAAATGAAGACTCCGGAATGTCTGGGGTCCATTTATTATACACTTGAAGCAGTTTAAGCTGGAAATCAAATCAAGCAATCGAATATGCAAAATAGAGCCTACTAAGCTATTTATTTTGCACTTCCTTCCCCAGAAATGAGACATTATTTCTAGAACTCGAATTTGAGGGAATGATGTTATATTATACCCTGAAGAATAAAATTGTGCTTTTATAATGACTTCACTAATGTGGCAATACCAAAATTTTGCTTCTCTTTGTGCCAAAACATTTTAGCTTTGCTGCTAATGCAACTCCATTAAACATACATAACTTATTGCTGCTAGTGCAACTTCATTTAACATAAAAGGCATATTGGAATCAACTTGGCTCTGCCTCCCACTAAAATTGTCTGCCTACAACTTCAGGAATACGAATTCTTCAACTGCCGGAATTTCACCAATCCTCTTTAAGGTTTCCTTGGGGGGTTCATCGTCTACCCCTATTGCCATGACAGCCTTCCTCCTAGGAGCAGTTCTCCCAACACTCATGAAGTTCACATTGACATTTTCGGATCCAAGAATGCTTCCCACTTTTCCAATCATGCCAGGTTGATCAACTTGCCTGCAAAGTATGAGACTTCCCTCAAGACTAACATCCACACTGAAAGCCCCAACCTTAGTAAGATACGGAATTCCATTCTTAACCTTCCCTTGAACTATGATATCTCCACTTTCAGACAATGCACTGGCAAATTTGGACTCCACATGTGCAAGTTGTACTTGGATTGAATCCAACGGTTGTCCAGGTGACCCATCACTAGGCACCTTTTCCTCAGTTATTTTCAAGCCCCTTTGCTTCGCTACAAAATCAGCATTGACAAGGTTCACAAATGAATCTGATATAGGTTCAATTAGTCCTTTAGTGATCATAGCACGAAGCAACCTTGTGTCCAAGTCATCAGCAGCCCTAGCAGAGGAATAGGTCAATTTTACTACTTTCACACCGCTTACTCCTGCCACTAACTGTACAGCAAGCCTTCCCAGCTTCTCTGCCAACAGTACATAAGAAGAAAGTTCGGAGAGAACCTAATGAAAGCCAACCAGATGATTATATTAAACTCATGCTGTGTGTAAAAAAGGGAAATTAGTAATACCATTTGTGCACGGAATAAACTATAAAGCTTCTGTGACAAGAAAGATAAGGGCAATAAATTATCAATGCACAACAATACCAAGAATTGGTGAAAAAATGACTTATAACTTGTCCATAAATTTAAATGCGGTTTACTATAGTGGCATATCCCTATGATGGGATTTCATTCCAAATTAATACTATCATCCTTAACCAAAAGACCAAAGCAGGGTCTTCGGCAAGGCACCCACTTTCCTTATCATTTATTCACACATGCAACTACGGACCTGCCAAAGACTTGCTACAGTGTAACACTATCGAGAATCTTTGAGAATGGAATGCACTAGTGGATATGTGTCTTAACAAGTCCAACAAGAACAATAAAACATACCATGGCTTTCACAGCTAACTTGATGCAACAATGGCCATAAGAAATCAAAAAATAAAAAATAAACATGTCACGAGTGTTTTTCGTTAAGAGTGTACCCGAGCTGGAACCATAGGTGCATTTACAGCTGTTGCAGACAGCTCACCTTTTAGCGCTCCAGCAACAGCTTCAGCTATTTCTATGGCTACACCTTCCTGCATAAATTTAATTTTGATTACTTTTCTCCGAGCAGAAGATGGACATGTCCTCGTGATGCTACGAGACATGTAATTAAGAATATCTATTATCAATCCAAATATGTTAATCAATTGCAGATGTTATTCTTATCCAAAAGAGATGTACCTGTGCTTCCACTGTATTTGCACCCAAATGAGGTGTCACAGTGACCTTCTCGTGCTGCACTAACTTGTTGTCTTTAGATGGAGGTTCTTCAGTAAATACATCTAGTGCAGCCTGTTTTTTTAAATACACAGGGTCTGTCAGCACCCATAACACGAACACCAAGAACTTCAAGAATATGTATATACACAAAACATTATATTAATGGGTAATTTCATTTCTTCACATGTCCTGATATATGCATACCCTTCGACATTTTCATGGTACATTTCACGTCGATTGCTAGTTTTAAACAAACAGAGTCTGTCAGCACCCATAACACTTGAACACCAAGAACTTAAAGAATATGTATATACACAAAACATTATATTAATGGGTAATTTCTTTTCTTCACATGCCCTGGGGCCTGATATATGCATACATAAAAACTCGTTTCCCTTGTAAGTTTCCTTTTCGGAATTGGTATATTAAATTTCACCTCATATTGTCATGGATGAATAGAAACAAAGAACATGTTTTCTACATCCAATTTGGACTTGAACTTATTACAGATTCGATTAAAAATTGCCTACCGGATAACAAAAAACTACAACCCAGCTCTTTGGATTAAGACTGGCATACCTGAGCAACAACACCATTGTCAAGTGCTCGCACCAGAGCCTCCTCATCTATGACACCACCTCTAGCAACATTCACAATGCGAACCCCCTTCTTCATCTTACCAAAACTTTCATCATTAAAAACCTTGTTTGTAGTAGGAGTCAGGGGCATATGGAGTGAGATGAAATCAGCTACAGATATCGCCTCATCAAATGTTACTAGATCTACACCAATGGCATGTGCCCGGTCAGCAGCAGCATATGGATCATGTGCAACAACATGCATTCCTAGCCCTTTTGCACGCCGAGCAACTTCTGATCCAACCTTCCCAAATCCCATTACTGCTAGTGTCTTTCCCACTAGTGACACACCAACATACTTATTCCGCAGCCACTTACCTGTGACAGTAACAAGTTTTGATTTAATCATTGACAGCCACGACTAGATTAGACCTCATAAATTGCCAAACTACTTTTTTAAAAAAACTTCGTTGTTTGAAGCTATAAATCAATTTGTCCATGGAAAAGACAAAACTCGGCATTAACTGGATATATCATCATGATATAAAATAGAATTAGAACATTGTATATACATAATAGAGTTGCGAATGGCCTCCGCCCTGTGCTTTATTCATAGTCGTTTCAAATAGATAGGATTAAATTGAAGCAAACCAATTTTTACCTGTGGAAACTTAAAAGTTAAAACATCACACATAAAAGGGCATATATTACCCTTCACTTAATTTCCCATATCATAGTTTTTTTTCAACACACATACCTTGGACCATTACTACATCAATATTAACGTGCTAAAGAGAACATACACACTTACTGGTCGCCTATGGTTCCTAACCCCTGAATAGTAAATATCCATAATAACCCACAGTATGCACTTGACTGTGTGGTAAAATGGGTTAAATTAGCCGTCCATTGGTTGAGATAGTTTTCCAGTCTGTTGAGAAGCTCTTGGTGCAATGCCTTGGAATGCTTATTTTAATTAATGGCAAACATGCACCGCTTACAGTGCAGACTTACTCTGCAGTGAAATTAATTACACTGCACCTTTAGACCATTTGTTTCAAATATGTGGGAATGAATATGCACTGTTAAGTAAATTGTTGTTTTGAGCCTTTAGCCAAACAATTTACTCAACAGTTGGACTCGAGGTTCAAAAGAGTCACCTAACTTCACCATAATCAAGTAGAAAAAAAATTGTATATCCGTCATTCTCTACCCAATTTGTTCTCATGTGGAAAGTAACCACGTATAATTCAGGCACCAATGCATTTTTTATTTATTGCAGCCTCTTAAATCTATTCTTATTTCTTGAAAATAATAAAAAATATTATTTTAAAAAGCATTATTAATATACGACACTTGTTTAAGGAAATTTAGAAGAAAATAGGACTATATAGATGTTAAAATACCATTAAATTTTTTCAAGCAGTTATTGAAATATTTTAAGAGCCCTCCATCATGAAATCATGAGATAAGTTTATAACTTCAATCGAAATTATTTAGATACTACGCGAATTTATTTTATTTTTCAATCTAATATATAGAAACATAAAAGTTATCTTTATAATATCTTATTGTTTTATATTATTCATTTCATTTTTTTTTTTAATATTTATTTAGATATTTTATAAGCTCTTCCTTATACCAATTTTAACCTTTTATACTTTTTAACATATTTATATAAAAGAAGAAGAAAAAAACCTTTTTCAAAACATAAATTCTTCACTATTGAATCTATTCAAATATGTCTCTCAAAAAAAATTATATATATCCTCTTATTTTTATAATTAAATAAATTTAAATTGACATTAATAAACCTATGAAAAAACCAATATTGTGTCAATATTCAGATCACACTCCACAACTTTATCAGAGAAAAGCTATTCCCAAATTTCTTTAGGATTTCTTTCATATTCAATTATGGACAATAGCAACATTAATGTGTAATTAAGATGGCCTTGTTTCATGGATGCCCTAATTAAATATTAAAAAGCTAAATGCATATCCATAAAATCCGAGACGATATAATTACAAAGACTTTGGTAGTACATTAAAAACAAAACAAGATTTGTCAATTTGTAGGCAGCACTTTTTCAGATTCGTCATTCACACAGGAAAAATACAAATATTCCATAGATCTGAAATTCCTTCCGGATAACAACAAATAAATCTGCAGTCCAAACTTGACCACAATAAAACTCAAGAAGTCTTACCAATTCGTAGACCAAGGTTTGTCCTACACGGAAAAACACTTACCAAATTAAATATGAAATTGAGGAAAAAGTGAGCTAACCTTGTTTCATGGCAGCACTGGCCTGGGAGACATTCCTGGCCATGGCGGAAAGAAGAGCGATGCCGTGTTCTGCAGCCGCCACAGTATTGGCAGTGGGAGCATTGACCACCAAACAGCCGTGCTCTGTAGCGGCGTGAAGATCTACATTATCGATGCCTACGCCGGCTCTTCCCACCACTTTGAGGCGCCCCCGCGAGGATTCGAACACCTGACGTGTCACCTTCGTTCCGCTCCGCACAATAATGGCGTCGCACTGCGAGATCTTTGCGCAAAGCTCTTCGGGCGAAAGATTGTAAGAGCAGTCAACGTTGGCCAAGGTTCGAAGCACCTCAAGCCCCGCTTCGCTCAGCTTCTCCGCGACCAGAACCGTGGGCTTCGTGTCCTGCCCTCGCTTTGACGGCTCTCGTGCTGTTCCGGAGATCTCGGAGCTGATCCCCACCGTTGGCTTCTGCAGCACGCTACACGCAGAGAAGTTTTTAAGTGATCTGCTGCTGAGGGCAAGATTTTTGGAAACAAAAGCGCTTGCCGCGAATGGCATCGACTTGCACGGGATTCGATCCGCTGACGTCTTGGAAACAACACTGGAAGAGCTGTTTAGACTTGACGTTGCGGCTGCGTGGAGACTTGAATTTTGCAGGGCCGCCATGGTTTCGAACCCTGGACCTCCTTTACTCCAGACTGTGTTTCGGTCTGTCTTTCTGTTGTGTTCAGAAGGTTTGCCCAATTTAAAACATGTCGATTCACCGCGTCTGGACTTAGGTAACTTAATTTTCCTCCACACGGGGAACTAATACATTTTGACTTGTGAATTAATGGTTAAGCTTTTTTAATATGTATTTTCTGTGGCCCACCCCAACTACTCCGCGCTAGCTAAACATGTATCTCAATCTGAACCTACTTACCTTAACGAATTGTGCATGTACTTAGTGAAATTTATATAAAAAGTATTCCAACAACTACCACTAGCTTAGTACCTACTTACTCACAATTAATTTTATTTTAAAATGATGCTTGTTTTTTATTAAACAATCTTTTCAAAATTAAGTTAGGTTATCAAATGACGCTTGACTCAATGGTGAAAGATGTTTGGCTCTTAAAAAGTCCACGAGGGTTCAATTGTAGTTGAAAGCGAAGTACGGAGATACCATAATTAGGAGCCCTACAAAGAAAAAAAAAGGAGTAAATAAGAGTGTAAATATGATGAGATTAATGATGCATTAAAGAATGTGACTTGTTTTCACATATATTTTATTTATTATTTATTATTTTAAGTTTTATTTTTGGGAGCACTCCAAAGGAAAAAAAGGAGTAAATAAGAGTGTAAATATGGCGAGATTAATGATGCATTAAAGAATGTGACTTGTTTGCACATATATTTTATTTATTATTTATTATTTTAAGTTGTGTTTTTTAATTAATACCGATAGCCATTTCTTATAACCGGAGGTGAGCTGCTACAGTGCAAATCCACGGTCCAAAGTTCTGTTGTACGCATGCAAGACCATGGAATCAATGATAACCGTGATCATGTCATGCATTGTACGGTCTCTTGAAAAAGATGTACCCTTTCATTTCGCCAACAAGGCCCCAGTCTCTCTTCAGCGCATAGTTTTGACGAGCTACTTTAATTTTACCCTAATATTTCAGTACCCGTATGATTTTACTACACCTTGGACACCCTGTTGTAAGAGCTAATCTTTCACATTAACAGTATATATCTATTTCACTCGGAATCTTGTGTTTCACCCAAGGGCGTATCATCCCTTAGGCAACCTAGGCAGTTGCCTAGGGCACTGGAAGACAGTGGCGGTAAAAAAAATTGCATTCATGTCAGTTGTATACTTTAAAAAATGCAAACATCTATATATACAATACAATATGATTAATCCAACTATTACAGTGATATCATCTTCTTCCTATAAACTATTTTGTGCTTCACGGAGAGGTGACGTTGATGATGCAAATGTGGGGGTGATAAGGGTGAATTTCACACGCAAATCATAGCGAGAGACAAGAGTTGAGTTTTTCTAACCGATTGCAAACTGTAGTGTACCAAAGTAAGAGACGAGTGAGGAAAATATAAGTGTTCGTGAACCAACAAGTAACCAAGTCTATAGAGCTAGACCTTGAGTCGACAGTTCGAGTGGGAGATGGAGAATTTATGATGAATGTTGTAGTGGGAAACCCCTCTAAGATCTTTGAAGCTCCTCTAAGATCTTTGAAGCTTTGTGAGGATTGCTTCAAACAACCCACGACAAAATTTGACCCTTTCAAATCATCCACATATTCCACGATTCCCTGCAGTGATTCTCTTTGTGATGCTTTGGGGAATACACAAATTGGATGTAATCTAGATTTTAATCAATGCGACAATGGTTCCTTTATCCATAGGGAGTGGTGGAAAGGTTACGGGCATTGGTTTTGGGTGAGCAAATGACAACGAAGGACACATATTCTCTCAAGGCAGAGGTCTTATGGGATTGGGAAGAGGAGTTTTGTCACTCATCTCACAGTTGGGCTCCAAGGTAGACGGAAAATTCTCTTGCTACCTTTTGTCCGTCACGGAGTTTCTAAGTAATGGATACTTTCCAAATATTGTTCAAATCTGTGACTTTTTAAGGCCAAAAAACTGCAAATTAGCTATTTTTTACGCGATTTTCAAATACGTGCGAGTCTCCAAGCAATGTATGATTTTTCTGTGGCATATTGCATTTTTGGCGTGCATCTGTAAAAGCTCTCTATTTACATAATTTAATGATCTGAGAAAAGACAAATTTTATTTATTGATTCATTGTATTTTAGATAATTTTGTGGTAAGATGGGAAGTTTTTGTGACTATACCGTTGATGAAGACAGATGGCACCTATTTGACCAAAGATTGAAGGACATTTGTCAGTTGGATGTGTTTTGGAGGTTTCATTTGCCGGATTTTGCTTCATATTCTCTATTCTTAAAGCTGAAGGGATGATATACTTCTTTGAGCCATGTTTTGGCCATAAATTGGAGTTGATTGTGTTTTTCTTCATCTTGTCGATTTCGCTACGATCCTAAAAAAACATTACCTGGAAATTTCGTGAATTAAGGGATTGACAAAAAAATTTGATTCTTACGTCTTTTTTCCAAAAGTTGTATATTCAGTGTTTCGTGATCATTAGAGTGTTTCATTTGTGGATGTGGTGAATGTTATTGATCATAATTTTTACTCCTATTGTGTGTATGCAAATTGAATGGACTATATATGTCATAATAGAGTTAATTTGAGAAGGCTCTTCTATGTAACAATATTATAGGTAATAGAAGTTTCATAGGAGTATGAAATGATAAACTCTAAGATATTATTTGAATATTAATATAAATTTTGTTTTGGTCTCGTTTGTTGTGTGTATCAAATAGTTTCACTTGTAATATAAGTTATTTTGTAGACATAAGACATGACTACATACATGTTAGATCATACAAGATTGCTTTTAAAAGCTATCACAGACTATGGGTTTAATTAAAAATGCATTGTTACCTTTATGTTTTGTACGAGTCTGTTTCTTTCAATTTCTATTAATATTGTAACTATGGTGCATAAAAAAAATTCAAAATAATTACTTCCATTATTGGTGGTTGTTTTCATGACACTACAACACTCGTTGGTTATGCATACATCTCCCATCGTGTCTACCTATCGGCATTCCATTGCACACTTTGGTAGAATTGCTAGTTTAATAAATTTATTTTGATCTTTTGTAAATTAATATTATTATAAATGTTTTGGTTAAAAAATTAAAGAGTTGTTGAAAAAAATCAACTTAACATATAAACAACTGATTATAAAATTGGGCTTATGGCCATAATGCCATTATTTATTTAGAGGTATGAAATAAATATCATCTAACCATTTTTTTATTAATAGTTGAGAGAAATTATAGAATACCTAACAACTTAAAGTTGGGAAGCTCTAACATAAGCCCAGAGTCGCCAAACAATCTCTCAAGTGATATTCACTTACATGTAAATCACCCACTCCATAATGTGAATAAACTAAGGACCTCCCAATTACTAAGACCCCCACTCTACCATATAGATAAACCAAGAATCTTGGAATTATAAATACAACCACTTCACATTATGACACAAATAATTAAATATTAAATTATATATAAACTTGAAACTTTTTAAAATAATAATCAATATTTATCAAACTTAATTTAATTTTTCTTTAAAATGTCTTATCAAATTATATTTAATTTTTAAAAAATAAGTTGAATAACTTAATTTCGAATGAAGTTTCTTTTATATCTTTTGTACTAACTTTGTTTCCCTTTTATTAAAAATTAAAAAACATAGTCCATTTCATATAAATAAATTCTTCACCAAATTTTACTCTTTTCAAATTAAAGAATTATTGAATTTACTCCCAAAATAAACCAAAAAAAAATTAAATATTTATATTTTAAATTAATTTTTAAAATTAATATAAATATTTGTTTCACCTATTAAACAGTTTCATATTAATTAATAATTTTATAATTTTATTTCTAAATATGTTATTGAATAGTAATAGATAATTTAAAAGTATTTATACAAAAAACCTATATCAAATTTCTCATATATATATATATATATATATATATATATATATATTAAATATAATATTATCCATATTCATTGACATCTCATATTATTACACAACCCTATGCTTCACCTACCGTTATAAATTATCCTTATCTACATAAATCCCTATCACTATATTTATAAAAGGACTTATTTCTCTCCATCAAAAAAACAAATAAAGAGGACACTTTCACATTTAATAGGAAAAAATCTCTAAACATAAATAAAAGTTTTGTTGGTTAAAAATGGTAAAAATTGAGCACGTGTGGGAGAGGAAAAATAGGATATTTAGTATTAATAGGATCCCGTGGTTTTTATTTTTTTATGCCCAGAAAAAATAGGAGTATTTAGCATTGGCAAAAGTACAATCCCCCATGAATCTTGAATAAAATAATGGAAGAAAATATAAAGATGAAAGCTTAAACGAATGTCAAAAAATGTCAAGAAAGAAACCCCTTAAAAGTGTTTAGGAGTGGATTTTTTGTGGTTTTTTTATAGTGCCCCTAATTGCTTTATGGGGTTACAAATCATCTCCCTAAAATGTAGTTCCTAAAATTTTTAGGAGCTTTGTTAGATTTTAGCATCACAGACTACTTTTTTTAATATAAAACCACATTTACCGAATAAATAGAACCACTTGCCTCCAACATGAGACTACACTCTAACTCATTGTAAACTCGAATGAAAACTTTAATAACTTACATTTTAAGGGAAGTTTGGCCAATTTAAACCAAAATAATAATATTTAATATATATTTAAAAGTAATAATATAAATAATGTGTGTGTGTGTTTACCTTTATTTATTTAAATTCGATTTATTTTGCAGTCATTTATTAGTTTGGCAGGTTAATATACTTTTCACCATATTCATTAGTCAAAATCTTCTCAACCAATTAAAATTTAGATTTTTGAATTATTATTCAATTTTCTAATGTTGAGATTTTAATTTAACAATTTCTTAAATAAAAAAACACCAAAAAAAATGGTTTCTTCTATGTTTATTGGTTACTTTTTAAGAAATGATAATTTGTGGGACATTTTTGTAAATTTTAAATCCAAAAATTCTTGTAGTGACACATATAATGTCATGATAACTTCACTTTATAAAATAGTTGAACATTAACTACTCACATCAATTTTTGAAAAAAAGATTTAATCTTTACTTTCAATTAAAAAAGAAAGAAAAATCCAATATTTGATATATATCACATTTATTATTAAGATTTAGTAAATAATATTATTTTGTATGGGTAGAAGAAAAATTAGTAGGATGGATGATGCCCCCTTAAGCATCGATGGGGTGATAGAAGAGGTCGATTGACACTCGAAAAGAAGAGGAAAATGATCACAGCGGAAGAAAATCCCTTTTCGGAAGCCGGTAAGCTAGTGTGGTAGTCAAAATCATCATGACAAGGACTATATAGGATGGGAGGGGTGAAAACAAGTCATTATTACAATTGTGTCTTGGTGGGTTAGAAGAAATGGAAAAGGTTACCTAGAGGGAATGCTAGTTAGAACGGAAAATTAGTTAGACGTGGATTGAATATGATGATGTAAGGAAAGATCATGTAATGCCCATTTTCTTGCGACACTGTTTAAGCTATAGTTAAGCCAATTATAGGGATTTTTACAAGTTTTGGTGATCATGCTTATTTTGGTAGAAGGTGCCTAACATTTTGTCATCCAAAACTACTTTGAGATGTAAGACCCAATGGTATCAGTACTCTGTGTGTGTGTGTGTGTGTGTGTGTGTGTGTGTGTGTGTGTTTTGTTGTGCTTAAAGCAAACTAGAAAGTGATGTATAAAATGTGATTGATTAGCACCCTAGTGTTGCTTAATTGATTGAAGATATAATATGAACCTTGTAGTTAAAACTATGAACCAAATGGTGGATCAAATTAAGAGGGTTAAAAATGAATTTTGAAACTATAAATAAATATGTGATATGTGATGTAGTAAACCCTATAAGAAGAGATAATAGAAATACAAGTATAAACTAGATTGGTTGTCATTATATTGTTCCAATGTGGTAAAAGAAATGAGATTTAATCAACCGTGGAGATATTGGTTTTAGAGGAATGATTTATAAGATTGGGAGAATTTGAAATTATTTGCAAAGTGGTCAAGTTGTGTGTGTGTGTGCGCGTGGCACGTGTGTGTGAAATTGATTTTAAACAGTGAATGGTGAAATGATGGGCATGTGGTTAAATAATGCAATTTGATTTAGTATACATGAGATTTCAACTAGTGTTGTTAAAATAAATATATATGGAAATTAGTATAAACTTAGTTGGTGTTTGAGAAATTGATTTTTGAAAATTATATTTATTGAGTTGTGCATAAATTGATTTAATGTTGTGTTTGTGCATAGTTATAATTAATTTTCATATCATTTCGAGTAGGTGTGATGTGCGTGTGGGTGGGTGGGTGTGTGTGTGTGTGTGTGTGTTGAGTGTGCAAATGATGAACATGTGCTGGTAAAACTAGTACTAGGAAATAAAACATAAAAAATAAAAGAAAAGAGGATGAAGTGGGGACTAGCTCACACGGGGCTCACCAGCCAACAATAGGTCATCCAGGCTCAAAATTTGTTTGGGTGGATGTGAACTGTGAAGCGATATTATAATTTATAATGTTGCCTTTTTCCTTATTGAAATTTATTTCCCTTCATTTTGAACCCTTGAATTGAATAACTTGATGATTATGATCTTTTGATCTAGTTGAATTCTAAAGTTAAGTTAGAAACTTAATTCATTTTCCATTTTTTGGTGTATGGACTTAAGTTTTGGTGGTTGGAAGTTTTGGTGGTTGGGAAGTTTCCATTTAAGGAAATTTTGGATTTGGGATAGTGGAAAAATTTGGGAGGTGTATGGCACAAATAAACTTTGTCCTATACTTTAAAAACTTCCCATACACCTACCCACAGGGCAGGTGTACCTTTTTTACACCTCATCTTTTATTACTTGCGTTACTAGGTGTTAGGAAACAAGGGATAAAATATGTGGAATAATCCCTCACAGAATCGCAACAGTAGAAACTAATATGTAGAAATTATTACAAATCTCAAATAAAATTGCAGAATAAAATAACACAACACAAAGAGACTAGTATTTAACATGGTTCACCCCAATTTGGGCTACGTCCACCAAGAATCACTTGCTCAATTTTTATTACAAGCGACCACTCTCTCAATACAATAGCCAGATCCGTTTGGAGCTATGCTCAACAAACTCTACAGAATTCGCAGACGAATTCAAAGCACATCTTCAATGTTTTTCATCTCTCTATCATATTCATAAAACCATATAAATAGACAACTGCTTAAGCAGTTTTACAAAACCGTGGGTATCAAAACAATGGGCAAAAAACCATCCCATAAACCTATGGGTAGCTGAAGAGGTGGTTTGACAAAACAATGGGTACCGAAAAACCATGGGCCCAAAAATAGCCCATAATGGTTACCCATTATCCATGGGTTGATAAACCACCCACGAAAATTTGCTTCGGGGGCTTCGCCCCCGAACCAACTTTATCGGCTCACCGGCGAGCGGGACCGCCATAAAAATACCTGAGTGTAATACATAGAAGGTGTACCAAAATCTAACATGAAAACATGCTCCACAAACATAACAATCTCCCACTTGGAGATTGATTTCCACTGAGCAAGCTTCTCAAACCCTTCACTGTCATCTGCGAAGGCCAACCAAAGTTGAACATAGCTTTAGTTTATCCCTTGTTACTACCTTGGTCATCATTTCTACAGGATTCTGACTGGTATGAATCTTCTCCAACTTCAACTTATCTTCCTCCAAAGTTGTCCTGATGAAGTGATATATCAACTATATATGCTTCGTCCTGGAGTGGAAAGCAGAGTTCTTAGCTAGGTGTATATCACTCTGACTATCACTATACAACTTACATTCCTCCTACTTATGCCCCAACTCGTCAAGCAATTGTTGTAACCAAATCATCTCTTTGCTTGCCTCTGTGGCAGCAACATACTCAGCCTCTGTGGTTGACAAAGCCACCAACTTCTATAGTCATGAAATCCAGCTCATTGTTGTCCCACCTACAGTGTAAATATACCCTATTGTGCTCCTCTTGTTGTCTACATTCCAACCATGTCTGAATCTACATAACCACGTAAAGTGGTGTCTGATCCACTATAGCACAAAACTGTCCCCATGGTCCCTCTCAAATACCAAAGGATCCACTTTACTGCTTGCCAATGCTCTTTAGCTGGATCACTCATAAATCTACTCATAGCTCCCACTGCATGGGCAATATCAGGCCTAGTGCACACCATAACATACATCAAACTGCCAACCGCTGATTAGTAAGGTACCATGGACATATGGTTTTTTTTCCTGCTTTGTCTTGGGACACTACTCCTTTGATAACTTAAAATGGCCTGCCAAAGGAGTCTTAACCGGTTTAGCATCCTGTATGTTAAACCTATCCAATACCTTCTTAATATACTCTTCCTGAGATAAAGTCAGCTTCTGTTCCTTCCTATCCCGTGTTATCCTCATACCAAGGATTTGTCTGGCTGCCCCCAAATCCTTCATACCAAAGGATTCACTTAGTTGTTTCTTGAGTACTTTTATTTCCTGCATGTTTTTACCTATAACCAACATGTCATCAACATACAAACACAGGATAATATAACTTACATCCTCAAATTTCTTTGTATACACATAATGGTCAGAATGACATTTAATATAACCTTGCTCCATCACGAAGCTATCAAACTTCTTATACCATTGATTGTGGAGCTTGTTTCAGGCCATACAAGCTCTTCTTTAGTTTGCACACCATCTCCTCTTTACCTTTGACTTCATATCCTTCTGGCTACTGCATATATAGCTCCTCCTCCAAATCACCATGGAGAAATGCAGTCTTTGCATCTAACTGTTCTAAGTGCAAGTCTTCTACTGCCACTATTCCAAGAACAGTTCTGATAGAAGTCATTTTTTACTACAGGAGAAAAAATCTCATCAAAATCTATAACTTGTTTCTGTGCAAACCCCTAGACCTCCAACCGGGCCTTATATCTTTTCTTTCCTCCTTCTTCATCTTTAACTCTGTACACCCACTTGTTCTGCAATGCTCTTTTGCCTTCCGGTAGCTTCACCAAATCCCAAGTCTGGTTCTCCATGAGAGACTTGTGCTCCTCATCCATGGCTTGCTCCCACTTCTTCCTAGCATCTACCTGCATTGTTTCATCAAAGCTCTCTGGCTCTCCACTATCAGTGAGTAATAAATAATAAAGAGAAGGAGAAAAACATTTAGGTTCTCTTCTTACCCTATAAGACCTCCTCAATATAGGAGTTTGGGGTTCTTGTTGAGGGGGTTCCTAAACTGATTCATGTGTCACTTTCCCATCCAGAAGATCCTCTTCCACTGTATATTCTTTCTTGGATTCTTCCCTGTTTTCTTGCAACTGTTGCTTATACATGACTTTCTCATTAAAGACCACATCCCTAGATCGAATGATTTTCTTGTCCTTAATACTCCAACATTTATATCCAAAGTCATCACCACCATAACCAATGAAAGTACATTTTTCTGATTTAGCCTCTAGCTTGGTCCTATCATCCTTGTCTATATGAACAAACACCTCACATCCAAAGACTCTAAGAAATGAATAATCAACTTTCTTACCATACCATGCCTCCTCAGGTATGCCTCCATCTAAGGCACTTGAGGGTCCTCTGTTTATCAAGTACACAGTTGTGCTCACCGCTTTTGCCCAAAAAGAAAGAAGCAGTCCTATATGTATTCTCATGCTCCTGGCACGTTCCATTATTGTTTTGTTCATCCTTTCTGATACCTCATTCTATTGCGGAGTTCCTGGAACCATGTTTTGCCTCCGGATTCCATTCTTAGAACAATAATAATCAAATTCAATGCTACACATACTCCCCTCCATTATCTGACCTGAGACATTTTAGCTTAAGACATGTTTCATTCTCTACCAAGGCTTTCCATTTAACAAAAGTGTCAAATACATCAGATTTGTGTCTAATACAATAAACCCAAACTTTTCTTGTTGCATCATCAATAAAAGTAACATAATAACTTGAACCCCTAAGAGATGATACCTTAGCCGGCCCCCACACATCAGAATGTACCAGCTCTAACTTACTCTCTTTCTTCGTAGGTCCAACCTTGAGAAACCTTACTCGCTTCTGTTTCCCATATATGCAATTTTCACAGAAATCCAAACATGTTTCTGTATATCCAGGCAAATTCTTCTTTATGATGTCCATGCCCTTATGGCTCATATGGCCGAGCCTATAGTGCCATAATGTTGTATCTGCATCTAAAGCCACAAGATTACAATCATTAGTATTATCAGTGGTTAAATACAAGGTTCCAACCTTCTTACCTCTTGTCACCACAAGAGCACCCTTGGTAACCTTCCAAGAGTCTACTGTAAATATCACAGTACAACCATCACTTCCCAACTGCTCTGCCGATATCAAATTTCTCCTTAATGTAGGCACATGTCTGACATCCTTCAATAGCCATGTATTCTCATTCTGCATCTTAACCTGAACAGAACATTTTTCCAACTATGCTGTAAGGCTCATCATCACCAAGAAAAACATGCCCAAAATCCCCTTGAACATAATCAACAAAATAATGCCTATGTGGAGTAGCATGAAAAGAAGCCCCTAAATCTAAAACCCAAGATTCAGTAATATTATGCAAAGAAAGAATCAAAGCATCCTGACATACATTACCCGATGCCACATTTGCCTCCTTGTTTTCTTCATGTTGTTTCTTCTTATCACGAAGCTCCCAACAGTCCTTCTTTGCATGCCTAGGCTTTCCACAATTCTAGCATACAATCTTGTTCTTGGATTTTGACCTTGCCCGATCTTTTGATTTTCCACGGTTTCCTCTATTCTTCTGTCTCCCTCTAGTTTCCACTGTCAAAGCATTACCTGAAGTAGAAGAGTCCCTAGAGCTTTTTCTTCGCATTTCCTCACTTAGAATCACCCCTACAACATCCTCAGACTTTAACTTCGAGTTAGCTGGAACCGAGTTACTTACCGCCATTACCAGGCTATTCCAACTCTCAGGTAAAGAGCACAGAATTAATAAAGCCCTAACTTCTTCATCAAATTCTATTGTAACCGAAGCTAGCATATTCACAACCGTATTAAAATCATTTGAATGATCTGCTACTGAACTATTCTCAGATATCTTCATATTAAACAACTTTTTCATTAAAAATATCTTATTAGAGGCAGAGGGTTTTTCATACAACTTCTCTAATGCATCCATTAGATCTTTTGTAGTCTTTTCCTTTGAAACATTAAATAATACCGAGGATGCAAGACACAGCCGAATCGTTCCAAGTGTCTTCCGATCCAACAAATCCCATTTCGTATCTGTCATACTCGAGGGTTTGTTCACCTTCTCAAACAGCGGAGTATAAAGATCCTTTTGATAAAGGTAATCTTCCATCTGCATCTTCCAAAGACTAAAATTCTACCCGTTGAATTTATCAACCCTAGATTTTCCATCATCTGTCATAGCTCTCACTCAAGATAAAATTTTCCTTGCGATTCAACACTTCAGCAAACCAAATCAGACTCTGATACCAATTGTTAGGAAATAAGAGATAAAATATGCGAAATAATCCCTTACAGAATCGCAACAGTAGAAACTAATATGCATAAATTATTACAGATCTCAAATAAAATTGCAGAATAAAATAACACAACACAAAGAGACAGTATTTAACGTGGTTCACCCAGTTTGGGCTACGTCCACCAAGAATCACTTGCTCAGATTTTATTACAAGCCTCCACTCTCTCAATACAATACCCAGATCCGTTTGGAGCTATGCTCAACAAACTCTATAGAATTCACACCCGAATTCAAAACACATCTGCAATATATTTGCTTGTACATCTATCATATGCATAAGACCATATAAATAGACAACTGCTTAAGCAGTTTGATACAAAATCGTGGGTATCAAAACCAAGGGCAAAAAACAAAACCGTCACATAAACCTATGGGTAACCGAAGAGGTGGTTTTACAAAACAATGGGTACCGAAAAAACATGGACCCAAAAACAGCCCATAACGGTTACCCATTACCCATGGGTTAATAAACCACCCATGAAAATTTGTTCCGGGGGCTTCGCCCCCGACCCCCCTGACCCGCTCACCGGCGAGCGGGACCGCCGTAAAAATACCCAAGTGTAACACATGGAAGGTGTACCATACTCTAACATAAAAATAGGCTCCACAAACATAACATCTACCTATCGGCATTCCATTGCACACTTTGGTAGAATTGCTAGTTCAATAAATTTATTTTGATCTTTTGTAAATTAATATTATTATAAATGTTTTGGTTAAAAAATTAAAGAGTTGTTGAAAAAAATCAACTTAACATATAAACAACTGATTATAAAATTGAGCTTATGGCCATAATGCCATTATTTATTTAGAGGTATGAAATAAATATCATCTAACCATTTTTTATTAATAGTTGAGAGAAATTATAGAATACCTAACAACTTAAAGTTGGGAAGCTCTAACATAAGCCCAGAGTCGCCAAACAATCTCTCAAGTGATATTCACTTACATGTAAATCACCCACTCCATAATGTGAATAAACTAAGGACCTCCCAATTACTAAGACCCCACTCTACCATATAGATAAACCAAGAATCTTGGAATTATAAATACAACCACTTCACATTATGACACAAATAATTAAATATTAAATTATATATAAACTTGAAACTTTTTAAAATAATAATCAATATTTATCAAACTTAATTTAATTTTTCTTTAAAATATCTTATCAAATTATATTTAATTTTTAAAAAATAAGTTGAATAACTTAATTTCGAATGAAGTTTCTTTTATATCTTTTGTACTAACTTTGTTTCCCTTTTATTAAAAATTAAAAAACATAGTCCAACTTAATTTGAAATCTAAAATCCATTTCATATAAATAAATTCTTCACCAAATTTTACTCTTTTCAAATTAAAGAATAAACAAACAATAAACAATAAAAAAATTAAATATTTATATTTTAAATTAATATAAATATTTGTTTCACCTATTAAATAGTTTCATATTATTACTAAATTTATAATTTTATTTCTAAATATGTTATTGAATAGTAATAGATAATTTAAAAGTATTTATACAAAAAACCTACATCAAATTTCTCAAAAAAAAAAAAAATTAAATATAATATTATCCATATTCATTGACATCTCATATTATTACACAACCCTATCCTTCACCTACCGTTATAAATTATCTTTTTCTACATAAATCCCTATCACTATATTTATAAAAGGACTTATTTCTCTCCATCAAAAAAACAAATAAAAAGGACTTATCTTTTTCTACAAGCCTCCACTCTCTCAATACAATACCCAGATCCGTTTGGAGCTATGCTCAACAAACTCTATAGAATTCACACCCGAATTCAAAACACATCTGCAATATATTTGCTTGTACATCTATCATATGCATAAGACCATATAAATAGACAACTGCTTAAGCAGTTTGATACAAAACCGTGGGTATCAAAACCAAGGGCAAAAAACAAAACCGTCACATAAACCTATGGGTAACCGAAGAGGTGGTTTTACAAAACAATGGGTACCGAAAAAACATGGGCCCAAAAACAGCCCATAACGGTTACCCATTACCCATGGGTTAATAAACCACCCATGAAAATTTGTTTCGGGGGCTTCGCCCCCGACCCCCCTGACCCGCTCACCGGCGAGCGGGACCGCCGTAAAAATACCCAAGTGTAACACATGGAAGGTGTACCATACTCTAACATAAAAATAGGCTCCACAAACATAACATCTACCTATCGGCATTCCATTGCACACTTTGGTAGAATTGCTAGTTCAATAAATTTATTTTGATCTTTTGTAAATTAATATTATTATAAATGTTTTGGTTAAAAAATTAAAGAGTTGTTGAAAAAAATCAACTTAACATATAAACAACTGATTATAAAATTGAGCTTATGGCCATAATGCCATTATTTATTTAGAGGTATGAAATAAATATCATCTAACCATTTTTTTATTAATAGTTGAGAGAAATTATAGAATACCTAACAACTTAAAGTTGGGAAGCTCTAACATAAGCCCAGAGTCGCCAAACAATCTCTCAAGTGATATTCACTTACATGTAAATCACCCACTCCATAATGTGAATAAACTAAGGACCTCCCAATTACTAAGACCCCACTCTACCATATAGATAAACCAAGAATCTTGGAATTATAAATACAACCACTTCACATTATGACACAAATAATTAAATATTAAATTATATATAAACTTGAAACTTTTTAAAATAATAATCAATATTTATCAAACTTAATTTAATTTTTCTTTAAAATATCTTATCAAATTATATTTAATTTTTAAAAAATAAGTTGAATAACTTAATTTCGAATGAAGTTTCTTTTATATCTTTTGTACTAACTTTGTTTCCCTTTTATTAAAAATTAAAAAACATAGTCCAACTTAATTTGAAATCTAAAATCCATTTCATATAAATAAATTCTTCACCAAATTTCACTCTTTTCAAATTAAAGAATAAACAAACAATAAACAATAAAAAAATTAAATATTTATATTTTAAATTAATATAAATATTTGTTTCACCTATTAAATAGTTTCATATTATTACTAAATTTATAATTTTATTTCTAAATATGTTATTGAATAGTAATAGATAATTTAAAAGTATTTATACAAAAAACCTACATCAAATTTCTCAAAAAAAAAAAAAAATTAAATATAATATTATCCATATTCATTGACATCTCATATTATTACACAACCCTATCCTTCACCTACCGTTATAAATTATCTTTTTCTACATAAATCCCTATCACTATATTTATAAAAGGACTTATTTCTCTCCATCAAAAAAACAAATAAAGAGGTCACTTTCACATTTAATAGGAAAAAATCTCTAAACATAAATAAAAGTTTTGTTGGTTAAAAATGGTAAAAATTTGAGCACGTGTGGGAGAGGAAAAATAGGATATTTAGTATTAATAGGATCCCATGATTTTTATTTTTCTATGCCGAGAAAAAATAGGAGTATTTAGCATTGGCAAAAGTACAATCCCCCATGAATCTTGAATAAAATGATGGAAGAAAATATAAAGATGAAAGCTTAAACAAATGTCAAAAAATGTCAAGAAAGAAACTCCTTAAAAGTGTTTAGGAGTGGATTTTTTGTGGATTTTTTATAGTGCCCCTAATTGCTTTATGGGGTTACAAATCCTCTCCCTAAAATGTAGTTCCTAAAAATTTTAGGAGTTTTATTAGATTTTAGCATCACAGACTACTTTTTTTTAATATAAAACCACATTTACCGAATAAATAGAACCACTTGCCTCCAACATGAGACTACACTCTAACTCATTGTAAACCTCGAATGAAAACTTTAATAACTTACATTTTAAGGGAAGCTTGGCCAATTTAAACCAAAAAATTAATAATTAATATATATTTAAAAGTAATAATATAAATAATATGTGTGTGTGCGTATGTGTGTTTACCTTTATTTATTTAAATTCTCTTTATTTTGCAGTCATTTATTAGTTTGGCAGGTTAATATACTTTTCACCATATTCATTAGTCAAAATCTTCTCAACCAATTAAAATTTAGATTTTTGAATTATTATTCAATTTTCTAATATTGAGATTTTAATTTAACAATTTCTTAAATAAAAAAAACACCAAAAAAAATGGTTTCTTCTATGTTTATTGGTTACTTTTTAAGAAATAATAATTTGTGGGACATTTTTGTAAATGTAGTGCCCACACTTTTTATGGCTCAGTAGTTTGTTGTTTATTTGCTCATAGACATGTTTTGACAGTGATTGGTGATATCATGGACATTATATTTAGATATTGGATTATATTAGTCATGTGTGACATGCAGGCGTATAACGCCAATTTAGCCTAATTTCCTTATTGTCGCATTTTCTTGTTATGACATGGAAACTAATGAAATATGATGTGCTTGGAACCTAATTACATTGATGGATAGTTGTTGCATGATGGGATTATATGTCGTTTTCATCTTGTCTAACTTTTGGAATATGGAATATAATTGTGCACGTTGTTACATCTGGATTTCAGTAGGATGTTAGGTTAGTTTAGCATGCATTGATATCTTACTATGTCATTTATATTGTATTGGACAGGTGCAGTTAATGTGTGCAATGAGTGTGCAGGTGACAGGATTACAGGAGAACGTGGGATTCAGGCCAGTTACTCAAAACTTGCACAAGCAGCCCACGGGCTGAGTCTTAGCCATGTTCACTGTGTGAAGCCCTAGGATAGATGATTATTAATTTTGGGCACTTTGAGTGACCCCTATGTATGTAAAGTATTTTGCTTTAATTTATTAATTTTTGTTTAGGGTTGTTAGTAGAGTTGTAAACTTGCTTAGGGAGTAAATAATTTCACTTTCTTTTAAATTGTTGTTTTTGTTAATTAGTCTCTTAATCACAAGGGTTTAGGGTCACATGTGAGACCCTTGGGTGGTCCCCACACCCTCTACCCTTGTGTCATAATGCAAAACCCGAAATTAGGGTATTTTGGGCATTTTTGGGGACCCCTTTGTAGCTTGGGAGTCCCCCTTTCACTAAAATGAGCCCTTGGACCCTACCTAATGGGTAGGGGGGCTTGTTTTCAAGGCTAGAGGGAGTTTTCCCTCCCTTTCTACCCTTGTTTTGTCACATCCATGTAAGGGATGTGGATTTGTGTGTTTTTCAAAAATGCAACTAGTTTTGTCTTGCTAACATTTGAGGAAATTTGGGAGAAGAGGGTAAAAAGATAATTTTACCCTTTCTCTCTTTTGTCTTGGCATCTTTGACCATGAGGAGGGAGAGGGGTGACACATGTCACCCCCTCATTTGTGAGGATGCTTGGTTCCTCCTCTTCATATTCTCATTCATGGAGAAAAAAATGGACTTTTTGCTTGGATTTTCTTGCTGGGATGCTTGGGTGAATTGGAGCTTGGAATTTGCTTGGAGCTAGGAGTGGAAATCTTGAAGTTAGGAAGCTTTTTGGAGAGCTTTCCTTGAGGTAGGCTCTTAGATCTTGTAGATGTGTTGCTTGATTTTAGTTGTTAGATTGGTTGTTGAAATTTGTTTATTTTTGAATAAAATTTTAGTGTTGTTTGTGTGTGTTTTTACTCCCTCCATCATATGGCATGATGGAGTTTGGAGTGTGGGGGAAGAGGGAGGGAATTTTCTCTCTCAACCCTCAAGGCTTGATGGCCAAGCCTTGTAGGGTCATATTTAATTTTCCCCTCAATGGTTGAGGTGGGGAAGTGGATTCATTTGGCTTGAATCTCCTTCCCCATCCTTGGTAAGGAAACCCCCTTTTGGGGTTTGAAAATCCTTCCAAGGAGGACATGGAGAAAGGGGGAGGAATAAGGAGGGTGTGTTTTGACTAAGGAGTAATAAGGAGGTTAAGAAGATGTGTTATGTACTTAGAATACTGTTGTATTTTGGAGAACTTTCTCCTCTCTTCCCCATTTTTGGAGGATGAACATGGGTTCTCCTTCTTGTTTGATGGAATCTTGTGTTGAATGTGAGACTTGAGATTGTGTGTATGTTTCATTTTTGTCTACCCTTCACCTTGTGCAAGTTTTGGTTAGCTATCCTCTTTCCCTTGGGCTTGGGGGAGGCTAGCATGCATCCCAACCTTGGGATAGGCATGTGATGATGCCTATAGGTTGGGTGGTTAAACAAGCCCTTTCTCATTGTGTTGGTCTTGAAAAGATTTTGGAGTTGGAAAGCTTGGGAAGATGCATGAAGACCCTTGTCTACTTGAAATTTCATCTTGCTTCCTTCACCATTTCATGGACATTCTTCTTTGCTCATTGTATCTTGCTAAGAATGACTTGTGAGAGCTTCTTTTGTCTTGAAAAGATAGTGTATTAGACCCCCTTTTTTGGGTGGATATGTATTGTGATACATGTGAAATTTGAAAAAAAAAATATTGTAATGGTTGATCTCTTAAGTATGAAACATGTAGGTAACTTCCTTTTGAAATGGAAGAGTTGTTAGTTGATGGGCTTCATTTTGAAGAAATTTTACCTTTAGTTTTCCCTTACCATAGCTTCTTGGAAATCATAACATTTAGAGAAGTTTTAAATGTTAAATGTTTCCTTTAAAAATAGTCTTCCACTATATTGAAAAATGGTTTGTTTTCCTTCCAATACATGTTATAGGGGTAAATGCATATGGCTGGTTTTTATATTTTAAACTGTACATTTACTTGTGCATGCTTTTAGATGGAACAAAATCTCATGTTATTATATGGAAAAATATATATTTTTATTTCTAAGTGTTGTGAAAACAAACTGATTTACTTGTGCCCAAAGGAAAGTGGACATGCTGAGAATAATGTCATTCTGATAGTTGCCAAAGAAATCATCATATAAATTAAAACTTGCATGGATCAAACTCTCTTGGAATACCTTGAAAGTAAATGAGTCAGATTTATATGTGTGAAGACTATGGTTTGAGTATATCTTCTTTGTATATATTTCTTTTACCTCCATCTCTGCTGTGTGTCCCTATATATCTGCAAGGCAACAAGTTTATTTATTTATTTATTTTATAATATAGATAATAATAAACATTATATATATATATATATATATATATATATATTATACAAGTTTTTATTAAAACAAATCACAGATAAATAAAATTTAAAAAAAAAAATAATGATTGTGGGTGGGGGTTCGGCCCCCCCACCCTGCGCAGCACTGTTGTAAAGTATGGGGTGGGGGCGCTGCCCCCACCGTTCCCCAACCGCCCGCTCCCGCGCCTCCCCTGTCCTCTGCCCACGCCGCCCCCCACGGATCCCCATCCCCGCGCCCTAGAACAGGCCGCCGCCGCGGGCCTGTCCCGCCCCACCCTCTCCAAACTCTGTCCTCCCCTCCTGCGCCGACTCCACTCCCCCCGTCGGCCCTGCCCCGCCGGTCACACAGACCCCTTCACGCGGCCAGCGCACACACAGCGCCCTTTCCCCCCCCCTCTGCAACTACTCCACTCTCAACCGCCGCCCGAGATTTCCTCCCACCTGTGTTTTTAACTTTGTTTTCTTGTGCATGTGGTTTTAAATTAAAATACCTAGCATCTAAATGTGTAATTGATTTATGTGTTAAATAGTATTATATATAAAACAAACCTAATACATGTATATTATATTTTATATATATATATATATATATATACATACATACATATATATATATCTTAAAATGAAGAAATGAATTTAGTAAGGGTATGCAAAATAATAATAGTAATAATAGTAATAGGTAACCAAATAAACCAATACATGAACATAGCTAGGTGTAATATAACGAAACAAAATAAATGAGTGTAAATATATATGTATTTTATATAAGGAAAATAAACAAGAAAATTATGTATGGAAGAACGTGAAATGAAGGAATGAGGTTTTAAAAAAAATAAAAATAAAAATAAAAGGTATATCCTTAGTAGTCACCAGGAAAAGATATAAAAGAGGTATTAGCTTTTAATTTAAACACTTCAAACATAAAATTAAAAAAAAATTACCTTAAAATCTTACCCTGTTTAACGCGTTTTTCGATGTCCCAGATGTGGCATTACAGTAAATTTTAAATCCAAAAAATCTTGTAGTGACACATATAATGACATGATAACTTCACTTTATAAAATAGTTGAACATTAACTACTCACATCAATTTTTGAAAAAAAGATTTAATCTTTACTTTCAATTAAAAAAGAAAGAAAAATCCAATATTTGATATATATCACATTTATTATTAAGATTTTATTAAATATATGAGAAGACAATTTTCAACTATTAACAATTATTTTATTTATATTTTATAATTATATTCTTTTATTTAATAAATTATTAAGATTTAATTAGATAATACTACAAATTAAATATATCATAAAGAGTTTTGAACTATTGAAAAAACTTAATCGAAATTTTTTTGGGAGCAATTATTTATCTAATTTTTTGTAGAAGCAATTATTTATAATACTACAAATTTATCTAATTTTTTTGTTGAAATACCTAGACTTAAACAAATTTCGTCTTATACATTTTCATTGTAAAAATTACATGTACTTAATTATGCATTACATTTGATAGAATATTTGACCAAAAAAAAAAAATCTTCAACAATGTCACCGGAAATATTTGTTTTATCCTACAAATATATTATATCACATTTTCTAATTTCCGCCCATCATGGGGGACCTTTCAGGATCTTGTTCTTTATTTTATAGATGCATCTTACTTCAGCATTTCGTATTTATTTGAAAGCAAATGACATTCATGTGGCATAACAAAACAAAAAAAACAGGGCATTATTTATTTAACTTTGAAAACAAATGCCATTCATGTAGTTTATTATATTATACCTAAGTATTGAAGAAAAGTGAGCTAACCTTGTTTCATGGCAGCACTGGCCTGGGACACATTCCTGGCCATGGCAGCAAGAAGAGCGATGCCGTGTTCTGCAGCCGCCACAGTATTTGCAGTGGGAGCATTGACCACCAAACAGCCGTGCTCTGTAGCGGCGTGAAGATCCACATTATCGATGCCTACTCCCGCTCTTCCCACCACTTTGAGGCGCCCCCGCGAGGATTCGAACACCCGACGTGTCACCTTCGTTCCGCTCCGCACAATAATGGCGTCGCACTGCGAGATCTTTGCACAGAGCTCTTCGGGGGAAAGATTGTAAGAGCAGTCAACGTTGGCCAAGGTTTGAAGCACCTCAAGCCCCGCTTCGCCCAGCTTCTCCGCGACCAGAACCGTGGGCTTCGTGTCCAGCCCCCGCGTCGACGGCTCTCGCGCTGTTCCAGAGATCTCGGAGATGATCCCTACCGTCGGCTTCTGCAGCACGCGAATCGCAGAGTAATTGTTCGTTTGCAGCCCTCTGCTGTTACTGCTCAGGGAGATCTTTCTAGGGACAAGAAGTTTTGGCGGGAAAGGCGTGGACTTCGACGGGATTCGATCCGATGACGTCCTGGAACGAGTATTAAAAATTGATGGCGTTGCCGCTTTGAGATTTGAACTGAGCAGGGCTTCCATGGTTTCGAACCTTGCACCTGCTCGATTCGCGATTCGCGATTCGCAAGTGTGTCTGTCTTTATTTTCCGTCAAACGCTTCGCTTGCTTTTAAAACAAACATTTTCTCGATTCACCGCGTCTCAACTTCGCCCGGTGCAAACGTAGAAGTTCTCTGGATCGACTGTGAATTCTTTTTACCAGAGTAAAAATTGTTTTCTCCGAGTCCCCAACGACCACGTCAAAGAAAAGTTTGGCATACCGGCGTGGTGGGGTCCTTTTAGCAGTGGGCGCGTATATTTCCCAAAGACTAAAATAGACGCATGTTTTACACAGGGTCGGCCATTTTGGAAGGGAGTGAGGGTCGACATATCCAGCAAGCAGTTTGCACCTGACATGTCAGGTGCCCGGGCAGCCCTGCCTGCCCCAACTACTTTCTCAAATTTTCATACCAAAAATGATTTTATTTTTCATTTCTTGCTGGAAATGCTTTGTGGAGTATTTTTATTTTTTCTTTCTTTCTTTTTGAAAAATATCAGATAGTCTTAATTTTTTTTACAAAATTCTGAAGAAAGAGTCCAGCAACCTTGTATGTGGAAAGCAGCAGAGCATTTTCATTACAAATTTTTTTTAAATGGCTTAATTTTTTATAAAATCTAAACAATGTAATCCGACAAATATGTATGTGAAGATCATGAAAACAGTTTTTATTTATATAATTTAAAAATTAAATATTTATTAAATAGATTAAAGCTTAATGTTGTTATACCTCTCAACCCTTAACAACAAAGTTAAATAATTATGTACACCTAATATGTATTAACTTCAAATTCAATTAAAAGAAATTAAACAATTATTTTTGGGACATATCTATATGAATATAGAATAAATAAAACACTACACCTTTTTGGGATAATACTGTTACGTTTTGGTAGAGTGGAGCTTCTTAATATTAAAAGGGTATTAAAAGGTAATCTTTCAAAAAGAATAACGCATCCTCTTGGAACAATGTTGCTTCTATTTTAGAGTCATCTCCTTTTGTTAATTTAGTTAAAAGTTCATAGGTTATTCTTAGTTTTACCTTTTTAAATAAAACATGGTATAAACAAATTTTTGTAATGCTAGCAATTGTATGTGAAGTGTACGATGGCAATGCTGAAGGGGATGCCGTGAAAAATGAAAAAATGAGGAAGCGAAAAAGATGTAAAGGATGAGGAGTTATTAAGAAAGGGTTCGATGGAAGGAAAGGACATTGTGTTCCATGTTTGGGACCCAATGGAAATGCATGTACCACACATTTTCCACATGTCAAATTGTAAGACCGTAACAATATCGGTTATTTGTGCTTCTTTTTTCTTGTGAGTGCAATTTATAATTAAAAGACACAAAATTAATAATGGGAAAAGCCAAAAGGTTTAAAGTTTGAAACCCAACTGAAATGCTTGTTTCTTGGAGCATTTTATAGGCACCCTTTATGATACAAAGCTCGAGTAAGTGGAGGGAAATAGATGAAGTGTGAAAAATCATTGATAATCGAGTCGACATTATACACGTGAGTGTAATTTGCACTTAAAGGTGATAAAATAAGAAATGGAAAATATATATATACTTTCCATGGTCAAAACCCAATTGAACGATATTTATCAGAACGGTTCAATAGTCACTTTTTAAAATCTCCATCCCTTCAATCTATGAACATTTGTGGAATGACCGACTAATATTTCACCACGTGTATTCATGCATCAGCGATTGGGATTCTTAAGGTTTCGAGCACGTTCACAAATTTTCTCCACGTCTTGAGAGGATGAGATGGCATGCAATTCAAGCTTTTAATCTTAGAGGTCCTCTCAAGAGAAATATTATCTATAGAGTTAAGAAAGCGCGTCACAGACTTAAATCCTCCAAAGGTATTAATGAACTTTATTTGACCAAAACAACTTGTCAAACATTGGATAAAAAGTATACCAACAACAAAGATCAAGGCGGAAGAGGTGAAGGAAATGCAAATAAACATAAATATGACATGTATCATACTTTTAAGAACTTGTAAATGCTTCTGATCTGAATTACGGACACGTAACCTTGTAGCATATAGAAAGTGAATTACCTTGCATATCCATCATGAAGGTCTTATTTTTGGAATGTGTGTTTGGTAGATTGAATAGATGAAAGAAGGCAATTAAGGGGGGCCAGTTTGTAAGGAACTGGAAAGCTCGTTAGTTTAGAGTTTAGATAGGGAGTAATAAGAAAGATTGAGTAAGAAGTGTGAATTCAAAGAAGCCTTAGAGGACTAAATTGTGATGAAGTTGAGTTTATGATTAAAATAAAAGTGTTGAATGTGTCCTCCATAAGAGTTGTCTGTATCCATCTCTACAAAGTTGATGCATCCAAAGTTTGTTTGTGTGTAAAACGACAGCTTCCATCTATGACTGTACACTCCAAAATGGTTGTGGTTGAAAATCGTTCATTTAACTCTTAACTACAACACCAATGGAAATTTACATCATCACCTTATCCATTTAACAACTATCCATATTTAGAGGAGAAGATACAAATGACAACCCTACCTATGTAGCAGAATAATAACAACTCCCCATATTAGGAACTGGGTTTAACTTCCTAAGATCATCTGAAAATGTTCCAGCCCTGTTTGTTTCCGTGGGTGTGGATGAATTTTCCAAAAAAACATCTTTCATGGATTGCAATGTTGCAGCTTTGTTTGTGGATGATTTTTGCAAAGAAGCTTTTTCCCTTGGATTTTGCAGAGTATCAGAATTCAATCTCGAAGTGGGTGTAGCTAAATTTTCCAAAGAAAATTTTTTCATGGACTTTTGTAGAAAATGATAATTCATTCCGCTTGTGGGTATGTGAGATTCACTATTACTTTTAGCCCTAAATTCATATTTTCCTTTAAAAAGATGAGATTTTGAGAAAAATAAGAGTACTTATTTCCTAAAGAGAGGTCCTTATCTAGATTAATGAGCACGAGGGAAAAGTTTTTTGTGATTTCTAGATCAAGCGAACCAGGCTTGGGTAAACAGGCTTCTCGACACCAGTGGGAGAAGGTAGTCTTGAGTGCCACGTTAGCAATGATGGTGGAGTTGAGGAGGCATGTGCCAGTGACACGGCAGTAGCAGATTTTTTCGGAAGAGGGAGTTTGTCGTAAACTTGGTAAAGCCTTATTTTCCAAATCCCCATACCCTCCAAAGACCCCTCAATCACAGCTGCAATCCATTTCCCTCGCGCATGGAAACCTGTTGTCTCTACATCCTCATTAACTTTATTATTATTTAGTAGGTAGCAACATGGGCAAGCTTGATTCCATGGAGAGCAAGCCTCCACTGCAGCCGCCACAGAGAACAACAGGGATAGGGAGAGAAGCGGAGCAACACGAAGTGGGCGTGGAGGGAAGTAACCAGGAGGATGGCTCCAACAATCTCCATACCCTCTAAAGACCCCTCAATCAAAGTTGCCCAACCACTGGGAGAGTGCAACATGTGGATTGGACACAGACAGGACGAGCAACACATTTCCCTACTCTGACTACAACTTATTCCAAAACAGATACAGGAAAGCAAGCATGGGATCAAATTCCTAGTCAAATATAGAAATTCAGAGCTACCTCAGAAAACATCTAAACACTTCCACCAAAGAGATTAATGTTTCAGTTTTTATCATGTTGGATTGCAAAAAAGGGGAAAAATCAATAACCTACAGGCAAAATCTAAAACCCATGTTGAAGAAAGAAATGATTAAGCAAAACATGGTCATGTTTTTCAATGATGGAGGATAAGAAGAGTATAGCCAATCAACATCCTTTTTTGATGTCCAGAATAAATTCCAACTTGAATACCATGATCCGAGATTGGCCAACTCCACTCAAGTATGATAGCCTTTGAGGTTGACCAGCAAAGAGCAAAGAGCTTGCACCTCAGTGCCTGCTATCCTTCAGCAAAGAATTAGTGCCAATTGTTCAGTATGAACTTTAAAATCCTTTGCCACATAACTAATGCAGTTAGGTTAATTGTAGACTTCTCTCAGTGATTCTGGTGGAGCAGAGTGCTCTGTTTACTTTGAATGAGAACTTACATTTAACGCTTATGACTAAAAAATGCAACATTATTCTAGATATCTGCAATGAAAACCTGGTGCACATGAAATTTTAAATCAAGACAGTCAAAATTTCCTTTTAACACTGAATAGCCATAGGAACAATCAATTATAGAAGTAAATCCACTTCAATAGATTCTAACATAGCTTCCAGAAATGAGAAACCTGATTGGGAGTGGGGTTTTATGAGGTTTATCCTTGTTTAGGGTTCAAACATCATAAAAGCCACATGAGTGGAACTTGAAATGCTAAAGACATACAGTGATTTCTATAGGGCCTGTGGTATCAATGCGATGTTGGTAATACAAATCAATGCAATCAACATCCAGTCTCTTCAGACTCCCTTCATAGGCAGCACGAACATATGCAGGATCCCTACAAATCTGCATCCTCCCATCTACATATTTAATTCCAAACTTGGTAGCCAACTGCACTTTGTCTCTTATTCCTTTCAGTGCCTGCCAATCAAGTTTAAAAGTTCAAATTAAAATCCTACCATACATCATAATCTAACTTGGATTAGGAGGGGGGAAAACCATTGAAGGAAGAACTGAATGCACCTTTCCAAGGAGAATTTCATTGGTGTGAGGACCATAAATATCAGAGGTGTCGAGGAAAGTAATGCCATTGGAGACTGCATGATGAATGAGAGGAATCATTTCTTTGTCAGATTTAGGAGGGCCATAAAAGGCAGACATGCCCATAGGGAAACTTGCGGATGGGGGTTTCATTTCCCTCTTGCATTTACATGAACTTTTCAACAAAAATCTTTTGACACGCGGATTCTCCACTGCATTCTCAGAGAGGGTTGTAACAGATCTGAGCCTTCACCTAGAAAGGCTATAATATGTCAAGCTCTCTGTCCGCAAGAAAATCAGCATTCATGTCACACATTGGGAAGAGAGGTCGATCCGAAAGTATAATATTTCAGGGGCAAGAATAACTGTTAGTGGAGCGGAGTTGCGATCATGCAACTGTATGCCATTATAACATTCAACGATTTGGTAAGGTCAAGGCCGTGTGATGGGTGTCATTATTCCCTTCATTTAATCAACTTCTTGTTGATGTCATATCAAACCAGGGGTGTGTCTAAAGATATATGTAACAAGAGTAATTTTATCGATCTAGTAGTTAACTGTAGTTATTTTTGTATTTTCTTGGGGATCTTTTCAATGTCTTAAGGACTTCTTGGTAAAACCTTATTTAAATCAAACTATGAAAACTTGCTGAAAGTAAACACACTGAAATCTTTGATGAAAGGAAACACACTGTGCAGAATGGAAACACACTTGTTGGAAAACAAACACACTTGCTTTTGAAAGTAAACACACTTTCTTTTGGAAATAAGCACACTCAATTTAGAATGCTTGAAAACAATTGCAAGAAATATAAGAATCTATCTAAACACCTGTAGGAACAAGTATACAACAGAGTTTAACTGAAAGAATTAAAACAATACAAAATTAACAAATCTAAGCTATTTGCTGAAGAAATATAAATACCAAATAAACGAATATCCTGGTCCTTGGGGGAGTGGGCCCTTGCTCCTCCTCGAATCAGGATTTAACAACTCAGAATTCTCTCAAATAAGAATGGCTATTTTATTGATAAAACATTCGATATTACAAAACGTACTGGATCTGAGTACTTAATCTATATTTCTCTTCTCTATTCTATATCTATCTTATATCAAATTCCATCTATCCTCTATCTACTGCAGGTTTATTTTTATATGCATTTTACAATCACAATTGTCTCAACGATTCTGATGAAATCGAATCATGCCCAAAATAGATGTTGAGTCGGATTGCGATTGATCAGATAACTGTAGGATAAATCTCCCTAGATCTGCATTCAGAAATCTTCTCATCCTTTCCTGATTGAAAGGGTCGTAGATGTAAAATTCTCCGGATGTGGTTAGAAAGATAACTCCCATCGGTTCCAGAACTTCAGAGAAGTTCCAGAACCATAGGAAATTGTTTAAGGATCAACACCGTGAGAGTTCCGAAGCTATACCCAGGAGTTCTGGAATTAAATGATGACTGTGTGATGGAGTTCTTGAACTATCTTGGAAGTTCCGAAACTAAGTTGTGCAGGAACATATGCTACTAAACACCACCTGCTTCATTTCCTCGACTGATTAGACCTGCTTTATTACAAAACTAAATTTCAACACACACTTCGTCAGGAATTTCAGAGCTTTTAAGCATTAGAATCACAATCAATCAAAAGACAGACAATTACATTCTAACTCATATCAGATTAACTAAAAGTCACAAAATGCAATCAAACTTAATAAAAAGGAGAGTAAGATGAGATCATATATTATACATTAATCGAACATATTCTGGCCTCATCATTCCCCCCAAACTTACTTGTTTGTAAGTCCCTTTACAAACTTCATTCCTCAAAAGTGGGGTCATATGTTCTGCATTCCATTTGATTGCTCAGATCAAAAATGGATTTCCTAATGCTTAAGCTCAGATGTATTGAACCCAGCTCTTGCTTCTATTTTCCTTTGCCACTTTTAAAATTCAGTAGGATCTTGAGGTTCTTTGTTTTGCCAAGGAGACATGGGGGTGAGAAGTAGAGGGCGCCTTGTTCGCATTCTCATCCATATTTTCCCATAGGTTTCAAAGACTTGGGGAATTATTGTGCATAACGCTTTTACCCTTTCTAAACTCCAGATTAGATTTGTAGGGGAAATTACTCCCCTTCTTTTCAAAGAAACAATCAGGAGTTCCCACATCTTTGAGCATCCTTCATAAATATCTTCAAATTTTTCCTCCTCATAGGAGGTGAAGGCATCAATACTCTTTTACAAAATGGCAAGGTAATGTGACTTGAATCTCATATCAAAGGCATGAGTTCTAAAATGCATGAGGAAGGCAGAAGGTTTACCATAGTGAGCTCTCATACAAAGACCAGTTGAGCTAGCTTTTACTAAAAACTCAGATTCCCTTTCCTTCCATGTAATTTGGTTTTGCAAAATAGAGACAAATGCATTGAGCTGGCTCTCCCCAACATACAATTGATCGTAAATCCTATGTTTTTCTCTAGCATAAAATTACAAAGATAAAATTCACACAGGATATTTTTCTGCTCAGGGTTGGATAGAGAGTAAGTTGCCATGAATTCAGATTCATCTTTTAGTTCATGTGGAAGCCCACATGCAATTCTTGACAGCTTCCAGCGAATGAACTGCTCTTCTAAAAACACACTATATGCAGGAGAGGGCCTCCTACAGGAAAGCAATTTCTCACTCATAATACAAACCATATGAATTTTGGCAAGACATTTATATTTATTTCCTTCCTTCTTATAAAACTTTTCTTCCCATTCTTTTCTTTCCTTCATCTCTTCTTCCATCTTGGTCTTAAATTCTTTATTTGATGTTTTGGCTTCTCTGAGCTCCCTTCAAGTATCATTTCATAGTTGTTTGAGTGGAAAATAGGTCAACTCAGTCTGTGCAAAGGTTGTGGATACAATACTTTGTTTTCTGGAAGTTTGAAATTCTTCCTCTTTTTCTATCAATTGCTTCTTAGTTGTTGATAATTCCTCAGTCATGGCTACAAGTTGAGTTGTTAGCTCAGTAATGAGCATTTCGCTTTGTTCTAATTTAGGTTTGAGGAAATCCAATTCCTCATCCTTTTCTATGATGATGAACTCTACTCTAGACAAGAAAAGAGCCTGTTTAACTTGATGTCTTACTTCTTCCTCTGAGATTACTTGAGGAGTTGGGCATTCTTCCTCTATCAAAGGAAATTTTCCTTTTCTTCTCCAGGATGCCAACTCTTCTTCTTCATGTGGCAATGTTGATGGTTCAACCAATTCCTGAAAATCTTGCTCTTCAAGTTTCTCCTCTCCTTTGTCCATTTTAGCTTGACTTGGCTCAGGGGGAGTCATGGCCATGCTACCCAAAATGTCAGCAGCTTCTTCTTCCATCCTTTCCTGCTCACTCCTTCCCTCTGGGGTTTCCCTTGACCTTTTATGAATTATTCTTCTCTGGGGAAGTTCAACATGCCCAACAGTGGATTTCTTTCTAGAGCTTCTTCTTACTATTCTTTCTTGCTCTTGCATGGGTGAGCTATCACCGTCAGAGATAGATATTGGCTCCCCTGAAGCTATTGCAGAAGAAGAAATTTCCTTCACAGGTACAGAAGGCTCTGTTGTTTTGATCTTTCTCACCAACCTTCTTCTTTTTGGTATATTTTCTCTTTCCATTTCCCTCTTTTCTTCTGTAGGGGCATCAATTTCCAGATTAGTTGAAGGAGAGAATGGGGCTGGAATTGTCCTTATGATAATATTAGGGTTTTTCTTGAACTTGCCAAGAAACTTGTCCCAAATTTCTTCTCCATTCTTCTTTGACAGAAAATGGTGCTGGCATATTAAATGAATTAGATTGTGATGCCTGATTGTCCCAACACCCCAGGAATACCTCTGAGCTATGGTATGGATAGAATAAAAAAGAAACCCTAGAAGGTTTATTATGTACTCAGGTTTTTTGGCTCCATACTTCAGATATATGAGCATTTTTAGGACTTCTTTTCCCACAGACCCAAACTGACCATCACAGGTTAAATATTTCACTACCCAAAACGCTACCCTGTCAAAGGGTTTGGGAAAACTGGCCCTTCTGACCCCTTTTATGATTTTCTTTGTATTATAGATGTACTGGGGTTTAGTGTCTCCTTCTTGAAGTAAGACTTCAATCAGTTCTTTCAAAGTCCCCTTGGCAGGTTATGGGACATGCACAATTGGCACTTTAGACACATTACTTACAGTATTTATAGAAAAGGGAATAAGGATATTTCTCACCTTTGTCCTGGATTGTTCTAGGTTTATGACGAATTCTCTTACCAATTCGTCATTATGTTTTGAAAAGTTATTCAGGAACTCTAGCCATCCTACATGCTCAAAGATAGATGTCACTTCTTCGTCTGTGAGCAGCTGGGAATCATCCTCTGGTTCTGATTTCTTCTTAATCCCCATATCGGCTTGAGTTATGTCTCTTTTGATTTTGTGTGAATTGGTTTCAGGGCATTTTTCTTAGCTGCAGAATTGACGACTTTGGCTGCGGAACATCTGTTCTTAGCTGCGGAACTTCTGAATTCTCTGTTCTTTGCTGCAAAACACAAACTTAATTCAATGCTCCTTTCTCAAAATATATCTACAACTTATTTCACTTGTTTTTTGCAATAATTATTACTAATGATAACCATGCCGCCACTTATTCCATCCAAATCAACTTCATGATTACACACTTGTAATCATAATGTATAAATAGATGACTCATCATACCTACTTTTAAATTAAGTCAAATCACACATGCAAACATTTAATCAACCCTAAATAAGTTAAAAGATATAATTACCGTCCTTGATGATGTAATCCTTTTGCTATGATGACTCGTCATTCCTATAAGTGGAACAAAACATGATTAGATAAGACAGCTGGAATTCAAAAGAATTCCCTTATTTGAACTAGCCAAAAAGAAGTCAACCAACATTTGCTAGTTTTCAATTGACCTTTGAGAGAATTTTGTTTATATATATATATTTTATTTTTTTTCAGGAAGAAAACACCATTTGTTGGTTTTCATCTTCTTCCCTTTATTCTAGATCTATCATCTGGTTATTTGATCATTTTGGAAGAACTGGGTTCTTCCATATGATCAAATTCTTTGTCTGCTTCAATCTTCCTCAAGAATTCATCCTTAGTGGGAGGCTTCCTATAGAGTTTCAGCCTACTTTCATTGACCAAGAATGTTTTACTGCTGTCATCAATAGAAAGTAACTGAATAGAACCATTGTCAAATATTTGCTCAATCTGATAGGGTCCCAACCATCTGGTTCTCAATTTTCTCTTGAATTATTGGTACTTAGAATCGAACAGCAATGTCTAGTCTCCTACTTTAAATTGTCTTTTCTTGATATGTGTGTCATGCCATTGCTTCCTTTGCTCTTAAATTATCTCTATTTGCTAAAGTGCTTCCAACCTTAATTCATCCAACTCGTTGAGTTGAAGGATTCTTTCTTTATGAGTTGCATTCAACTCAATTCCCACCTTTACCGCTGTCTTCAATGTCTGAAGTTCAAACTCTATAGGCAATAAGGGATTTTTTCCATAGACTAATTTATATGGTAAAAACTCTGTTATAGTTTTCCAAGTTGTATTATAAGCCCAGACAACTTCAGGTAGTCTCTTTACCCAATCTTTTCTCCCAGCTTCAACTGTTTTGGTAAGGATGTTCTCCAATTCTCTGTTTATTACTTCAGCTTGTCCATTTGACTGTGGGTGGTAAGGAGATGACTTCCTATGATTGATTTGGTAATACCTTGTGAAAGCTTGGATCATATTAGACATGAATTGTGGTGCCTGATCTGAAACTATGCTCCTTGGTGCTCCAAACTTTATCAAAATTTTGTTCCAAATGAAATCAACAACTGCTTCTTCAATGGCATTTGTTAATGCCTGCACTTCTGCCCATTTTGTCACATAGTCAGTACACACAAGAATATATTCCTTCCCTTATGAAGGAAGATTAAAGGGACCAACAAAATCCAATCCCCATCTCTCAAATGGTTCAACCAAAAGTTGAGGTTGAAGAGACATTTCATTGGTGAAAGTTGGTTGTCCCATCCTTTGACAAGGATCACACCTCTTCATATATCTCTTCACATCCTTGTATAGAGATGGCCAATAATAACCAGTGCCAAGTATCTTATGAGTAGTTCTTTTCACTGAATAGTGTCCTCCACTTGGTTCATCATGACATGCTCCGAGGATGTCAAAGATTTCATCCTCTCTTACACACCTACGTAAGACAAAATCAGGACCACATTTAAATAGCATTCCATTTAACCATTTGAATTGTGCACTAGTTTTAATTAACTTCTTTATTTGTTTCTTAGTGAAAGAAGGAGAAAACTTCCCTATTGCAAGATAATTTGCCATATCAGCAAACCATGGTGTACTTGCTGAGATTGCAAACAGTTGTTCATCTGAAAAGTTATCCTTGACTGGATCTTGCTCCCCTGTGGTGGTTAGTCTTGACAAAAAATCAGCTACCACATTAGATTTACTTGGATTGTCCACAATGGTAATATCAAATTCTTGCAAAAGTAATAACCATCTAATTATTCTTCCTCCAACCACTGGTTTGTTTATTAAATACTTAATTGTTGAATGATCTGTGTGTACAAATATCTTATACCCTGTAATGTAATGTTTGAATTTATTGATTGCATAAATCACAACAAAAAATTCTTTTTCAGTGGTGGTGTAATTCTTTTCAGTGGGAGTAAGATTCTTGCTAAGATAATAAATGGCATACATCTTTCCTTCCTCATCTTTATGTCCCAATACTGCACCAATGGAATAATTTGAGGCATCTATTTAGATATGAAATGGCTTTTCCCAAATAGGTCTTCTTAATATTGGGGCACTGATTAATTTTTTTTTAATTTCTTCAAAAGCACGCTGACACTTTTCATCCCAAATAAAATCATAGTCCTTGGTTAGCAAATTAAACATGGGGGCAGCAATTTTACTGAAATCTTTTATAAAGCGCCTATAGGGCATTTTGATATCTGTGGGGGTCTAAGGAATAGATAAATCTGAAATGATCCTAATTTTGTTTTGATCCACCTGAATTCCTCTCTTTGAAATATGGTGTCCTAATACAATCCCCTCATCCACCATCATCAAACACTTTTCATCACTAAGAGATAGGTTGTGTTGTTCACATCTTGTTAACACTCTGTCTAAATTTCTCAAAGCATCTTCAAATGTATCTCCATGTACAGTGAAGTCATCCATATATACCTCAACACAATCATTTGTTAGATCGGTAAATATTGCAAGTACAACTCTTTGGAAAGTTGCAAGAGCATTGCATAAACCAAATGGTAACACCCTATAGGAAAAGGTTCCCCATGGACATGTAAATGTAGTTTTGTCCTGATCTTTAGCAACAACTCTGATCTGATTGTACCCACTAAAGCCATCCAAGAAAGAAAAGTATTGTTTACCTAAAAATTTATCTAGGACTTGATCTATGAATGGTAAGGGAAAATAATCTCTCATTGTGGCTTTGTTCAGTTCCCTATAGTCAACACATATTCTCCATTTTCCATTATTTTTGGGAACAATCACAAGAGGAGATACCCACTGGCTATTTGAGATAGGGTAGATGAAACCTACTTGTAATAGTTTTTCAATTTCTTGTTTGACTATACCCCTTAAAGTTGGGTTAATCCTTCTTTGAGGCTACCTAACTGGTTTAATGTTTTCATTATAGATATGATGAGTGCAGATACTTGGATGAATGCCCTTCATGTCTTTGTAATCCCAAGCAAAAGCTTTAGTATGATTTTTTAGAACATCAAACAATTTAGCTTCTTCATCATCCTTCAACCAACTGTTAATGTTTAAAGTTTTACCTGGTTGAATTTCAACATGCTTGGTTCCAATATGTGATGAACTGATTTGTGGGAAGGGTTTCATTAAAGTATTTAATGGACATGCATGTGGTAACAACATATGGTATGTAGCAACATCTCTAAAATTTCCTTGAGACATAATACTGGAAAAAGGACAGTAATGAGAATTATGATACTTATCTCTTTGCAGGCCAAATTCTTCGTCACTGCTACTTTCCAGAAATTCTTCATCACTTTCTGATGTACTTGAAACTGAAGCTATTGATTCATCCTCTCCCCACGAGAATTCTCATTCCTCTGGAGCGAAATCATTTTCAATCAAAGAGAACTGTTGTTGTCGTGGTTCCAGAACTAAATGTGGTGGTTCCAGAACTATAGCTGCAGGTTCCGGAACGAAGTTCACAGGTTCCGGAACTATTTCTAATTGCTTCGAGGATAGCGGGTTCTTATCCAATGGTGGATTAATCATTTCTTCTACTTCTCTTACATGATCCTGCAGTGTGATCATAGCCAAAGAAGACAAATTTTGTTTATCAGTTTCAGGAGAATCAACCCACAATTGTTCATGATTGTCAGTAAAAGGTCGTGTAGTAGGATATAAGGAAATTTGTTTAGAGTTCTTACCATTAAAGATTTTCATACCACCTGACCTGCAATCTATCAAAGCAGCAACTGTAGCTAACCATGGTCTACCCAAAATAATGGGATAACCTAATGTTTTACCTTTTGGCTGCAGTATAAGGAAGTCAATTGGATATTCTCATGACTCCACCTTAACCACCATGTCTTCAATAATTCCTTCTGGTTTTGCTACAGACTGGTTTGTCATCTGCAATATGGTATTAGTAGGTTGTATACACGTTAATGGTAATATTTTCATAGTATCTACTATCAGTACATTGATAACAACTCCCAAATCTATCAAAACATTATGTACATCCTTATTTCCTATAGAGACAGAAATAACAGGACTTCCAGGATCTCCGTATTTGGGAAATAAAAGTTTTCCTGCTAATAAATCAGCAAGTTTCCCATCTACTTTGATAGTCTTGGGGTACTGTTTCTTCCTTCCAGGATTTTTCAGACATAATATTTTGATTAATTTGTTCAATTCTGGAATGTCCTTAATTGCTTGTAACAGTGGTATTTCAATATTCAATTTCCTTAATTCCTGTACCAATTCAGACTTTTTGATTTCTATAGCTTCTTTAAATCTTTCTGGAAATGGAGTCTCAGTAGTGTTGCTATCTGGCTCCTTTTCTTTTCTTTCTATATCCTCTTTTGGAACAATAGTACTAGGAATTTCATTTTCTTCTGTCATTTCAGTGATTACAAGGGGTGGACTGTTAATGATTTTCCCAGATATAGTTTGAATATCCTTACAATCCATAGCATGTAAATCAACTGATTTTTCTAGTTCTGTTCCATAAACAGGGGTTGTTTGTTTGTTTCTTGGATTTGCTACTGGTTGTGCTGGCATTTGTGTTTGGACTACATTCTCAATTTGTGAATTTTTTGCAGGGGATCCCATGATGGCATGTTGATTCTGATTTGGATATGTTCTTCCTTGAGCATAATTACTAGGGTTCCATCTAGGTTGTGACCAAGCATAAGGATTTCCTTGACCAACCCATGGTTGTTGATGTCCCTGAGCATACCAAGCTTGATTTTCCCAATCTTGAGGGTTCCAAGTTGGTTGAGGTACCCAAGGTGGTTGTCCCCAATTTTGTGGTATTGACTGAGCAGCCCATGGCATCGTCCATGGATTAGGGACTGATCTTGGCATAAACTGCCCTTGGTTAGGTTGTCTCTGAACAAAATTCAATTCTTCTATTGTAGATGAGGCACTGGTTTGTTTAAGCTGATTCTTAATAACGGGAAGTAAAGAACAAACATCAGTATCATGTTCTTTAGATTCACAGATAAGACACATTTCTATTTTATCCAAAGGACAGTCTCTTAGTGCATGTTTCTTCCTACATCTAGGACAATACATAGCCAATGGTTCAGTTTTAGCATTTTCTTTAGCTTTTAATCCATCCACAGTAGAGGTTAATTGCACTAAAATGTCTGTTTTAAAGTTTACTAACTCATCCATTAGTTTGTTCATATCTGGATTTAGACTTTTCATTGATTTTCCTTTTCTAGGTCCACCTCTTGTTCTGGAATGGCTTCTACAAATCTTCTTAATTCCATTCATTCTTATCTAATCAATGTCTCCACCTCCTATCAAGTTAAGGGCTTCCCTAGATTCGTCATCCAAACTTTTAAGAAAAATGGTTTTACTTAACTCCTCTGAAAGCACAAATCCACATCTTTTGCTAACAAAGAGGAATCTGTCTAAATAGTCTTCTTTATTTTCATCTTCCTCCTGCTTGATTTTGAAGAATTCTTCCTTCCTATTTCTCCCTCTACAATAATCCTGGTATTTATCTAGGAAGACAGTCTCCATTTGTGCCCAAGTGCTAATAGAGTTGGATGGTAATCCCATGAACCACCTCATTGCTGCATCCTTCAAAGTGGATGGAAACAACTTTAGTTTTTGATTATCTGTTTTATAATCATAGGTCTGACATAGTACCTTGAATTCAAATAGAAATTGGTCAGGATCTTTAGATGACATCCCTCTAAATGTGGGTAAATGTGCAGGTGAGATATTTTTCATTGATGTATCATCATCTCCCAATTGTATTGTACAAGTAAAGGTCATATCAGGTACTCCCTTAGCTTCTCATGCCATTTTAAAAATATTTTCTGAATTTTCCTCCCAATCAATGTGGTAAGCGGTATGCCTTGGGGAAGGTAAAAAATTAGGAGTAGGAGGTTGACTACTCAATTGAGAATCAAAACTCGCCTAAAATGGATCTTGAGTAATAAGCCTTCTCCTAGAAGTTCCACTTCCTTCAGGTGACTGATCTAAGAATTCCAAAGGTGGCAATTCTGTTTCTTGTCTGACAGGGGATGATGGTGCCTCTAATTCTTGATCAATTTCCTTACTTTGACTAGAGGATGTTATGAATTATTGTGAAGATGTTTTTGGAAGGAATCTACCCTGTGAGTCTCTTGGTCTACTCATATATTTTGTGATATAGTAGGGAAGATCCTTCAACTACTAGATGTATGTTTTGTTGCTCTTGCTAACACTTAATTAGAAAGTTCCAACTAGTGTTCCCCGGCAACGGCGCCAAAAATGATGGGTGTCGTTATTCCCTTCATTTAATCAACTTATTGTTGATGTCATATCAAACTAGGGGTGTGTCTAAAGCTATATGCAACAAGAGTAATTTTATTGATCTAGTAGTTAACTGTAGTTATTTTTGTATTTTCTGGGGGATCTTTTCAATGTCTTAAGAACTTCTTGGTAAAACCTTATTTAAATCAAACTATGAAAACTTGCTAAAAGTAAACACATTGAAAGCTTTATTGAAAGGAAACACACTGTGCAGAATGGAAACACACTTGCTGTTGGAAAATAAACACACTTGCTTCTGAAAGTAAACACACTTGCTTTTGGAAATAAACACACTCAATTTAGAATGCTTGAAAATAATTGCAAGAATTATAAGAATCTATCTAAACACCTGCAGGAACAAGTATACAACAGAGTTTAACTGAAAGAATTAAAACAATACAGAATTAACAAATCTAAGCTATTTGCTGAAGAAATATAAATACCAAATAAACGAATATCCTGGTCCTTGGGGGAGTGGGCCCTTGCTCCTCCTCGAATCAGGATTTAACAACTCAAAATTATCTCAAATAAGAATGACTATTTTATTGATAAAACATTCGATATTACAAAATGTACTGGATCTGAGTACTTAATCTATATCTATCTTCTTTGTTTTATATCTATCTTATATCAAATTCCATCTATCATCTATCTACTGCAGGTTTGCTTTTATATACATTTTACAATCACAGCTATCTCAACGATTCTAATGAAATCAAATCATGCCCAGAATAGATGTTGAGTCGGATTGCGGTTGATCAGATAGTTGTAGGATAAATCTCCATGGATCTGCATTCAGAAATCTTCTCATCCTTTCCTGATTAAGAGAGTCATAGATGCAAAAATCTCCAGATGTGGTTAGAAAGATAACTCCCATCGGTTCCGGAACTTCAGAGAAGTTCCAGAACCATAGGAAATCATTTAAGGATCAACACCGTGAGAGTTTCGGAGCTATACCCAGGAGTTCCAGAACTAAGTCCGAAAATTCCGGAACTAAATACTGGAGTTCTGGAACTAAGTCCGAAAGTTCCAGAACTAAATGATGACTGTGTGATGGAGTTCTAGAACTAACCTGTGTAGGAATAGATGCTACTAAACACCACCTGCTTCATTTCCTTGACTGATTAGACCTACTTTATTACAAAACTGAATTTCAACACACACTTCGTCAAGAATTTCAGAGCTTTTAAGCATTAGAATCACAATCAATCAAAAGACAAACAATTACATTCTAACTCATATCAGATTAACTATAAGTCACAAAATGCAATCAAACTTAATAAAAAGGAGAGTAAGATGAGATCATATATTATACATTAATAGAACATATTCTGACCTCATCACCATGGCCTTATGTAGCCTATATTTTGAGGTAGGGGTTATGAATGAGTCTACAGGAGGCTACGATTGCAAGCCGTAGTTTCTTCTTAGAGACAAATGAACCAATTTAGATACTAATATAGATCTAGACTAGTCAATTTGTTTATAGTAAAATAAGGAGATATTGGGGGTTCAGATTTGTAGTCGTGTGCAAGGTCGATTTAACTCTTGAAATGACACAAAATCTCCCTATGAGGTGCCCACCCATTCAACACTAATCCCCTCTTCCCAATTTGCCTTTCAAATGCCTCTAAATGAGAAAAATGATCTCGCAACCCCAAAACTAATATAAACGGTTGTTGTGCTGCATGTAAACCTAGAGCCACCTGATGAACCTGTTCCTCGCTAAAAATAATTTGGCTCCCAAAACACACATAAACAATTAAGCCAGTCTGTTTCTTTTGTAGCCATTCCATGCAACATTGAGAGTCCCCTTTTGGACCTGACGACACTAGTAAAATGAGAGGACCAACATGAAACACAGGCTTCATGATGACCCTCTCAAAATACTCAATAAACTTCCCTTCCAACTCACTGCATCACAATCCTCTATACAGCGCATCACCCTGTCTATGCATCTCATACCATTACCACTGTCATCCTCAACATATAACCTATTTAGCGAGAAGAATGAGCAAGGGGGCTTCCAGTTGGTGTATGCCTTGGACGTAATTAATATAATTATGTCAAATATCAATATATACAATATATTACAAAATAAAAATCAACGTAATTATGTAAGTCTTGTTTACTTGAAAGACATGTAGGTTCAAATTTTAACTCTCTCTCTCTTACACAAAATTTATCGCAATTAATATCAAACGAAAATAGAACCTTTAGAATATAAATTGATAAAATAGAAACATCTGTTACTTTTGTTTGATAATATTAGTTTTATTTGATTTGGGTTTCTTTTATTTATTTATTTTGATTTCTTACAAATATAGATTAAATTATATACATTGAATTTGAGATTTTGGAAGAAACATGATATTTGAAGGTTGGAAGTTGGAATTCATTTTCTACAAAATTGTAAATTTGTACTAGTGCGTCCTTTATTTTAAATTTTACAATATTTTTGTCTTTTAAAATTTGGTAATTTGAAAAAGAGTTTTAATAGCCTCATAAACATTAACACTTAATGGGAAAAATATATATCTCTAGTCAAGTATGAAATTGCTCACTATAGCTTTATTTTTGGTTTATAATTGTACAACAAAGGCCCAAAGATTTATAAAGTTTAAGTTTGTTATAATCATTTAATTCAATTAGAGAATCCCACGTATATTTGTAATTATAATGTAATTCAAACAATACAAGAGTTGGATTTTACAAAAGAAAAAAACTATCGAAAAGTTTATGTAAAAGAACTTTTTTAAATAAATACCAACAATGGTTGCAACTTGGAATATTTACTATCAATTAGCTACATGTTTTCATTGTCTATGTTATTCTCTCTAAAGGAGAATAGAGAAGGAAGGATTCAATAGACATTTTGTGGTTAACAATGGCTTGGATAATCATTGTTCATGGAGGTGTAAGGATTGATTTGTGTACGCCTATGGATCATTAGTAAGAGGCCAAAGGTGTATAAAACCAGTTATTTATTTTCAATTTACTAAATGTAGAATTTATGTTAATTTACACATTTTTATAATTAATATATATTTTTAATATGTATATTAAATTTTCAACATCAACTGACATTGACGTATTTTTTTGGACCGTCGCCTAATTTCATTGCGACATGTAGCCCTGAACATCAAAATCCAACATCAACATGCCTCTATTAAACTTAAATGAAGTAGTTATAATTTCTAAGGTCTATTGATTAGAAAATGGGAGAATTTTTGTTCACTTCACTTAAGTGTAACTGTGTAGTTAAACATGCCAACATACCATTTGGGATACAAACTGAATTCTTACCCTTTTCATTTCTTAATGAATTAGCAATTTCAAAAAAAGTGTGAAGGATGAAAGTGCTAGAGGGCCAAAGGTTATGGAAGCTTAGTTGGAGGTATTGTTTAATAGTGAACATATGGGCTTTCTTAATGATGCCTTTTAAAACGAGGTCAAGAGGTTAGAAAAAATGAGGCAAAAAAATCAGTAGATAAAGAAGTTGCTGAGAATATCAAAAATGGTGAGATATGGTTGGCAAAGGGAGATGACAATACCAAAATAAATTATGTGAGTATGTTAACCATTGTATGAATGTGAAAACCATCTGGAAGACGAAAAAATAAGACGGCTCGCTAGTTTCTAGTGTGAACACATTGTTTAGCTAGGTGTGGATTATTTTCAAAATATTTACAAAGAAGAAAGTAAAGTGGTTATAGTTGAGGTTGTGTTTACACCCTTTTTAATTTAATAAATAAATAATGTTATGAATGTACTACAAGAGTATGTAAGGTCTCTATTCTAATTAATTAACTTTTAATATTAATCATGTAATATCGTAACAATGTATTAATACTTGCAACTAGTGATAATGATATGTTATAAGCTCAAAAACACAAGAGGCACTACTACATATAGTGTTAAAAACATTGAAAAAGGGATCGATTTTGTGTCAATCTGTAAATGGTAAAAAAAAATGTAATGCATTTTCGATGCAAAGATAACATGATAATAGCTCAAAAAGGTATCACATTTGGTGAGCAATTTTCTTGCCATGTTGGGTGATATTTCTAATGAAGCATGTTAAGCCCTTCACAAAGACGATTCACTTCTCAATCGTTGGCGTTGTTTGTTGTCAAAGGATTTTATGTCATTTGATGGTGGGATATTGTCGACTTTTATAGGCTTGTGTCATTAATATCAAGGTTAATGTTATTGTTGCAAAGGACGTGAGCAATCATTATACATCCATTTCAGTGGTTGTGGGTGCAACACTTAAAAAGAGCACGAGTAAAAATATGTAATCCATATCAAAAAGGGGGTTTATGATGCATGTTTGTTGGAGACAACAACAAAGAAAGAATGCCAAAAAGAATGATGCAACCCTACTCAAAGTAAGAAAGAATGTCACGCACACAATTGTGATACGAATATGTATCAATAACCAAACACTTGCAAATATTTGTAATAGTTATCTTATATGACTTGCATATTTAAATATGACCTTCATTTTAATATAGATTTATATATAAACTATATTAATAAATGAAGATATATTATAAATAGTTAAATTTAAAAATATGATAGTTTTTTATTATTAGTGTATAATTAACATTGTTTTGCACATTTTTAAAGGGCGATATTGGAAAATTACCGCCACATAAAAATTGTTTAAGAGACAAAGGAGGTTATAAAATTTAAGTCCTGGAAAAAGTAATGCTTTACGTGAGAGAGGTTTTGCTTATGCGGTAACTTTGTGGAAGAGTGGTGAGAGACAACACGGTAGAGGGCAAGGGTCTATAAAATGTGTAATCCATTTGAATAAAAGATGGGAATCCATAAACAACAAGGATTAAGGAAACATAGTTGGAAAAGCCACAAGTTGTAGAGATTTGACGAGAAATAAAGAAAGTTACTTGAGAAATCCTATAGTTTAATAAAAATAATCTAATTAAATTTCTTGTGGAATTCTACAATTTAATAAAAATCAAAACTATTTTTAGCAGTTACAAAAAAAAACCAACTCATTTGTATTAATAATTTAGACTATATTTTGGTATACCATATGCATTAACATTTACCAAAAGCCAATATCTAGGAAATTATACCACATGTCGCGCGATCCCAAGACCATAAAATTGGCACCCCTACAATTCATTTGAGAGTCGTTGCACAAAAATAGAGGTTGTGTGCAATGAAGAAAAACTTACATGGATGAGGGGCACATTTATAGATTTTTAAATTTTGCCCACTTCCCTATAGTGTACTTTTATCACACTCATTTGATCGGTTGAATTTTTATGTCGATTCACGACCTATCTTTCTGAAATTTAATTCAAGGGATAGCCCATGAGGCCAAAACCATAAATTATTTTCCATACAAAAGTGACACAGATATAGAGACTTAACAAAAGGTGACATACTATTTAATGAGAAAAATATCTATTGAAAGGAGGTCTAGAAGTTTCTAGGGTGAAAGTGACACACAGACAAAAGTTGTTTATTAACGGAATCCTCAAAATTGAAAAAATTATTTGACGAACCATATACCCTCTATTGCTTTAGATTAGAGAACTTCAACTACCAATTTAAGCCTAAATCCAATTTCACATCACCATCCAAATTGTCGTCATTGTTTTGGCACTCCTTGTTGTCGACGATTGGCACGACTCTTGAAGTTCTCCCGATGATGGTTCATAGAACATGACCCAAAATGTAGAGAAAAAATATTTCACACAATTTTTTCCCAAAAAACTTCTATGACATTAATATTCCTATCAATAAATATTTGGTCCCCATTGTTCTTGTCAAAAATGTTGTTAGTGGCATTTTCATTTCTTATGACGTTATTGATGACGATGTAATTTTTGTTGTCTGTTCACTGACGAACTCTGCAATTCTCCATCATGTTAGTTGGCGCCCTACAATTTATCTAAGAGCTGCGACGCAAAAATACAAGTCACATGCCAAGAAGAAAAGATTACAAGAATGAAATAGTTCACTTAAACATGTGGAAGAATGCACTAAAGTTTGGGGGAAGCAAGACTTCCCGTCAATATATTGGGTTTGGTTATTTCCTTCCACATTTGCACCTTTTCCCAAGGCATGGTACATGCACCAAGAATGAAGAACACAAACAACAACATGGCCATATAATTAACCTATGTTCAAAGAACAAAATAATCCACTTGTGGAAGAATGCACTAAAGCTTGGGGGAAGCAGGGCTTCTCATCAACATATTGGATACGACTATTTCCCTCCACACTGGCACCTTTTCCCAAGGCATGGTACATGTACCAAGAATGAAGATCAAAAACAACAACATGGCCAAAAGTTCTGGAGGATTTTATACAAGCCTCCATGCTCAGTGATGCAGAATCATTGATTCAAATTTCTTTGCAAAAATAGAGGCATCCATTTGTTTTGGAGGATAAGATTAGATAAAGTTTGCAAAAGATAAAGACACAGAAAAGAGAAAGTCAAGCTTGAAGAAGAAGACCTAATAGAACAATACATAAAAGCTTTAGCAAGCATGGGCTAAGCTTGAAACCACGAAATTGGATAGATGAAAGATCTATTAGAAAAACCATGCAATTGGATAGATTGAAGCTCTATTAGAAATCATAAATAATTAGCTTCATATAACACACTAAAGAACCTTGCAAAAAGGAAGATATGGACCTCATTTGAAGGTTGAGCATGAGAGGACATTATAACTTCCAAACCTAGAGAAAAACAAAGACAAATATGAGCACCATTTGTGAAATATTAAAGTTAAGTAAGACTAATGAGAGTGGGACGAAGGATTCACTTGTAAATGAAGATTGTAGATATACATGTAACCATTGAAGATGTGCAAAAAGTTAAATACTTACACAAAGTTAGAAAGATGGCAGCAATAGGCTATTATTATATAGAGAAAAAGATATCAAAGACAGTCCAATTGTTGTATGAATGCCAAAGATATTTCTGCAACCAAATTTAGTGAAATTAAGGGGGTTTATACTTCATTAGGATAGATGAAGATTGAGTTGATAGGAATGAAACCAATCAAGAAACAACCATACAGGGTGAATCCAAATATGAAATCAAGGTGGAGAGGCAAAAAACCAAATGTTCAAAGTTATACATATTCATCTAGTGGGAAAATATATTGAATACGTCTCTTCTTTTTTTATCAGGTAAATGGTTAGGGTTTTGAAAGGCTCCAAAAACCTTGTACATAGCAAAAAGATAAACCAAAAAAGATCACTAACATGCACCGAACCGGATCAAAACAACTTGACCCAACTAGAAACAAACAATAGACCGCAAAAGTAAGCGAAAAGATTCAAAATAATATGGGCCAATGCTCCAAATGTGCATCAATCTTTCCCTTTTTGCCCTTTTGCCTTTTAACTTCATGACATCCCCCTTGAGAGGGTTCCTTCATGACTGTTTGCAAATCTTAATCTTTATTACCAAGGGGGCAATATGAGATCAAGTATTCAAGATTCGACCAAGTCACTAGCTCCTTACATGAGTCTAAATTCTCTGATACGTGGCCCCTTTTCAACCCTCCTGACTATGACTCCTTAAGAGTTGTCCCCAATGAGTCACTAGCTCCTTACCTAAGTCTAAATTCTCTTATATGTGGCCCCTTTTCAACCATCATGACTACAGCTCCTTCAGAGGCATCCCCAATGAGGCAATGTGCTTCTCTTCTTTGACCAACTTTTCAAGGCCACTAGCCTCTTCCTGAAGGTAGGGTCACCCAAATAAGTCTCTTATGGTTCTGTGGAATGTTGGATACCTGCATCCTGATCATCATCTTTTGATTCCGGAGAACTCCATCTTTTGGGCTTTGGTTTTGTCCTTTTTTTTCCTAGGTGGATGAATTCTATTTTGGGGACAGGTAGCTTGTATATGCACAAATCATAAAGTTGTATTTTAAATCCAACACATGAGTGTGTTGAGATCTACCATGTTTGAGTATTAGTTTAGCCGGTAGACCCTACTAAGATATAATTGAATAAGTCTTTTCAACCCTCCTGACTATGACTCCTTAAGAGTTGTCCCCAATGAGTCACTAGCTCCTTACCTAAGTCTAAATTCTCTTATATGTGGCCCCTTTTCAACCATCATGACTACAGCTCCTTCAGAGGCATCCCCAATGAGGCAATGTGCTTCTCTTCTTTGACCAACTTTTCAAGGCCACTAGCCTCTTCCTGAAGGCAAGGTCACCCAGATAAGTCTCTTATGGTTCTATGGAATGTTGGTTGCCTGCATCCTGATCATCATCTTCAGAATCATCTTCTGATTCCGGAGAACTCCATCTTTTGGGCTTTGGTTTTGTCCCTTTTTTTCCTAGGTGGATGAATTCTATTTTGGGGACAGGTAGCTTGTATATGCACAAATCATAAAGTTGTATTTTAAATCCAACACATGAGTGTGTTGAGATCTACCATGTTTGAGTATTAGTTTAGCCGGTAGACCCTACTAAGATATAATTGAATAAGTCTCGAGTCCAATGGTCATTCACCCTAAGAAGACTCGGCGTAAGAGGACAAGAAAAACTTGAATTTTCCATTACTATAGAGCTTTATAATGTGTGTGATGTAGATTCATCTCCCACATCTTTTGCATGTAAGATTCTAGAAGCTATTTCTAGACATAAAGTATATTCTTTTACATAGTATCATCAACTACCAATTGCATGGGAATAATACTCTAAAATTGGTTTGCCACAAAATGGGGATCCTTTACAAAAAACTTAATGCCATTTAGACTTTAAATGTTCCCATTTTATCCTCAACGGTCGTCTTGAGTATTTTCAAAGAGTTCATTCATGATTCTCTAGATGTGTATTTGAATGATTGGGTTTTATTCTCTTTGTTGCAATAACACATTTCTAAGTTGTGAATAAAATCTGAAGAAATGTTTTTTTCCTTAACACTCGTTGGCATGTTGTTCGGTCATACATTCTAGTAGACCAAGCTAAGGCTGCCACAACTTTTGGTCTTCAACCTCTTGCCAATCGATCTTTGATGCTAAGTTTCTCGAGCCACATAGGTTATTGTATTAGAAAGTTCATAAGAGGTTTCGCAAAAATAATGATGATGGAAAATTTGTTACACAGAGATAAACAGTTAGTGTGAAAAATTGAATGTCGGGCAGTTCTTGATAAGCTAATTAAAACTCTAATCCATGTCTTCCTAGATTGGACAAATTTCAAGTTCAAGTAAATGAATTGGGTAGTGTCTTTGACACAATTGTAGCTCAACCAGGAGATATATAACCATCTGATTTTTTCACAAGCAACAAATTATCACCAACTGTGATGAATATTACCACTATAGAATGTGAAGCTTTGGCCATGGTCAATTCACTACAAAAGTGCATGCATTATCTACTCACAACACCATTCAAGTTTTCTACGGATAATCAGGGTTTAAAGTACTAAATGAAAAAGTTTTTGCTTGGATGGATAATATCAAGATGGCTGGCCTTGTTTCAAGAGTATCAATTCAAGATCATAGTAAAACCTTGAGAAAGAGCCCCTAGGATCAGACCATCTAGACCTAAATCAGAACAGGAAAGAACATGGAGTTTCTGCGATAAATGGCCATGATTTTCACAATGAAAATACAGACATTCCAATTTTTTAAGAAAGCTAAGTGCCCATCGAACATGTTGAGTGCAAAGTTAACTTCAATATCAAACAAACTAATTTACCCAAGGGCTTGATAATCTCCTTCCTCAGTCTTAACAAGGCAGATGTATACCCCTGCTGATGCATGGTGAAAGGAAAAGCACGATTTGAGCATAACCAACCTATCACAATAGGAAACAACGCAGTATTAAATGTTAATGTAAATTAAATCCAACCCTGCCCGTGAAATCAAGTAAATCTCATATGGTTGCCACTATTATAGTCCATCTACATTCTTAGCTTAGCTTCAGGTGGAATTATACATGGAACCTCGTGAAAGGAAAAAGTCAAGGGCATGGTTCACAAAACTTCTAATAATAAACTTCAACTCCATGAAAAACTTTATAAACTGGAAATAGACTGACGCAGATTAGGCATATAATTAATAATGAATAGTCCACGGTTTTCATTCACATTCAGAAAAGTGGCATACTAATATGGTTTTCCATCATTATGTTTATTGCATATTTCCCAGTGACAAATGTGATAAGAATAGTCATGGTTCAAGTTTCAAGTGCCTTGGTAGAAAATACTATTCTAACATAAATGAGAAACAATGGTAAGCGAAAAAAAAAATCCTGACCGCTGGCAAGTTATAATAATGGGGTTAGAAAAGTATAATACTGGATGCTAGACAGCTAAGTTATAATCAAGACCATCGGCAAATTATAATAATCAAGTTAGAAATGTATAATACTGGATGCAGATCCTTAGTGGCTGAGCTAAGTTGGCATTCAAACGCTTATTATATAGGGCAAGTTCTGTCTTTAGTATTTGTATTATTGAAATGACATATGCCAAAAACTTTGGTTAAAGAAAAGAATTGACAAATACATATGAAGTGAACCAAAAAAAATGATGGAATGAAGAGGACCATTTTAAATCTATGAACTCCAGAAAAACAACTCTAAAATGAGGCAGAAAAATAACTTAGTGATAGCACGGGAGCTATAGGGAATGGTGCATGACTCAAGATTCCATCCATTGATTAAATAATAAGATTATTGATGCAAGAGGATAGCAAATGACAGACTCATAAAACAAGGCATTTAATATGAAAAGAAAGGTAATTTGTGACAGTTAAAATCCTATAATTGAATACTGTAAATAGGAATGCTATTTGTCTGTACAGCTATGAAGGTTATTCACCCTGCTAAAAGGGTTAGAGAATGTGCACCAAAGGAAAAACCTGAACTATGGATTCTTTCCCCTAGAAACTTAATCAAATTGCAATATTCTCAAAGACCGTGGAGGTAATGTTTTCACCTAGTAGTTAATGGATTTGTACATCAAACATATAAACAAGCAGAAATTGAAGCCCTTAAAGGTCTAGCTGTCCACGCTGGAGACTCAAATGTAGGACAAATAGCATTAACAAGGACCACCAGTGGAGGCAACAGCTTTTTCCAACATTTTTCCTGAAGCCTGATTTTCTTTAGATAGAAATGAATATAAATAAAGTAGCTGATTTCCTTGCTAGCCATGGCTTGGCTTGCAAAATATTTATGACATTCCTAAAACTATTAAACACAACGTGGATGAAGGCTGGCATCAATACAATTGCTAGTAGGGCAGCTAATCATGAGACTTTTCTAATTAATGCAGTTGGCCTTCATTGAAAATGCTTGAAAATCAATTAGACAAAGTGGAAGCTGCCATACAGATGATGGGTTGAAGTGGAAACAAAAAGGGGCTTTCAAGCTCCAACATATTTATTTCATATATTCATCTTTCATTCCTCAACTGCTTGGATTTTAAGTGACAGAATAGTTCGTGCATTGTTTAGCTCTGTTTTTACTTGCTTTACCTATTTCAACCAATGATGGAGAGTAAGTCCATTGCAGACTAGTGAGGATGAAGGAATAAGGCTTTGAGAGGAAAAAGGATACAGGAGCATCCGAGTTTATACGCATCCTGCTTCAACAAAAACATTTAGAGTTAGCCAAATAAAGACTTGCACAAACTCACGCCACCCTGCACAGCACGACATACAAAACCATGAAGGCTTACCAATGCCACACAATACCACGAAGGCCTATCTCTTTTGTGTTACATCACGAAGGCCTATCTATGCCACAAAAACCGCAGAACTTTGAGCATGCCATGCAAAGCCTACTTCTTTTCATGCAATGTCATGAGGCCTTACTCAGCACCGTGCAACACCACGACACCATTGCCTGTCTCTTGTGCTACTGCTGATTCTGCAGAAGCTTTATGCTACCCCATTCTTGCATGCAGAAGCTAAACTTGATTCTGCAAAGATCTTGCACGATGGAGTGAAGCCTTATGTGTTACCGCAGAGCCTGTAGGACCACTTGTTCATGCTGCCACAATGAAATCTTGTGTCTGTAGAATTTCCTGTTAATATTGATACAGTGAGGAGAAGCGTATGTGGGCCTTGATCCATTTTCTTTGCCCAAGGGAACCCGAGCAACTTGGTAAAGCTTAATCCAACAGAGATGGTTTCTTGAGAGACTGCCTGTAAACCAGTTGTAGAGATCGCCGGTAATCTAGGGCATACTGAGGAATTGCAAGAGTATCTTTTTACTTGCAAAGGAATCTTTACTCTCCCACCTGATTCATGCCAAATTTTGTAAAAAGACAGGAATAGTAAGCAAGCAGGTATCCATCTAGCAGAAGGGGATCTGTCCACTAGTAATTGCCGAATTGAGCCAAGTGTGGTTCTGTAGAAGCTTACCTAGGATAGGTCATAGGTTGCCATTTGTGCCAAAAATCTATAATGTTTCCTCATAATCAATGAAAAAAACATTTATTACTTCTTGCTGTGCTGTGACCTGAGATCTTGCCTCAGTGACTGTGAGTTCTCTCTCTGAAATTGTGTGCTGCATGGTCTAAGGCATCCCTTCATTGGGACCCCTACCCACGAGTAGGCGAAAAAACCTGGAAGCAATAAACGCAGTTGAGGATTGGTACAAGGATATTAGGAGAAAACTGAAGATCTGCATCCCCAATTGAAATTTGGGACAATTGGAACTTGGAAGCCATAATAAAGAGGGAAAAGCTGCTCTCAAGCATCAGAATAGAGAAGGAACATCCGATAACCTAGATGAGAACCCTAAGACAACCTTGTTGTGTCTTTATGTCTTTCATACAGCGGATAATCTGGTATTGGACTTTTCAGATGCAATTGCCTAAACTGCTCGTAGAGCCTACAGGGACTTAGATCAGATTCTTACCAGAACCCTGAACATTCTTTATGATAAAAATACTTATAATTGATCAGACTTTGGATGAAATTTGCATCAAACTGAGGATCCTTCCATTAAAGGAACTGTATGAGGAGAACAAACATGTGGATCAAGCTAAGAATATAGAGATGGTTAACAAGAAAACCTAAACAAAGAGTTTCCTTCTTTTGGAAAAATGCAAGTGTTTTCAGATTATCATCAAATTAACAAAAAACAGAGAATTCAGTATAGACAAATGATTTGTCCAGGTTTCTTAACTTTTTAAATACTTATGGTTCCCTAAAAATTTCTACTTTAAACTGTTGCAATAGGAAATGAAGCTCCACATGATGCCCTTGAATGCAAAGATCATTAAACAATAAAATCTCTGATGTCAAAATGTCAGTCCTATAAAGGAAAGACTTTGAAAGGCCTTGAACCGCATATTTCAAACATGATTACAAGGTCTTCATGATATTATCATCTGCAACCCTTACCATAATTTTATACTCATAAACAAATTTAAAAACGATAGCAGTGACAAAAATAATTCTGTCAAATTGTTGTTTTGGGTTGAGAAAAGTTATACTTGATCATATTTCTCTGGTATACCTATTATATTAGAAACAACAGAAAGAGAATGAATTAACAAGGAAAGAGTCTTTCGATTTCTTACAAGCTAAGAAACAAAATGTCATTTTTAAAGCTGGAAGAATTTATCAGGCCTGAAATGTCTCTAGTTGAATTTCTTGTGACCATTTCAAAATCAACAAAGCTGTCATTTAAACTAGAGACATTTCAGGCCGACTGATAAAATGAATGAGCTGCTCCAACCATTAAGGTCATATGATGTTGGCGGAGATGAGTCTGCTACCATAATGCAAAGAAATTATTATCTATTTATTTGTTTTGAACTTCCATTGATATTTCAAAGGTGCTGTAAGACAATCTGAGCATAAAAAAACCTTACTGCCACTTACAACTAAAAGGACAGTAGAAATTTCAGTCTACTTATAAGTAAAAGGATTGTCAAAATCTGTGCTTTTATTAAATCATTATATACAAGTTGAAACAATATATCACTCACAAGATACTGTAAAAAGATCACAATACCAAAAAATCTTGCTCAGCAAGCCACTGCTGCTTCTCCTTTTCTACATAACATGATGGCTTGAAAGAAATTACACCTCACTTTTACAACAAAAAATTAAAAACTTCAGATATAACTATAGCTATTATCATCTTCATCATTCAGGCGAAAATAACAATATGCTGTACAACCATACACAAAAAGCGATGCAAATACCAAAAACATGGCTCCCAATTCAATAACATCAGCATGTTTTAGAATAGAAGGTATTGCAATGCTCCCAATTACAGAAGCCCCAGTCAAAAATTTTGCTACATCCACCCATCTGTCATCAAAGAGGATGAAACAAACTGGGAATATCAGTTCATGCACTGCTACAAATTCTTAGAATTGCAAAAGCATTGCAAATAGTTGATGGCAAAGTAAGCAGTGAGACCTACCCCCCAGCACCTGTGGAATTAATAAACGAAGAATCCCCACCTCCAAAAAACAAAAGTGGCATTGGCAGTAGTATATACATAATGACTGCAAAATAACCCAGTTTCAGATCTTAGTATTCATCCTAGAGGGATTGCAGTTTATAGGCAGAACAGTATTCACTAAAATATCAAGAGGAAAGAAAGCTTTGCCCTCAAGAAGATGCAGCAAAAGTACCTGTTAGCATGGGCCACCAGTTACTGTATAAAGCACAAGCCTGAAAACATAATTGTGACATGGGCCCAAAGAAGTGAGAGGGAAATCAAATCAAAAGGAAGATGTGGAAATTAAATATACAATCGGAATGTAAACAACAGTTCAAGAAAATGACCACTGACCAGTATTTGCAAAACAATTCCAGCAGAACACATAATCGCCAAGGCAGCAAGCCTGAATGAATGCAAGCATGCATGCATGTAAGCTGGAATGTCTGCCATTTCAGTCTCCCACTGTACATAAACAGATGTGTTCCAAACTAATAGTTTTGAACTTACACTGAGGCATGGACCATTGCCAATCACCATAACAGTTGCAGTGTACATGAAGACACATCACAAGATGACAATGTGACATAAGTATTCAGTTAGTGCCTGTAGAATAATCATTATACAAGACCACAACACTGTAGTGCTGCAATGCCACAAATTTCAATAAAATTAGAAAATGAATTTGGGAAATCTCAGAAAGGTACCTTTTGTATGAAAGATAACAACAATATTTTAACATATATTAAGGTATAAATAGGCTTGTTCCCTGATAGGTATACTTTTCATAAAATAGTCTACAATTTGGACTCAAGAACGACTCCACACGTCAAAAAATAATAGTTCTTTAGTTCTCAGAGAGAATCTTGGCAAAGAGTTTACTAGTGGTAAAGACGCAGTCCTGTGGAGGGGGGCTTCTGCTTGTTTTTCTCAAGAGCAAGTGGTCCATGAAACATTCTAGATAGATCAACAGGAAAAAGAATAAAGACTTCCCTCTAAAGAAGGAGTGGTTGCATTTCTAGCATTATAATTTGGGCTGATGTAGAGGGAGGCTGAAAGATTACGGTATCAATTTCAGAGGTATTTTTGGCAAATGGTGGTCTCGGTGTAGGAAAATGTTTTTGAAAAAATCATTACTAGTAGTTTTGGACTGTAGCACAAAACTGGAAACTTCAATTAAATGGGACTGTCTTACGGCAAATTCCTCTAAAAGTTTCTCATCTACACCTGCTGAGAAAAATTCAACAGTCCCCTTACATATGACCATTGCCTAGATTGGGGTTTAACACCAAAGATACCCCTGGTTCAAAACCTAGCCGACCATGATAATGTGGCGATTTACGCTCAAATTGTAAACTGAAGTTCAGTACCCTGTCCATGTGATACATAAAAGGGATTTGTTCATTTTTTATAAACCATAATCATTGCCGAATCTAACATCCCCAGACTAATCGTGAAATTTCATAATTGCCAGGAGGCTGATAATGGCGATGTAAAAATTGCAACAATGATCATCACCAGCAATTTCAAAGAATCAATAACCAAACCAACACGTTCAGGAAAGGGGGCATACTCATACCATGGATTGGTTCAAAATTTTGTTACTCGAGTTGCTGCCAGGTTCGATAAAAGGGGAAATTTCCAAGTCAGATAACAAATATTTAGCTAGAAGTGCATAATTAATCATAATGTTGCAAACCTATGCACATACCAGGTACCAGTTACTATCATATTTCTCACATAAGGAGCAAAAAGATCCCCCCACTGCACTAAGGTACGATATCTCATTCTCTACAAAGTTTTGGAAACCCATTTTCATATTTCCTATAAACTCTTTCGTAATAGTCTTCAATCAAATGCTATGAGCTTAAAATTTTGGGCAATCAGATAGAAAAATGCATGACATGATGGCAATCAAAAACTAGATATATCTTCATTATATTTTTTTTGTGGGTGTCCCTTGAACAAAATGATCCATCTACAAACTACCCAGCAGAATTATTAGGAAAAAAAATATACCATGTTGAATCCTTCCACATAAAACCCAATAGATTAACAGCTTAAAATTTCACTTACCCGTGATTGAGGTCGTCATTTAATTTGATCTGCAGAGAGACCTGTCGAATTGTGCTATACGGTTCTCCTCACCTTCCCTTCTTCGTCCTCATTGCATGGTGAAACTGTAAGGGCTTTATTTTACATATATATGTGTTGCTCAAAAACTCGTAAACGCATTAGTTTATTCAGTAAATATGAACTGGTCGGGTGAGCTATAAATGTCACTTTTAGCGGAATTAAAATCACAACCAAAACCAAAGCAACATTTTACCAGTTGTGGATAAGCAACAAAATTTGAGAGTGTAAAACATGAGATAGTTGTGACTAATTTTAGCAGAGCGTACAATTTCTCGGAATATTTTATATATTCTTTCTTTTCCATTCATCAGTTGTCTTGTTGCCCTTTTGCCTTTAGTGCACAACAATTGTCACAATTAATAAATCATTATAATTAATAATCTTTTAATATTTCATTTTCAGTATTTTATAACTAGCAATAGCATGTGTTCCCTAGAATGTGAGGGCCGAACGGTATATGTTATTTGATTTAGAGTTATTATGCCGAAGGCGTTCCCCCTGTGGGAAAGGCTCCTGCAGATGTTTTTACGACTATGTTAAATTTGACGGTTTGACGGTCGTCTTGACGTTTGTGTTTTTCCTCCCTATTTTAACTTTTATCTACTATTTTTAATAATTTTGTTTCTAATAATTAACAATTTTAGCTTCTTCTTTTTAATTAACAACAATTTTAGCTTTTATTTTTGATAATTTTGTTTCTAAGAATTAACAATTTTAGATTTTGTTTGTAATTAACAACAATTTTAGCTTTTATTTTTAATAATTTTGTTTCTAATAATTAACAATTTCAACGAAGCAATCTTTGCATGATGGAATAAATCATTTAAACAACACCTAAAATAGAACATGAGTTTTTGTTAACCGAGAGTTTTAAAAACCTTCAACTGTGTTTTTCTATTTAGGCTGAGCTGAAAATAGAAAAAGGGAGATCAATAATAGATTGCAAATGATGTACAAGGCTTAGGGGAGGTAGAAAAGAAAGTATACACACACAGAAAAAGGGAGATTAAAAGGAGTTTCAGGAATTTAGAGTGATATAGAGAATATACAGACACAAGAAATCAAAGAAAACAACAGTGATGATTAAATCAAAAATTGCTATAATTTTCAACCCCTATTTTGTTTCGTTAATATTGCCATTGTGATGATTAAATTAAAAAATTAGTTTTGTAGTAAAACTCAAATAGAGTGTGACTTAAGTAGATCCAAATTCCCAACCGGAAATTCCTTTACAAGAGGACATGATTTGGTGAGTTTGTTTAGTTTTGCTTATGAAAACCCTTGATTTCAAATATACAAAACTTCAAAGCTCGTATAATAACAAGGACGTTGCTCGTTGGTGAGCCCAAGCTTTATGAGCTCTCGGTCATGGCTTCAAGCCCACAAACCCTCCAAGCTTCTACAAATTAAACTTTTGCTTTAAACCGAATCCCAAATTCAGATGTTGATTATAAAAAAAAGATATGGTTGGTTATATTTTGCTATTTTTATTTTCGAGATGATATTGTGTTAATTAAGTGAATTTCAAATTAAACTTTTCCTTTAAACCGAATCTCAAATTCAGATGTTGATTATAAAAAATAGATGTGGCTAGTTATGTTTTGTTATTCTTATTTTCAAGATGATATTGTGTTAATTAGGTGAATTTCAAGTTTATGGATGTAAACTAAATCTCAAAAATTAAATGGGGAAAAATAGATATAGCTGGTTATGTTTTGCTATTCTTATTTTCAAGATGATATTGTGTTAATTAGGTGAATTTCAAATAAAATTTTGCTTTAAACCGAATCTCAAATGCTGATTATAAAAAAATACATATGGCTCGTTATATTTTGTTATTCTTATTTCCGAGATGATATTGTGTTAATAAGGTGAATTTCAAGTTTATGGATGTAAACTAAATCTCAAAAACTAAATGGGGAAAAATAGATATGGCTGGGTATGTTTTTTTATTCTTATTTTCGAGATGAAATTGTGTTAATTAGGTGAATTTCAAGTTTATGGATGTAAACTAAATCTCAAAAACTAAATGGGGAAAAATAGATATGACTGGTTATATTTTGCTATTCTTATTTTCGAGATGATATTGTGTTAATTAGGTGAATTTCAAATTAAACTTTTGCTTTAAACCGAATCTCAAATTCAGATGCTGATTATAACAAATAGATATGGCTCGTTATGTTTTACTATTCTTATTTTCGAGATGATATTGTGTTAATTTGAAATCCATAGTTGTTGGAATTATCTCGATTTCCTTTTCCATTGTAGGACTGTTCTTATCATTGAAATGGATGTTGTTGTCGAAACACATTTGGTAATCGGTGCTCCAATTTGACCACCAACAAATGCTCTCGAACACACTTAGTTGTCGCGAACAGATGCAAGTGCAAGTTGGGTTAACAAATATTTTTTGAGAACACTAACGAAAATAAGTGCTTTGAATACATCTATGCGCATGTGGTCTGTAGAGGGTCGCGCCCTAGCAAAAACAACCCTTCGTGAATACCACAATGCAAGGGGAGATGGTTCCGTGTTTGGGTTTGATTTTGTAGATCGTGAAAGAGGGGAAATTCACGTCACCTATTTCAATGAGGTCGGTGAAGCATTCTATGAGCGTATTGAAAATGGGAAGCTATATACAATTTCCAATGGGAGGATTGTGAGGATTCATGATGCAAAGCTACATTGCAACCATTTGAACAATGCTTTGGAGATTTTCCTGTAAGTGTCCTCAACAATAACTCCACTCATAGAAAATGAGGATACAATACCTTCCCATCACTTTCATTTCAAAAAAATTAAGGACATACCTACAACCGATGACTGTTCTAAAGTTGATTTGATTGGCATTGTTCTTACGATGTCACCATGCTCAACGATTCATAGGCATGACAAGTCAGAGACTAAGAGGAGAACTTTGTAATTAAAGGACATGTCGGGATTTAGTGTAAGTGTCACATTGTGGGGACATAACTTAGATGAGATAAGCAAAGAAATTGAAGACATGCTTTCTATACCGCCTCTCCCGGCCCTTGCCTTGAAAGCTGCTCATGTCTCCAGTTTCAATGGTAGCTCAGTCGACACTGTTTCAAGTACCAAATGTTATGTCAACCCTCAAATTTTAGAAACCAATACACTTCATAGTTGGGTAGATTCTGATGACTACTACCTTCCGGCGCCTTCTATCACAAGCCAATTTATGGGCCCTCCAAAAATCCTGACCTCTGTAACAACGATTTCGGAGGTACTAAATATGGGGAACATTGAGAGAAATGAATGGGCCATGGTTACTGCACAAATAACACATATCAACATGGATAAAATTTTTTACAAGGCATGTCCTCTTCAAAAAGGTGACAAACAATGCAGGAAAAAGGTGAGAGAGAATGGTAATGGTTCATGGTTATGTTTGAGTTGCAACAAACAAGTTCAAAACTATGATTATAGATATGCACTAAGGATTGATCTAAAGGACCCAACTGGAGAACTTTAATCAGTTACCGCTTTTGATGAGATAGTTGAGTTAATCATGGATGTTGCAGATAGAAACCTCCATATATTGTCTATAAACGAAGATGCGACTAGTGAAATTATAACTAATGTCATTGGCAATGAATACTGCTTCACACTTTCACTGAAAAAAGAGACATATTGCGGAAACAACAGATTGAAATGTGTCATCCTCAGTTCAAAGAAATTGGAAAACAATGCAACTCCTTCGTAACCTTTACGCAAGGATTTCTAACCCACTCATCCCTTCAAACATTACACCCTCACGCATCCCATTCTATAATATGAACTATCACCGCTATGTTTCTTATTTCATATCTATGTTAGACTTTTTTTCCTGCTTCAAAAGAAAATTGTTGTACTCCCTTATACAGACACAAGAAATCAAAGAAAACAGTAGTGGAAGCACAAAAAGTTCAAGTGGATACATGGAGAACGATGGAAAGTCAGTATTAGAGATAGGTATTTAGACTTAAGCATTTAAATATTTCAAGCTCCCTACTTTGCACATTTTTATGCTTGTATACAAGTTTTTTTTTTAGTTTTGCTTATGAAAAACCTTGATTTCAAATATGCAAAACTTCAAAGCTCGTATAATAACAAGGACTTGGCTCATTGGTGAGCCCAAGCTTTATGAGCTCTCGGTCATGGCTTCAAGCCCACAAACCCTCCAAGCTTCTACAAATTAAACTTTTGTTTTAAACCGAATCCCACATTCAGATGTTGATTATAAAAAATAGATATGGTTGGTTATGTTTTGTTATTCTTATTTTAGAGATGATATTGTGTTAATTAGATGAATTTCAAATAAAACTTTAGCTTTAAACCGAATCTCAAATTCAGATCTTGATTATAAAAAATAGATATGGTTGGTTATGTTTTTCGATTCTTATTTTCGAGATGATATTGTGTTAATTAGGTGAATTTCAAGTTTATGGATGTAAACTAAATCTCTAAAACTAAATGGGGAAAAATAGATATGGCTGGTTATGTTTTGTTATTCTTATTTTCGAGATGATATTGTGTTAATTAGGTGAATTTCAAATTAAACTTTTGCTTTAAATTGAATCTCAAATTCAGATGTTGATTATAAAAAATAGATATGGCAGGTTATGTTTTGCTATTATTATTTTCAAGATGATATTGTGTTAATTAGGTGAATTTCAAGTTTATGGTCGTAAACTAAATCTCAAAAACTAAATGGGGGAAAATAGATATGGTTGGTTATGTTTTGATATTCTTATTTTTGAGATGATATTGTGTTAATTAGGTGAATGTCAAGTTTATGGATGTAAACTAAATCTCAAAAACTAAATGGGGAAAAATAGATATGGCTGGTTATGTTTTGCTATTCTTATTTTCGAGATGATATTGTGTTAATTAGGTGAATTTCAATTTTATGGATGTAAACTAAATCTCAAAAACTAAATGGGGAAAAATAGATATGGTTGGTTGTGTTTTGTTATTCTTATTTTCGAGATGATATTGTGTTAATAAGGTGAATTTCAAGTTTATGGATGTAAACTAAATCTCAAAAACTAAAAGGGGAAAAATAGATATGGCTGGTTATGTTTTGTTATTCTTATTTTTGAGATGATATTGTGTTAATTAGGTGAATTTCAAATTAAAATTTTGCTTTAAACCGAATCTCAAATTCAGATGTTGATTATAAAAAATAGATATGGTTGGTTATGTTTTTCTCTTCTTATTTTCGAGATGATATTGTGTTAATTTGAAATCCATAGTTATTGGAATTATCCTGATTTCCTTTTCCATTGCAGGACTGTTCTTATCATTGAAATGGATGTTGTTGTTGAAACACATTTGGTAATCAATGCTTTAATTTGACTACCAATAAATGCTCTCGAAAACACGTAGTTGTCATGAACAAATGCAAGTGAAAACCGGGTTAACAAATATTTTCTGAGAACATCAACGAAAATAAGTTCTTTGAATACATCTATGCGCATTTGGTTCGTAGAGGGTCGTGCCCTAGCAAAAACAACCCTTCATGAATATCACAATGCAAGGGGAGATGGTTTCGTGTTTGGGTTTGATTTGTAGATCAGGAAAGAGGGGAAATTCACGTAACCTATTTCAATGAGGCCGTTGAAGCATTCTATGAGCATATTGAAAATGGGAATCTATATACAATTCCCAATGGGAGGACTGCAAGGATTCCTGATGCAAAGCTATGTTACAACCATTTAAACAATGCTTTGGAAATTTTCCTGCAAACGTCTCAACCATAACTCCACTCATAGCAAATGAGGATACAATACCTTCCCATCACTTTCATTTCACAAAAATTAAGGACATACCTACAACCGATGATCGTTCTAAAGTTGATTTGATTGGCATTTTTCTTACGATGTCACCATTCTCAACAATTCGTATGCATGCCAAGTCATAGACTAAGAGGAGAGCTCTGTAATTAAAGGACATGTCGGGATTTAGTGTAAGTGTCACATTGTGGGGACATCACTTAGATGAGATAAGCAAAGAAATTGAAGACATGATTTCTATACCGCCTCTCCCGGTCCTTGCCTTGAAAGCTGCCCGTGTCAATGGGAGCTCAGTCGACACTATTTCAAGTACCAAATGTTATGTCAACCCTCGAATTTCAGAAACCAATACACTTCATAGCTGGGTAGATTCCGATGACTACTACCTTCCAGTGTCCTCTATCACAAGCCAATTTATGGACCCTCTACAAAGCCTGACCTCTGTAACAATGATTTCAGAGGTACTAAATATGGGGAACACTGAGAGAAATGAATGACCCATGGTTAATGCACAAATCACGAAGATCAAGATGGATATTTTTTTTACAAGGAATGTCCTCTTCAAAAAGGTGACAAACAATGCAAGAAAAAGGTGAGAGAGAATGGTAATGGTTCATGGTTATGTTTGAGTTGCAACAGACAAGTTCAAAACTATGATTATAGATATGCACTGAGGATCGATCTAAAGGACCCAAAAAGATAACTTCAATCAGTTACCGGTTTTGATGAGACAATTGAGTTAATCATGGGTGTTTCAGCTAGCGACCTCCATATATTGTCTGAAGACAAATATGCAACTAGTGAAATTATAAGTAATGTCATCAGCAATGAATACTACTTCACACTTTCACTGAAAAAAGAGACATATTGTGGAAACAACAGATTGAAATGTGTCATCCTCAATTCAAAGAAACCGAAAAATAGTGCAACTCCTCCGTAACCTTTTCGCAAGGATTTCTAACCCACTCGTCCCTTCAAATATTACACCCTCACACATCCCATTCTATACTTTTAACTATCACTGCTATGTTTCTTATTTTATATCTATGCTACACTTTTTTTCTTGCTTCAAAAGAAAATTGTTGTATTCCCTTATATAGACACAAGAAATCAAAGAAAACAACAATGGAAGCACAAAAATTTAAAGCGGATACACGGAGAATGATGGAAAGTCAGTATCTGAGATAGGTATTTAGACTTAAGCATTTAAATATTTCAATCTCCCTACCTTCCACATTTTTATGCTTGTATATGGGTTTTTTTGTTTAGTTTTTCTTATGAAAAACCTTGATTTCAAATATACAAAACTTCAAAGCTCGTATAATAACAAGGACTTGGCTCGTTGGTGAGCCCAAGATTTAAGATCTCTCGGTCATGGCTTTAAGCCCACAAACCCTCCAAGCTTCTACAAATTAAACTTTTGCTTTAAACCGAATCCCAAATTCAAATGCTGATTATAAAAAATAGATATGGTTGGTTATGTTTTGTTATTCTTATTTTCAAGATGATATTGTGTTAATTAAGTGAATTTCAAATAAAACTTTTGCTTTAAATCGAATCTCAAATTCAGATGTTGATTATAAAAAATAGATAGGACTGGTTATGTTTTTCTATTCTTATTTTCGAGATGATATTGTGTTAATTAGGTGAATTTAAAGTTTATGGATGTAAACTAAATGGAGAAAAATAGATATGGCTGGTTATGTTTTGTTATTCTTATTTTCGAGATGCTATCGTGTTAATTAGGTGAATTTCAAATAAAACTTTTGCTTTAAACCGAATCTCAAATTCAGATGTTGATTATAAAAAATAGATATGGCTGGTTATGTTTTTCTATTCTTATTTTCGAGATGATCTTGTGTTAATTAGGTGAATTTCAAGTTTATGGATGTAAACTAAATCTCAAAAACTAAATGGGGAAAATAGATATGGCTGGTTATGTTTTGCTATTCTTATTTTCGAGATGATATTGTGTTAATTAGGTGAATGTCAAGTTTATGGATGTAAACTAAATCTCAAAAACTAAATGGGGAAAAATAGATATGGTTGGTTATATTTTGCTATTCTTATTTTCGAGATGATATTGTGTTAATTAGGTGAATTTCAAGTTTATGGATGTAAACTAAATCTCAAAAACTAAATGGGGAAAAATAGATATGGCTGGTTATGTTTTGCTATTCTTATTTTCGAGATGATATTGTGTTAATTAGGTGAATTTCAAATTAAAATTTTGCTTTAAACCAAATCTCAAATTCAGATGTTGATTATAAAAAATAGATATGGCTAGTTATGTTTTGTTATTCTTATTTTCGAGATGATATTGTGTTAATTCGAAATCCATAGTTGTTGGAATTATCCTGATTTCCTTTTCCATTGCAGGACTGTTCTTATCATTGAAATGGATGTTGTTGTTGAAACACATTTGGTAATTGGTGCTCCAATATGACTACCAACAAATGTTCTCGAACACACTCAGTTGTTGCGAATAGATGCAAGTGCAAACCGGGTTAACAAATATTTTTCGAGAACACCACCGAAAATAAGTGCTTTGAATACATCTATGTGCATGTGGTTCATAGAGAGATGTGCCCTAGAAAAAACAAACCTTCGTGAATATCACAATGTAAGGGGAGATGGTTATGTGTTTGGGTTTGATTTTGTAGATCAGGAAAGAGGGGAAATTTGCGTCACCTGTTTAAATGAGGCTACCGAAACATTCTATGAGCATATTGAAAATGTGAAGCTATATACAATTTCCAATGGGAGGATTGTGAGGATTCCTGATGAAAAACTATGTTACAACCATTTGAACAATGCTTTGGAGATTTTCCTACAAGCGTCCTCAACCATAATTCGACTCATAACAAATGAGGATACAATACCTTCCCATCACTTTCATTTCACAAAAATTAAGGACGTACCCACAACCGATGATCGTTCTAAAGTTGATTTGATTGGCATTGTTCTTACGATGTCACCATGCTCAATAATTCGTAGGCATGACAAGTAAGAGACTAAGAAGAGAAATCTGCAATTAAAGGACATGTCGCGATTGCGAGGATTCCTGATGCAAAACTATGTTACAACCATTTGAGCAATGCTTTGGAGATTTTCCTGCAAGCATCCTCAACCATAACTCCACTCATAGAAAATGAGGATACAATACCTTCCCATCACTTTCATTTCACAAAAATAAAGGACATGCCTACAACTGATGATCGTTCTAAAGCTGATTTGATTGGCATTGTTCTTACAATGTCACCATGCTCAGCGATTCGTAGGCATGACAAGTCAGATACTAAGAGGAGAAATCCGCTATTAAAGGACATTGTGGGGACATCACTTAGATGGGATAAGCAAAGAAGTTGAAGACATGCTTTCTATACCGCCTCTCCCGGTCCTTGCCTTGAAAGTTGCCCACGTCTCCAGTTTCAATGGGAGCTCAGGCAACACTATTTCAAGTACCAAATGTTATGTCAACCCTCGAATTTCAGAAACCAATACACTTCATAGTTGGGTAGATTTCGATGCCTACTACCTTTTGGCACCCTCTATCACGAGCCAATTTATGGGCCCTCCAAAAAGCCTGACCTCTGTAACAACGATTTCGGAGGTACTAAATATGGGGAACATTGAGAGAAATGAATGGGCCATGGTTACTGCACAAATAACGAATATCAACATGGATACAATTTTTTACAAGGCATGTCCTCTTCAAAAAGGTGAGAGAGAATGGTAATGGTTCATGATTATGTTCGAGTTGTAACAGACAAGTTCAAAACTATGATTATAGATATGCACTGAGGATCGATCTAAAGGACCCAACATGAGAACTTCAATCAGTTACCTCTTTTGATGAGATAGTTGGGTTAACTATGGGTGTTGCAGCTAACGAACTCCATATATTGTCTATAGATGAAGATGCGACTAGTGAAACTATAAGTAATGTCATCGACAATGAATACTACTTCACACTTTCACTTAAAAAAGAGACATTGCAGAAACAACATATTAAAATGTGTCATCCTTAATTCAAAGAAACTGGAAAATAGTGCAACTCCTCCATAACCTTTACACAAGGATATCTAACCCACTCGTCCCTTCAAACATTACACCCGCACGCATCCCATTCTATACTTTGAACTATCACCGCTATGTTATGCTTTTTTTCTTGCTTCAAAAGAAAACTGTTGTATTCCCTTATACAGACACAAGAAATCAAAGAAAACAGCAGTGGAAGCATGAAAATTTAAAGCGGATACACGGAGAATGATGGAAAGTCAGTATCAAAGATAGGTATTTATACTTAAGCATTTAAATATTTCTATATCCCTACCTTGCACATTTTTATGCTTGTATACAGGTTTTTTTTGTTTAGTTTTGCTTATGAAAAACCTTGATTTCAAATATATAAAACTTCAAAGCTCATATAATAACAAGGACTTGGCTCGTTGGTGAACCGAAGATTTATGAGCTCTCGGTCATGGTTTCAAGCCCATAAACCCTCCAAGCTTCGAAAAATTAAACTTTTGCTTTAAACCAAATACCAAATTCAGATGCTGATTATAAAAAATATATATGGTTGGTTATGTTTTGTTATTCTTATTTTCGAGATGCTATTGTGTTAATTAGGTGAATTTCAAATAAAACTTTTGCTTTAAACCGAATCTCAAATTCAGATGTTGATTATAAAAAATAGATATGGCTGGTTATGTTTTTCTATTCTTATTTTCGAGATGATATTGTGTTAATTAGGTGAATTTCAAGTTTATGGATGTAAACTAAATCTCAAAAACTAAATGGGGAAAAATAGATATGGCTGGTTATGTTTTTCTATTCTTATTTTCGAGATGATATTGTGTTAATTATGTGAATTTCAAATTAAACTTTTGCTTTAAACCGAATCTCAAATTTAGATGTTGATTATAAAAAATAGATATTGCTAGTTATGTTTTGCTATTCATATTTTCGAGATGATATTGTGTTAATTAGGTGAATTTCAAGTTTATGGATATAAACTAAATCTCAAAAACTAAATGGGGAAAAACATATATGGCTGGTTATATTTTGCTATTCTTATTTTCGAGATGATATTGTGTTAATTAGGTGAATGTCAAGTTTATGGATGTAAACTAAATCTCAAAGACTAAATGGGGAAAAATAGATATGGCTGGTTATGTTTTGCTATTCTTATTTTCTAGATGATATTGTGTTAATTAGGTGAATTTCAAGTTTATGGATGTAAACTAAATCTCAAAAACTAAATGGGGAAAAATAGATATGGCTGGTTATGTTTGGCTATTCTTTTTTTCGAGATGATAGTGTGTTAATTAGGTGAATTTCAAGTTTATGGATGTAAACTAAATCTCAAATGCTAAATGGGGAAAAATAGATATGAATGGTTATGTTTTGATATTCTTATTTTTGAGATGATATTGTGTTAATTAGGTATATTTCAAATTAAACTTTTGCTTTAAACCGAATTTCAAATTCAGATGTTGATTATTAAAAATAGATATGGCTGGTTATGTTTTGTTATTCTTATTTTCGAGATGATATTGTGTTAATTTGAAATCCATAGTTGTTGGAATTATCCCGATTTCCTTTTCCATTGCAGGAATGTTCTTATCATTGAAATGGATGTTGTTGTTGAAACACATTTGGTAATCGGTGCTCCAATATTATTACCAACAAATGCTCTCGAACACACTCAGTTGTCGCGAACAGATGCAAGGGGTTAACAAATATTTTTTGAGAACACCAACGAAAATAAGTTTTTTGAATACATCTTTGCACATGTGGTCCATAGAGCATCGTGCCCTAGCAAAAACAAACCTTCGTGAATATCACAATTGAAGGGAGATGGTTCTGTGTTTGGTTTTGATTTTTTAGATCAGGAAAGAGGGGAAATTCACGTCACCTATTTCAATGAGGCCACCAAAGCATTCTATGAGCATATTGAAAATGGGAAGCTATATACAATTTCTAATGGGAGGATTGCGAAGATTCCTGATGCAAAGCTATGCTATAACCATTTGAACAATGCTTTGGAGATTTTCCTCCAAGCATCCTCAACCATAACTCCACTCATAGCAAATGAGGATACAATACCATCCCATCACTTTCATTTCACAAAAATTAAGGACATGCCTACAACCAATTACCATTCTAAATTTGATTTGATTGACATTATTATTATGATGTCACCATGCTCAATGATTCGTATGCATGACAAGCAAGGGACTAAGAGGAGAACTCTACAATTAAAGGCATGTCGGGGTTTAGTGTAAGTGTCACATTGTGGGGACATCACTTAGACGAGATAAGCAAAGAAATTGAAGACATGCTTTCTATACCGCCTCTCCCGGTCCTTGCCTTGAAAGCTGTCCGCATCTCCAGTTTCAATGGGAGCTCAATCGACACTTTTTCAAGTACCAAATGTTATGTCAACCCTCGAATTTTAGAAACCAATACACTTCATAGCTGGGTAGATTCCGATGACTACTACCTTCCAACGTCCTCTATCACGAGCCAATTTATGGGCCCTGCAAAAAAGCCTGACCTCTATAACTACGATTTTGGAGGTACTAAATATGGGGAACACTGAGAGAAATGAATGGGCCATGGTTACTACATGGTGTCCCCAGATTTCATCATGAAATATGTGACTACCCTATCCAAAAAAATTCATACTTTTAAAATAATGGGTCGTTTTGTGTTTTTATTGTCTGAAAGTTCTTGTATTGCATCAAGATATTCCCAAAGAGCCATATTAGCCTTTTTCGCCAAATACCCAAATGCCCAAAATTGTTATATTCTGTCATCGGGATTTGTATGTGGGAAATTTGTATTTAATTATTTTGAGCCCCATATGAGGCTATTTGCGCTCCGTTTTAACTCTGTTATGATCGAACATATCATTATTCCCTTGTACCAGAAGGATTTTAACAATTAATAAGTTTTGGGCTTTATTTGTGACTTTTGACAATTTTTTCGTGTTTTTGTGTTTTCCCGTTTCGTTTTATGTGAAATTTCTCTAGATCAATTCCTTAGTCGGGTTAGCCCGATTCTTGCCTGGAGCAGCTGGAGAACATATATGCACATTATGCTCGGAGGAAGTCACCATCGGAGGTCTGGTTCACTGGGAAAAAATGAAGTCGTGCACTAAAAAGCCCCTACGGGGTTGGGCGCATTTTTGGAAAACAAATGATTTAAGCTGCAGTGGAAAAAATAGAAGCAGTAGGCAGGCGGGAATTTTGTACCTACCTAGCAGAGTACTTTTTCCCATGATAGAAAATTCACTTAAGCTGCAGTGGGAAAATTAGAGGTAGCAGTCAGGCGAGAATTTATTCCCTGCCTTGCAGGATAAAAATTCCCATGGTGAAATAAAAGAAAAGTGACTTAAGTGAAATCATGGGATTTTATTGCCTGCCTTGCAGGGTAAATAATCCCATTATGAAAGACAAGTGACTTAAGTGAATCATGAGATTTTCAGGGCTGCTTTGCAGGGTAAAAAATCCCATTGTCATGTGATTCTTAAAAATAGAATTCTTTATGTCAAAAAGTGCGACCCACCTTGGGTGAATAATAATGCATTAAATAAATATTTGTTAATATTTATTCACCCAATTTTGGCGCCCATGCTTGTGGAAAAGTCAACAAAGGGAAGTGGACAAAAGGAATTTAAAAATAGAATTCCAAAATTAAATAAATTTAATTTATTTAATGCAGCTCCTTTTGAGAAGGAAATAATACTTTTTAAAGTATTAAATGATTATATTAATTCTATTTTCAGTGGCTATGGTCAAAGCATACTGTGAAGCTTAAGTGAAGTGAAGAGTGGACGATTAAATTGAATTAATTTAATTTATTGGATGGTTATCCTTAAACATGTTATTTTTAAAGAGAGAAGCATGATTTTTAATTAATTAATTGCTAGGAATAGGAAGGGCAATTATTAATTATAGAATTATGAGGGTTATATAAGCATGGGCTGTCATAAAGGTGAATTAATTAATTCACAGGTGAAGAAGTGCAGCCCAGAGGAAAAGTGTGCCCCATATTGAAGAGGATTTTGCTCAGAAGAAGGTGAAATCAAGGCTAAAAGCTTCCAATTTAGGCACATGCTTTGAAGAAGGTTGATTTGTGTCTACATAATTGTTTGTACAAGTGATACATGTGCTCAGGTGATGCTGGTAAAATTCATGTTTGCTTTACATGCAAATAAAACGTCAAATTTTGGGGCAGCAGGCTTGAATTATGTAGATTTTTGTGATTAAAATTCATTGTGCATGCTCCGGTTGCCATCTTTGTCTGAATTAATTGCAGGAGTTAGATACAAGTGCTTTTATAAAGAAAAGGAACTTATATCAATGTCCAATACATTGAATATTTCCTCCGAATCTGAAGGATTATCCAGATCTGCACTAGTTTTGAAGAATTCCAGTCAAATAAGAAGAAAAAGAATTGTTCAGACAAAGTTATGGCGAAGAAAGATGAAAAAGAAAGCACAACAGAGTCATGCATCACTTCTAAATTTGCAGATATTGGAGACATGGATCTAGGCTCAGAACATCTTGTTGAATTGACAAACATATCCAGAGCAGGAAAAAAATTCACTCATGCGTGTAGATTAAAAGCAGTGAAATTATTCAAGCTGCAACTTTTGCATTCGAATCACCAGCCCAGTTGCCAGAGTGTTTGTTGATGCAAGATGCAAATCCATATGCAGATCCAGATCGAGAGCCAGATCTCAGAGTTGCAGAAAAGCTTCAGGCACAAGGCGTCAATCTCTTGTTCAAATGCAGCCCATGGAGAAGTCAGTGCGTGGAAAAGTCTTCAGAAGATCTGGTGTCAGGTGCCTGTTCATCTTCTAGTGAAGCCGGCATTGGGTGAAGAGTGCATGCACAGCCCGGAGTGCTTTCTAGAATTTTAAAATTGCTCATAATGCCAATTGAAAAATAAAGATGATGAATTATTTATACGCCCAACCGGGCATTGATGCAGGGAACAAAAGAGATACTACAAAAGCTTCAAGGAATAAAAGAAAGACAAAGGTGAAGGAAAAAGTCTAGCCACTTTCCAGATCCGGCTGTTGTTTCTTAGATGCCACGCTACTCTCAGATCCAGTTTGGTGAGAATCAAAGGCAAAAAGAATCAAGTTGCATGTAACATGAAAAAGTACAATACTGGTAGCTGTCCTCTTCCTTCCTTCTTCTTTCCTCCGACAAAGTAATTGAGTGATCAATTAAATTATACAACTTAAGTGATTGGTTTAAAGCCATTACTTAAAGAAGTCAACTACTGGAGATAGGTGGCACATGTAAAATAGAAGGGGCTAGTGTCTGTTGGCAGAATCATACATGTCATGTAAAGAGGAATTCTAGGAGGGGAGATTGCCATTGTTTCTTTTCTGACTTCCACATGGGCCAGGTCAACTAAAGCTTCCAACTTGTGAATTACCCCTCTACATTCTATAAGTAGAGGAAGAACCTTCGGGTAATGATTAGACTTTTAGCAGCAACGTCTGTGTTCTGACGTTGTGTTGAACCCCTGAGAGCCCCTGGGAGCAAAAGGAATACAAAGGAGCAGGTTTCTGAGAATTGGTGGTCACGGTGTACTGGTTCTTGCTTTTAATCTTAGATCTCTTAATAAACTTTGTGTTATTTTAATCTGTGATGAGAAAGCGCTAAAGATAGAAGGAAGAGAGCAAACAAGGAAGGATGAGAGAATAAAAGGTAAACAAAAAAAAGAAAAAGAACACACGTTGAAAGCAGAAAAGACGGGAAGAGCGAAGGAGGGGGGTGCAGGATATGGGAGAGTGGGAGTGACGGAGAAGGCGGGGTTAATAGTAAAGGAAGCTGAGTGGGAAGAGGGGAAGAAAAGGGCTAGGAGGAAGGGGCGCGTGGACGAGGGGAAGAAAACGTACCAAGTAAATCAAAGAGCGTGAAGGAGAAGGGTAAATAGGGGACAGGTCAGTAGGAAATGAGAAGGTGTAGAAAAAAAAATCGAGAAGGTTACATGCAAATAAAAACGGCAATTTGGGGCAGCAGGCTTTAATTCTGTAGATTTTTGTGATTAAAATTCACTGTGCATGCTCCGGTTGCCACCTTTGTCTGAATTAATTGTAGGAGTTAGATACAAGTGCTTTTATAAAGAAAAAGGAACTTATATCAATGTCCAATACATTGAATATTTCCTCTGAATCTGAAGGATTATCCAGATCTGCACTAGTTTTGAAGAATTCCAGTCAAATAAGAAGAAAAAGAATTGTTCAGACAAAGATAGACAAAGTTATGGCGAAGAAAGATGAAAAAGAAAGCACAACGGAGTCATGCATCACTTCTAAATTTGCAGATATTGAAGACATGGATCTAGGCTCAGAACATCTTGCTGAATTGACAAACATATCCAGAGCAGGAAAAAAATTCACTCATGCGTGTAGATTAAAAGCAGTGAAATTATTCAAGCTGCAACTTTTCCATCCACAGCCCAGTTGCCAGAGTTTGTGATGCAGATGCAAATCCATATGCAGATCCAGATCTAGATCCAGATCTCATAGTTGCAAAAGCTTCAGGCACAAAGGCTTCATCCTCTTGTTTCAAATGCAGCCCATGGAGAAGTCAGTGCGTGGAAAAGTCCTTCCAAGATCTTGTGCATGTGCTTTCATCTTCTAGTTGAAGCCTTCATTGAATTTGCATTCACCCGGAGTGCTTTCTAGAATTTTTAATTGCTCATATGCAATTAAAAATAAAGATGATGAGTTATTTACGGCCAACCTTGCATTGATGCATGTACAAAAGAAGAACTACAAAAGCTTCAAGGATAAAAGAGAAGACAAGGTGAAGGAAAAATTCTAGCCACTTCCAGATCCAGCTTGTTGTTTCCAGATCCAGCTACTCTCAGATCCAGTTTGGTGAGAATCAAAGGCAAAAGAATCAGTTGCATGTAGACATGAAAAAGGACAAGACTGCAGCTTTCCTCTTCCTTCTTCTTTCCTCCGACAAAGTAATTGAGTGATCAATTAAATTATACAACTTAAGTGATTGGTTTAAAAGCCATTACTTAAAGAAGTCAACTACTTGGAGATAGGTGGCACGTGCAAAATAGAAGGTTCTATTTTCAGTTGCAAATCATACATGTCATGTAAAGAGGAATTCTAGGAGGGAGATTGCCAGTTGTTTCTTTTCTGACTTCCACATGTGCCAGTTCAACTAAAAGCTTCCAACTTGTAATTACCCCTCTACATTCTATAAGTAGAGGAAGAACCTTCGGGTAATGATTAGACTTTTTAAGCAGCAATCTTGTGTTCTAGACTTTGTGTTGAACCCCTGAGAGCCACTTGGAGCAAAGGAATACAAAGGAGCAGGTTTCTGGAGAACTTTGTGTCACAGTGTACTGTGTTTCTTACTTTTCATCTTAGATCTCTTAATAAACTTTGTGTTATTTTAGATCTGGATCTAGAGCTACCTTTGTTTTAGAATTATATGTTTATATCTATTGGTTTCTTCTATGTGCATGTAATCAACTCTGCTATCTACTGATTGGGATGCACATCTTCCCCATTTCTTCTGTGTTTATGTAATTATCTTCTTCTATAACTTTTCCTTTCTTTAAATAGCTGCTTACTTATTGTAGAAATGTTCATTTATGGTTCATGAACTGAGTAGTTAAAGTAAAATCCCATTTAGATATTAGCATACTTAAATTGACAAATCTGACACGGGAGCCTCACCGGTTAAATGAGGGAGATTTATCTCATGACTGCCTAGGTTTTGTGCTATGCAGAAAATCTAGCCAACACTACACAAATCAAGAATATCAATATGGATAATTTTTTTACGAGGAATGTCCTCTTCAAAAAGGTGACAAACAATACAGGAAAAAGGTGAGAGAGAATGGTAATGGTTCATGGTTATGTTTGAGTTGTAACAGACAAGTTCAAAACTATGATTATAGATATGCACTGAGGATCGATCTAAAGGACCTAACAGGAGAACTTCAATCAGCTACCACTTTTGATGAGACAATTGAGTTAATCATGGGTGTTGCAGCTAGCGACCTCCATATATTGTCTGAAGAAGAAGATGCGACTAGTGAAATTATAAGTAATTTCATCGGAAACGAATACTGCTTCAAACTTTCACTAAGAAAAGAGACAGATTGTGGAAACAACATATTGAAATGTGTCATCCTCAGTTCAAAGAAACCGTAAAATAATGCAACTCCTTTGTAACCTTTATGCAAGGATTTCTAACCCACTCATCCCTTTAAACATTACACCCTCACTCATCCCATTCTATACTTTGAACTATCACCGCTATGTTTCTTATTTCATATCTATGTTACAGTTTTTTTCCTGCTTCAAAAGAAAACTATTGTATTCCCTTATACAAAAACAGAAATCAAAGAAAACAACAGTGGAAGCACGAAAACTTAAAGTGGATACATGGAGAACGATGGAAAGTCAGTATCAAAGATGGGTATTTAGACTTAAGCATTTAAATATTTCAATCTCCCTACCTTGCACATTTTAATGCTTGTTTACGGGTTTTTTTTGTTTAGTTTTGCTTATGAAAAACCTTGATTTCAAATATGCAAAACTTCAAAGCTCATATAATAACCAGGAATTGGCTCATTGGTGAGCCCAAGCTTTATGAGCTATCGGTCTTGGCTTCAAGCCCACAAACCCTCCAAGCTTCGATAAATTAAACTTTTGCTTTAAACTGAATCCATAATTCAGATGTTGATTATAAAAAATAGATATGATTGGTTATGTTTTGTTTTTCTTATTTTCGAGATGATATTGTGTTAATTAGGTGAATTTCAAATAAGACTTTTGCTTTAAACCGAATCTCAAATTCAGATGTTGATTATAAAAAATAGATATGGCTGGTTATGTTTTTCTATTCTTATTTTCAAGATGATATTGTGTTAATTAGGTGAATTTCAAGTTTATGGATGTAAACTAAATCTCAAAAACTAAATGGGGAAAAATATATATGGCTGGTTATGTTTTGCTATTCTTATTTTCGAGATGATATTGTGTTAATTAGGTGAATTTCAAATTAAACTTTTGCTTTAAACTGAATCTCAAATTCAGATGCTGATTATAAAAAATAGATATGGCTGGTTATGTTTTGCTATTCTTATTTTTGAGATGATATTGTGTTAATTAGGTGAATTTCAAGTTTATGGGTGTAAACTAAATCTCAAAAACTAAATGGGAAAAAATAGATTTGGCTGGTTATGTTTCGCTATTCTTATTTTTGAGATGATATTGTGTTAATTAGGTGAATGTCAAGTTTATGGATGTAAACTAAATCTCAAAAACTAAATAGGAAAAAATAGATATGGTTGGTTATGTTTTGTTATTCTTATTTTGGAGATGATATTGTGTTAATTAGGTGAATTTCAAGTTTATGGATGTAAACTAAATCTCAAAAACTAAATGGGGAAAAATAGATATGGCTGGCTATGTTTGGCTATTCTTATTGTCAAGATGATATTGTGTTAATTAGGTGAATTTCAAGTTTATGGATGTAAACTAAATCTCAAAAACAAAATGGGGAAAAATAGAAATGGCTGGTTATGTTTTGCTATTCTTATTTTCAAGATGATATTGTTTTGATTAGGGTAATTTCAAATTAAACTTTTTCTTTAAACCGAATCTCAAATTCAGATGTTGATTATAAAAAATAGATATGGTTGGTTATGTTTTACTATTCTTATTTTCGAGATGATATTGTGTTAATTCGAAATCCATAGTTGTTGGAATTATCCCGATTTCCTTTTCAATCGCAGGACTGTTCTTATCATTGAAATGGATGTTGTTGTCGAAACACATTTGGTAATCAGTGCTCCAATCTCACTACCAACAAATGCTTTTGAACACACTCAATTGTCACGAACAGATGCAAGTGCAAACCGGGTTAACAAATATTTTCTGAGAACACCAACGAAAATAAGTGCTTTGAATAGATCTATGCGCATGTGGTCCGTAGAGGGTCGTGCCCTAGAAAAAACAACCCTTTGTGAATATCACAATGCAAGGGGAGATGGTTCCGTGTTTGAGTTTGATTGTGTAGATCAGGAAAGAGGGGAAATTCACGTCACCTGTTTCAATGAGGCCACCAAAGCATTCTATGAGCATATTGTTAATGGGAAGCTATATACAGTTTCTAATGGGAGGATTGCGAGGATTCCTAATGCAAAGCTATGTTACAACCATTTGAACAATGCTTTGGAGATTTTCCTGCAAGCATCCTCAACCATAACTCCACTCATAGCAAATGAGGATACAACACCTTCCCATCACTTTCATTTCACAAAAATTAAGGACATACCTACAACCGATGACCATTCTAAAGTTGATTTGATTGGCATTGTTCTTACGATGTCACCATGCTCAACGATTCGTAGGCATGCCAAGTCAGAGACTAAGAGGAGAACTCTACAATTAAAGGACATGTCAGGAATCAATGTAAGTGTCACATTGTGGGGACATAACTTAGATGAGATAAGCAAAGAAATTGAAGACATGCTTTCTATACCGCCTCTCCCGGCCCTTGCCTTGAAAGTTGCCCGCGTCTCTTTATACCTAATCTAAGCTTACCAAGGAGACATGGGTAAAAGGAATACAATAAATCAAACTAAGCTATAAAGTGATGCACCAAAGGAATGATGCACATTTTTTTTGGCAATAGACACAAACCAACCAAATGCATATAATAACTAAGCACGAATAACCATATCTATAATGAAAGATCAAATGAAATAAAAGAGACAAGAGAGGATCTAAAGTCGATCACAGACGTGTTTTATTGCTCTGCAGATTGATATAATGCATTACAAAGTGGCCAAAAGATAGAAATGTATTACAGTCTAGTAGAAGGTCTGAAACTCCATGAGTTTCTTTGCTAGAAGAAAAGAGGATCCTGCAAAACAAAGAATGTCCAACTCTTTACAATGAATCTCGCCCCTGTATTTATAGATTTGATCAGAGAGAAGAAAGAGAGAGAGAGAAGCAGGAAAAGCAAGTTGAAGCTCAACTATTTTTGTTAATGCCTCTGATAAAATCTTCCCCCAAATCTATCTTGACTACCTCAACCACTGGTTCGGCGCCTTCAAGGAAGAGGAAATGGCGGAACATATCAAATTCGATATGGTTGTTGAGGAAAAGACATCCTGCATTAAATGTCTGAAGATGTTTCTCCATTTTTCACCTACCAAGACCTGAGAAAAATAATTTTTCATTCTTTCATGGTGTAGAAGATGTCGAGACGCTTCCAACGGTGTTAGATTTGTAATATTTCGAGCCCTGAGTTGAAAGATATGCCCCTTCGAAGTTTGTATCGATTCCATACAAATGGGCAGGAAAATAGTTTGAAAAATGGGTCCCCTTTTTGAAATGAGACACGTGCTAACCAAATTAGAGAAAAAATTGGGCTTGTGGGTCCGTAATTTATCTTTTTACCTTTTTGCGCAAAAAACATAAAACTCAAAAAACTCCCGTAGCCCTGAAGCTCCGCTTGGATACGTGGCACCCTTTGGTTGGCTGGGGGGATGCACTTCCATCTTTATCTTTCTGCCTTTTGGAAAAAGGAAAATTTTCACCTTTTCCTTCGACTCCCCACTTTGGCTTTGACTCGGGCCCAAACATTGACTTTTTCCTTTGGGCGGAGTTGCGGCCCATTTTGTGTTTTTTATCCTTTTGGGATGACAAAGGGAAAAAAACCAACTTTCCCCCCTACGTCTTGCTTTCCTTGACTCGGGCCCAAATGCTAATTTTTTCCCTTTGGGTGGAGTTGCAGCCAATTTTGTAACTTTTATCCTTTTGGGATGACAGGGTGTAAAAAACCAACTTTTCCCCCGATGGTTCGCTTTGGCTTTGACTCGGGCCCAAATGCTGACTTTTTCCTTTGGGCATAGTTGCGGCCTATTTTGTGTTTTTTGGCTAAGTCTTTTTGTTTGGTGGGGGCATATCTCTTGATCTGGGACACGCGATAGCCTGACACTTGTTTGGGAACCTTCTCTCTCTTTCCAATCCTTGAATCAGCACCATTTAGACACTTGGCGGCTTCCACCAGCTTGTCCTATGCATTGATTATTGCACTGACTCTGTCCCTTTCTGAGATTGGACATGTGGAGGCACCACTCTTGCTTGAAAGCCTGGCTCAAAGTTTTCCTTTGGAGGAGCGTCGAATTAACACTTGTCTGCCTCCACTAGTCTATGGAATTTTCAATGGTCCCTCTTACCCTTTTGGACTTTGAGCTATGTGGCGAGCTCGCACTCATTTGGATCTCCGCTCTGGAACTAACTCTTGGAGATGCACCACACTGACACTTGGCATTCTCCGCTTATACTTATATACTTAGCCAATTTTAAGGCCCGCCTTGCCCGCCTTTTTAATTTGTTTGACTATTTGTTACGTGGAGGGCTGGTGCAAGTTTGAGTCTCCGCCATGGGCTTCCTTTCCAGATTTACGCTGAGCTGACACCTGGCTGCTCTCGCTTAGTTGAAGACTTTTGAATGGTCCCGTAACCTTTTTGGGGCTCGGGACGTGTGGAAGCCTGACACAAGTTTGGGCTTTCCCTTTTTTGATTCATCTTTGGAGAAGCGTCGCTAGGACACATGGTTCCTTCTGCTGCCACCTCCATACATAGTCGATTTTTTACCCTTTCCTGAACCATTTAGAGCCTGAGGACTTCAAATCTTTGTTGTTTCTTCCCTCTCTTGCTCCCAGTTCCTCTACGGCACTACCCCTCTTTTCTAACCCTGTTATTCTATTGTTGAATCCTTCTGAAACTCCAAAAATGGATTTAAGACATGGAAACGGCTCGACAAAGTTGTTTCTTTTGCACAAGGCCCCTTAGCCTTTCTCGGCCCCCACCACTCCAAATGTTGAGTCCCTTTACGACTAGTTTACATATCTGAATGAGTTTTTTCAGGTTCCTTATACGTGGGATCATGATTGATCTGATATTTGACCCGGGGCGAAATATCGATAACAATTTTGTGACTCACAGGGGTATCTACCTGCTAGATGAAAAGACCAATTGCCTTGTCATATCCATTAAGCATGGAGTCGAGAATGATGGTATGATATTGATTCTGCTTCTAATTCACGAGCTCGGCTGTTTGCACTCTCAATTTTCATAAAAAATCTTGAAATGAAGGTTTCTGAGAGTAGAAAATTGTTTTGACTCGTGCCTCACCCGTCTCTTCGAATGGATTGCATAAGAGCAACAAAACAACACCAAAACTATAAATTTTTTTTAAAATCATACATGCTCCAAATAGAAAATGCAGAGCATGCAAAGAACTTAGGAGAAAAACAACCTAAACTATAGTAATGCGATGTGTGAAAGAGAGACTAAACTAATATATACAGGGTGAGAACTTCCCCTTTAGTAGTAGTGCTTAAGATAGATCCCATTCACTGGAATCTACAACTCTTCACCCTCCAATGTAGGCATTTGGAAAACATTACTACTCTTAAATTTTGTGACCATGTAAGGGCCACTCCAAATGGCATCAAACTTGGAATTCCCTCCTGGTTTTACTCGATCTGCATCCCATTTCAAAAACAGGTATCCTTCCCAGAAGGTCCTTGTTTTTGCCCTTTTGTCAAATCATTTCTTGATTGAGGTCTAATTCTTCTCTATTGCTTGGAATGCATGCTCTATGGTTTCTTCTAATTCTATCAGCTCCACATACCTAGCCTCCATTGGTTCAAATTCAGACATCTCTAGCTGCTTCACGAGATCCAATGCTGGAAACTCCAGTGATATAGGCAACACTTCCTCTTTCCCATAGACAAGCTTGAATGGAGAGCTGCCTATAGATCTCTTGGGCATTATCTTATCAGCCCATAAGGCCATTTTGAGCTTTGTGTGCCAGGTCCTCTAATTCTCATCAAGAGTTCTCTTGATGATCTTTAGTAGGTTCTTGTTTGTGGACTCATCTTGGCCATTACCTTGAGGGTAATAGTTTGAGGAAGTTCTCAAGTAAGTCCCGTTCTTAACATCCCATCCTATAATCTTGGAACCTATGAATGCCAATGCATTGTCTGATATAATGGTGGCTATAACTACAAATCTGGTCACTATCCCTTCATAAAAATTTAGTATACTGGACTCATTAGCTTCCTTGAGTGCTATTGCCTTAGTCAACTTGGTGAAATAGTCTGTTGCTGTCAGAATCCATTTGTGGCCTTGGCTTGAATTTGGATTGATGACTCCAATGAAGTCCAATCCCCATTACATGAAAGGTTGGTTGACTGAGATTGGGTGCAATGGAATTGTTGCTATCCCTTCTTTACCTTCGAAGAACGTACAATTCTTGCACCTTTTGATCCATGCATAACAGTCACTAAACACTCTGGGCCAATAATAACCCACCTTCATGATCTTGAGTGCTGTCACCCTTGGAGCAAAATGGCCTCCAGCTACTTCGACATGGAATTATTGGAGCACTCTCTCAATCTGATCTGTCTCAATGCATCTCAACAGAATGCCATTGATGTCTCTTTTGAACAATACACCGTTAATAAGAACATATGGGATGGCTTGTAGTCTGAAATGTCTCCTCTTTGTTTTACTCAACCCATGGGGACACATGCATGTCTAAAGGAAGTGTGCCATGTTTTGAGTCCAGGTGTTTAAAATTATTTAATCCCCTGACTATTGCCAGGAATTTATTTTTGATGGAGTATTTCACTTCATAATCTTCTAAACCTTGACTGAAGAAAGTAATTGGTTGTTATGTACCTCCCTTGTTCTGCTGAACTAAGATTGTAGAAATTGTGTCACTGCCACCAAAGGCGTACAGTAGGAAGTCCTTAGAGAAATCTAGATTTACGAGAGTTGGGGCTTATGATATAGCTTCTTTGATGGCTTCAAAGATTTCTTTTCCTTCAACTATCCACCTGAATTCCAAGCTCTTCTTCAACATCAACGTTATTGGCTTAACAAGGGCAGCAAAGTTTGGCATAAACTTGCGGACAAAATCCAAGAAGCTTTAAAGAGCCTTCTTGTGGCTTGGCAATGACAATGATCTTATTTCTTCCACTCTCTTTGGGTAAATTGCCAGTCCTTCCTTTAATACAATATGGCCTAGAAGCCTCCCTTCATGAGCCAAGAATATGCATTTTTTAGGGTTAAATGAAACCCCAAATCTTCTACACCTTTAAAACACCTGCCTTAGGTTGAAGAGGTGGTTTGCTGCATTTTTGGAAAACACTGTAATGTCATTCAAATAGATCAGTGTTATTTTATTGATCAGCACTTTGAATACCATATCCATTTCCCTTTGAAAAGTGGCTCCGACATTGGACAACCAAATGGCATTTTCTTGTAGGAATAGGTGCCCCATTTGGTGGTGAAATCTATTTTGAACTGATCATCTTCTTTCACCATGATCTGGTTGTACCTTGAGTACTCATCTAGGAGGGATAATCTCTTTGAACCAGACACTACTTGCAAGACCTGCTCCATTGAAGGGAGTGGGTAGTGATCTTCGAGGGAGTGTGTGCAAGTGTTTGTTTCTAACTAATGCTAAATATGAATGGAATACTAACACCTAAATAGTCTTGATTTGCAAGAATTAAACAAACATTCTAAGCACCATCATGATAAGAATTAATCAAGGGTTAGACACTAAAATTTATCAATAAAACTATGAAATAAACAATGTTAAGTATCTAAATAGCCTCTATTCTTTAACAACATGCAAATGAAAGAACCTAGGTAGGTTCCATGGCTATCAAAAACAGTTGTCCTTAATGTTCCAAGAACCTAGGAATGGGGGCTAATCAAAGGTTTTGACACCTCCCATATGACCTAAGCACTTCAGGCTAGAAATAAGAAGCTTAGCTCCTAAAGATGATGAACTCTTAAGAGAACATAAAAGCAAGCTCTTAGTCTATTTTGCTATATGCTTTGCATTTGCTTTCTCAAAGAGTTTAGGTGTAAGTAAAAAGGTAGGTGGAGGGATCCTTATATAGCCCAATGGATAAAGGAAACACTTCATCCCTTTGCATGTGGGATAAAGGTAAAACATGATTAGGAATGGATAAGGTTGCTTTATTAAAGGTAACCTTACTTGAGAAGGGTTTAATTTATGTTTAGCAAGTCATGGGAGTTGGGGGGGTGCTTTAATTAATCAAATGTGATTAACTAATAGGTAGATGTGAGCTTATAGAAGCAAATTAGATGAATATTAGTATGATTTAGGCTATTAGAAGGGGATTAAATCAATTAAATATTGATTTATTGGTTAAATGAAAGGGAAAGCTAATTAATTAATAATAATTAATTAGTCTAGGTAGAAGGGGTGATTTATTAATGGAAGGTCGTTAATAGGGTATTTGTTGGATATGCAACTTATTTAATTAGCATATTGTAATTAATTAATGAAAACAAGAGGGAATATGAGTGCTTTTGACAATATGTCGTCGATTTGCGAGAAGGGGGATAATTAGCGCAATTTAAGTATTTAAATTGCTTGGGCGTAATTATAGGTGTCTACATTTGCCCCTCTTTGGGGTTGCGTAAGTGACGTCACTTCAAAGATAGTAGATGGAAGAAAAATTTGAAGGGATAGAAGAAAAATTAATAGGAGGGAGAGATGCCCCCTCAAGTGTCGATGGGGTGATGGAAGAAGTCAATCGACGATCGAAAAAAGGTGAGATATAGATAGAAGAATGGGGAAGAGGCAGGATGCCCTGATGAGAGAGAAAATTGGGGGTGAAAGGGAAGTAGTGTAGAAGAAATATGGACGAGGGGAGAGAAGAGCTTATCCTCTAGCCGCTTATTTGTTTGGAACAAATTTGATGTCATCATATTGCTATAGGAAGTACATCATCGGTCCTTATGAAAAATATAAGCACACAAAAAAAGGTAGAATGACATGAAAAGCCATACTACGAACAATTGTCCATTGCTGAAAGCACCAACTCCACGCAACATACAATAATGCAATGCAATACGAGAAGGAAACAAGCTCATCTAACAGGGAAAACAAGTACAAACGCACATATCCAACCTAACAACGGTCAAGACAGTTGTACAAATTTTTTGTTATCAGTGCTGAAGAGATCCATAAGTTTGTGATTGATGACAAGGGTTAAAAATGATGCCCCAAGTAAGGATACATGCAAGGGGAAAGGATAATGGACACGGGGTCCATGAAAAGTGTTTGTGCGCAATGAAATAGTACCAGGCAACCAAAAGTGCCCCAGAGTATAGACGAAGCAAGCAGCTAGCTTTGTGAATGGTTGTGAATCTAGTGATCCACGAGTCGTATTAATCGGGGAAGATGTGAGACAAACCAACAGGATATGGAGAAAATACCATGCACAAGACACAAGTTTCAGTTGTAATAAGCAAGTTACCATTTTTGCAGGTTTTTTACTTTTTAGGATTTTTTGGAAAAATTTTGCCCTGTTTTTTGGATTTTTTTGGTATATATATTGGTTTTATGGTTGTTTCACTTTCCGAACCATGGTGAACAGTAGAAGAAGAAAACGAAGGGCCTAGGGGTGACAAAAAGTGGCCTAGGAGGAAGAAAGGTGAAACAAAGGACAAATAATGTCCTTAGAAAATGGAAAATTTAAGAAAAAATAATTATTTACGAGAGTGCAAAGAAGAATAAAAATCACCAGAGAGCAATAAAATTGTTTGGGGGAGAAGAAAGGGGTATCGGACAAAAATGCCCCAATACGGTGAAAAAGAAGAAAAATAATTATTTAATAAAAATAATTATTCCACAGCGAACAGAGGAGAAAACGGTGATCGAAACGGGTTCTCCGGCCTTCCGAATGGTGAAAAACAGGTTAATATACCCCCCAGGGGGAGTAAAAACATCACAATCAGTTCATTTTAACCGCTCAGTTTAGAAAACTTACTATGAGACTCTGACACTTAGGAGAGATGGTGATCATACGAGACCGTTTGAGGCATGCTGACGCAGTCCGGGGATACTAGAGACATGCGGACGAGGGCCCATTTGTGAGTATCGCAACCTTGCCCTTAAAATTTTGTCATTAATGCATTAATTAGGGTATTTAGGCGTAGAAAATACGTAGGCACGCTTGTGCGTAAGCGCAAGCATGGGTTAGGGTGCGCGTGCGCCACTTTGGGGGCACAGGCGCCAGGGCTATGCGTGCACACGCGCAGTCAAAAATCACACTCACACACACACGCGCGTACACAAAAGCACACATGCGCGCATGCGCACACACCAGGAAAGGGGCGCACATGCGAAAAGCGTGGCGCAGGCATGGGTAGTTAAGTGCACACAGGAAAAAGTGCATATATGCATGCACAAGCACCTATTAGGTGGCACACATGCCAAAAAGGGTGCGCATGTGCCGAGAGAGGGTGCATGCACTAGAAAACACCCACGCACAAGCGCAGGCGCCAGAAATGTGGCGCACACGCCCAAAAGAGCACGCATGCACCCTAGATAGGTAGAAAAAGATAGGAAAGTGTCCAAAAACGAGACACTTAGAAGAATTTTTAGGATTTCTGGGTTAACCCTAAAAAACAAAGATAGATTTTTAGATGAAATGCTATAAACGAATGAGTGGCGTGTGATTTTGCAGAGATGACTACCCGTGTTGCAGATGTGGGAGCGACACTCTCGGATTGCTAAGTTAGAGGGCAGTATGCACCGACGCGATCGCTGAGAGATGACTGTATTACTAGAGGCAGTGGGGCTGGGCCCTGTGGCTCGGATGCCATCCATTGTACTGGATCATGACCTCTTGACTACACTTGCCGAGTGATGACATAGCGAGAGTTAGTGTTTTAGATTGCCCACAGGTGAGATGACAGTGACTATAGAGGATGTGTGGCAGATCCCGCTCATGCCCATGATGGGCACACTGATTGAGTACAACTCAGATGTAGGGTTGATCAGAGTAACATGCAGTGCTTTATTCGGTGTTGATGACATCCCACATGACGGGATGACTGTGGCCTTACACAATTGCATCTCGGACCTGACATTGCATCGGGGGCCGCTTTATATCATGGCACTTATCAGTGGGTTCCTACTCACTGATAAGATAGGGAATTTATTCCCGAGAGGATTGCTACCATTAGTGCACAAGATTTAGAGTGATGAGAGGTATAGTTGGGGTCAGTTTATACTGACCCATTTATATTGGGATTTGCATCTCATCACATACCACGGTCAGAAGACCGTGGGGTCGGCATCATTGTTACAGATATGGTCATGGGATAATATAGCCATTGGATGTCCTGTTGGCCCATTCCGAGTTCGAGACCCCAAGGAGCCATCATACATAGCTTAGATAGCAGTTGGCGGAGACATCTGTGGTCACCTAGGTAGCCTATTTAGATATAGGCGGGAGTTTGATGAGCTAGTCGCGATAGACGTCATTTGGCGTCCATACAGACACTTCCAGTGGCCAGAGGATGCCACAGAGCTTAGTGTGTGCTTGGTGGAGCACTTCTTGATTGGCATCCGCAGCTACATCATGGAGCTGTATCGCGTTGATAGGTGCCAGCGGCAGCTAGGCTGAGTACAGGGCATCCCGCAGCTAGATATCTCGCATGCTCGTAGGGACTCTAAGAGGAAAACCATGGGGCCTCGGATTGCAGTAGCCCGAGCTAGGGCCAGTTTCCTACAGGTGGTCCCCCAGGCATGGGATCCATTACGCCAAATTAGAGATCCAGGGACCACAACTGATTATGTAACGTGGTATGCTACAGTGTTACCTTGGCGACTTACCATTCTAGAGGCAGCATGGGTAGTAGCTATTTGCCCTCCTGTGGAGGTATGGCACGGGTCAGAGTGCAGGGCTAGAGCAGTAGCATTGGGGCTAGACCCTGAGGATCCTTTTGATGGGATCCCTAATGATGAACAGGGTGCCGCACAGGTACAGGGATTGAGGCCGCAGGGCCTAGTACAGGTAGCCATGCCTCCTCCCCGAGGTAGGATTTTTAAGCAAGGCCAGTCCTCTAGAGCACCGCAGGGAGTAGCCCCTGAGGCACGCATAGCTTCATAGCCAGTGGCGTAGAGAGCCACAACACAGGTACAGGTGCAGTAACTCTTAACTGAGAGAGACGTGGTGAGAGCAGAGAGAGATGAGGCTCGAGGTTGGTGTGTGATATCCATAACAGAGTGGGACGAGGCTCGATCCCATATTGTTACATTACTTTCAGGGCAGGATCAGGCTTGGGCCCACGCCGGGCCAGGAGATGACAGAGCAACATGGTAAAGCCAGATCCGAGAGACAGCTGCATAGGGGGCATTGATACTGAGTCTCTTACATAAGTCCTAGTCACAACTACACATGGTCGTGGCACAGAGAGACCACGTGTACACACGTTATCAGGTAGCAGTAGCTCGGAGGGACTAGGCCCACGCCGAGCTATAGGCGATGACGATGGAGAGAGATCGAGAGGCTATCACCTCTAGACAGGCTGAGGCAGACCTGGGCCGAGTTATAGGCTAGTGAAACACTGCCCTTCAGGTAGTACTCACCTCAGGAGATGCTAATTTTATTTGGGATGCCACCAGGCTTGGTGGGGAGGTATTTTTTTATAGGACATCATACTACAAAGTAGTGCCACCAAAGCAGAGAGTGGCTTTTCCACATTTATCAAGATCGAGTGCATCCGGATCTCATTTGCAGAGGTTTAGACAGTCCACCAGATCATTTAGACAGCCCCTTCCAGAGCAGCCGGTGAGACTAGCGCCAGTCCAGCCTACAGATATCTGATGTCTAGAGGACAGACCTGGGAGCCTCGACGAGGGCGAGAGCTATGGCTAAGAGCCACCTTTGTATTATATAGATTCTTTTTTATGTATGCCTCTTATGAAGGCTGATTTTGATGTACAATGATTGTAGACATGTATTTTTGATGATGCCTCATGATGAAGGCTTGATTCTTTCATATACATGCCCCTTTTTGATGGCATTGTGTATCGCCTGATGTATTTATATTGAGCACTGATCAGGACATTGTGTATATGCATACATATATTTTTGATATACCCTTGTTATACGCCTCAGCTAAAGGCATTTTTGAGATAGAGCACAGATTTGTATGTATCCATTTTTGATACAGATGTATATTTGAGACACATGTATATATATATATATATATATATATATATATATATATATATATATATATATATATGAGGACTCATTATTTTGGCTTAGATACACATGGTTATGAGATGGTGTACATATTTGTTTTGTTGATACATGTATATAGATGGTTTTTGCATTGTTTGTAAATTTATGGGGAGCCAATTGATGACGGGACATGAATCGTGTTTATGTACCTTGAGCGGGCTTGTTGCCTGCATTGGATTCGATGCTTGTTATTTTTCTTGATGCAACACTTATGGATGTTGTTATGATGTTACTTTATTGTCTTTGTACCCTGATGCATGTGACATGAGTGGGAATAATTCTATGATGTGAAATACCCCTTTTCAGAAATTACTATATGTTGATTCTCATTGCATATTTTGTTTAATTCAGCACTTATGGATGCGTTGTGACACGAGTGAGCATATATTGATTCTCATTGCATGCCGCATGTTTTGATGCAACACTTATGGATGTATTATCTGATTTTGTACTTTGTATGTATCTTATTCCGATGTTTTGATGTATACATGCTCTGTGGATGTTTAGATGATAGATCTGTAGATGATATCCAATGTACTGCTCATGTGTTATTTTGATGTATATGGATGGGATGATATGATGATATTGGTGCGGGGGGGATAGATTTTTTATTATGTGCAACCCCTCTTTCCCCCATTGATGATACGATATGTGATGATTAGCTGAGCATACATGCATGATGTAAAACTTAGCATTTTTGTTTATATATGATGTATAGATGATGCTAGATGTGATGATAGTGATGGTAATGTGATGTGAATGATAACAAAATAGAGAACATGTAAGAAACACAGCCAAATGCTAACAATAGAACACCAGGAATTAATGTAGTACACCATGATTCACCATGTTTTATTAATAAACAACAGACACAACCAAATGCTCAAGAAAGAACATAATGAATTAACACATTACATCATGATTTCCCAATGTTCACTAGCATGTCGAGACACACTGCAATATGCACAAGCAAGAATGAATCTAATCTAAGCAAGAAAATATGAACTATGAAAAAGGACACCCAAGCAACAAACAACTCAAAAGCAATTACGCAAAACACTATCCAAGCAACAAGCAAAGCAAGGAAACAAGACAATGCAAGTAAATGTCTTTGTAAGATATGATTTCATGCACCGATTTTCTATTGTTTAGGTTTTTGTGAGACAATTTTCTATTGTTTTTGTGTTTTCTGAAACAATTTTCTATTGTTTTTGTCTTTTCAGAAACAATTTTCTGGTGTTTTTGTGTTTTCTGAAACAATTTTCCCTTGTTTTTGTGTTTTCTGATGGTTTCCAAAGCTATGTGCAGGTAACCAAGAAAGCGTGGATGTCCCAAGCATTAGGTGGGGAATATATAAGGGTAGAATCCATGCACTTATGAACAAGAAGGGGAAATCGTTGAGTTCCCCCAGCGTAAGATGGAAAATAACAAAAGACCGTGCCCCTCACAAACAAATAAAAGAAGACAAAGCCAGATCAAGGCTAGACAAGACGATGTGCACAAGGAATCAAGATAGTAGAATCTGGCCTAGGCCCAAGACAACTACCCTTCTAATAGAAAATGCTTATGAACAACGAATCTTCCCAAGGCGTTAGAAACCGGTTTTCACCCAAGGACTTGCCCAAAGTGCCACAATTGCATGGTTCTCACTAGTGGACGACCTGTTTTTCTCTTTTTCTTTTTCTGAATTTTTTTGATTTTTTTGTATTTTTGATTTTTATGACTTCCCTACGCCATGTTTTAGGCATAAAACCTCTTAATATGCATGGCATTCATGGGCTCCCGGAGCTCATCACCATTGGGGTGAGCCAGTTTGTATGCCCCGATGCCATATTTAGCAATTATGACATAGGGTCCCAACCAATGTGGTTCGAACTTCCCTTTATTTTCTTGCTCTGCTCTGGTATTGAACTGGTTCTCCTTTATGAATAAATCACCAACCTCAAACTGATGAGGGATGATTCTCTTGTTATAGTTTCTGGAGACTTTGTGTTGATATACTTTCAGGTGATTAAGAGCGTGAATGCGCCTCTCATCCAGTAGCTCGAACTCAACCAACCTTGCCACTCGATAATCTTCATCCTTATCCTGATAGTCTCGAAGAGAGGTTCTCAAGGATGAAGTTCAATTTCTAAGGGGATGATAGATTCTGTCCCGAACACTAGGGATTATGGTGTCGCACCAGTAGGAGTGCGAATGGATGTTCGGTAAGCCCAAAGGGCTTGATGAATTTGTATGTGCCAGTTGTGACCTGTTTTGCTGACCATCTTCTCCATTATCCTTACCAAAGTCTTGTTTGTTGCCTTAGCTTGTCCATTACCCTGAGGGTAATATGGCATGGACCATTTTAATCTGATTTGGAACAGTTGGTAAAGACCTTTCACAATTTTGTTTTTAAACGACTTCCCATTATCTGTAACAATGGCTGTCGGAATACCATATCGAAAAATAATGTGATTCATGATGAATTTAGAAATTTGTGCTCCTATGACATAGGTTAACGGGATGACCTCCACCCATTTTGTAAAATATTCGGTGGTTGTGATAATATGTGTATGACCATCAGACGAGGTAGGAGTAAGTTTCACTATTAAATCGAGTCCCCACTTGGAGAATGGCCATGGGGCAGTAATTAGTTGCAATGGCTGTGATAGAGGATGGATAAAATTTCCATACTTTTGACAAAGCACAAATTTTCTAACGTGATTGCAACAATCAGTTTCCATGGTAGGCCAATAGTAACCTAATCTCAACAATTTCTTAGCCAAGACGATTCTGTTTGTATGTGCTCCGCATACTCCCTCGTGCACTTCCTTGATTGCCTAGATTGACTCCATCACACCCAGACAACGTAACAGATTCCTGTCGTAGCCACGACGATAAAGTGTACCTCCTAAAAGGGTGTAACGAGTGATCTAGCGAATTAGGCTTTGCTTTTCAGAGTGGGAGATATCAGGAGGGAATGTGCTGTCCTTAAGATAGGTGAAAATGGGTTAGTCTTCCATTCACATTTATCAATAAAACTATGAAATAAACAATGTTAAGTATCTAAATAACCTCTATTCTTTAACAACATGCAAATGAAAGAACCTAGGTAGGTTCCATGGCTATCAAAAACAGTTGTCCTTAATGTTCCAAGAACCTAGGAATGGGGGCTAATCAAAGGTGGGCTACAAGACCCTTTTGACACCTCCCATATGACCTAAGCACTTCAGGCTAGAATAGGAAGCTTAGCTCTTCAAGATGATGAACTCTCAAGAGGACCAAATGCAAGCTCTTAGTCTCTCAGCTATATGCTTATCATTTACTCTTTTAGGAGGTTTAGGTGTAAGTAAAAAGGTAGGTGGAGGGCTCTTTATATAGCCCAAAGGATAAAGGATTCAACACATTCTCATGAATGTGGGATAATGGTAAAACATGATTAGGAATGGATAACGTTGCTTTATTAAAGGTAACCTTATTTTAGAAGGGTTTAATTTATGTTTAGCAAGTCATGGGAGTTGGGGGGGTGCTTTAATTAATCAAATGTGATTAACTAATAGGTAGATGTGAGCTTATAGAAGCCAATTAGAGGAATAATAGTATGATTTAGGCTATTAGAAGGGGATTAAATCAATTAAATATTGATTTATTGGTTAAATGAAAGGGAAAGCTAATTAATGAATAATAATTAATTAATCTAGGTAGAAGGGGTGATTTATTAACAGAAGGTCATTAATTAGGGTATTTGTTGGATATGCAACTTAATTAATTAGCGTATTGTAATTAATTAATGACAACAAGAGGGAACATGAGTGATTTTGATGATATGTCGTCGATTTGTGAGAAAGGGGATAATTAACACAATTTAAGTATTTAAATTGCTTGGGCGTAATTATAGGTGTCTACAGGGAGGATCTGTTCAAGTCTCAAAAATCCACACACAACCTAATCTCCCCATTTTTATTCCTGATTGGGACCAGGTTTACAACCCAACTTGAGTGTTTGATTGGAAATATGATACTTACCTCTATCAGCTTATTTAGCTCCTTCTTCATCAAAGGCTCAATGTGTGGGTTGACTAGTCTCTACTTCTACCTAATGGGCTAAGCAGCTGGATCTAGTTCGATTGTGTGTTGTGCTAGCTTTGGATTGAACCCTCATAGGTCTTCATAGCTCCAAGTAAACACATATGGAAATTCTTGGCAAAGTTGTATGAATTCATACCTTTCTTGCTTGGTGGCCACTTTGCCAATTTGAAGTGTTTTGTCTTCTCCAACTGGGATTGACTCTGAATCTTCTCCTTTGATTTGTATGTTAGCCTTCTCTTTTCTAAACTGATCATTAGGGTTGAAGATAGAATCCAATGTCACTAAGTCTTTGGGAAGCTTGTTTGTATGCAGTTGTACTATCTGATTCCCATATTGCTGTTCTAATCTACTTTGGTTTCTAGCTAAGAATTCAACTTCTTCTTATAAAAAGTAATGATCTGCTAATCATTCTCAAACACCTGCTAGCATGTGTTGTTATCTGGCACTACTAGTCTCAAAACTATATGGATATGTGGTTGTTCTTTGTCTTTTTTGATGTTGTTGATCACATCAAACGTTGCTCCAACTACTGCAAGTCTATCAACAACTTCATTCTCCTTCCTGGTTATGGACATAATGCTGAAGGCCTCAAAATCCTCCATGAGATCCCATACCCTACTCTTGTATTTCTTGAGCAGGTCATTCTTGACAACATTAAGTCCTCTGACTTGATTGACAACCAATTCAATGTCACCAAACACTTGCAAGTTCTTGATTCCTAGCTTCCTTGCCCAATGAAGACCATGGACCAAAGCTTCATATTCAACAGTGTTGTTTGAGTAGGAAAACTGAAATTTGAAGGCTGAGTAATATTTCATACCTTTGGGGGACACAATAATAGCTCCTCCTCCAGCTCCTTGTCTACTCCTTGAGCCATCAAAGAAAAATTGCCATACCTCATTATCGTCCTTATATTCTGGCTTAATTAGGTCAGGAAGAGGATGATTTTCTTCATGTAGGCAGTAGAAACCTAGCTCAGATTCTTCCATCTTCTTATAGGGGTCAAAATCATGGCTTTTTTTGGCCCAATCATTGAGAGTCAAGTCTGAGATACATCCCACCTTGGTGTTTGCTTCACAAGTGCTTAGAAAGTATTCTTGATCAAAAGCTGAGTAGTTGGCATTAATTAGGCTAGGCACATAGGATTCAATATGATAATCCATAATAGGTTCAGATCTGATTGTAGCCATTGCCCCATACCTTGTCCTAAAGAGCATATGTGACCAATCGGTAGACAGATAGCCTCCAATTTTAGCAGTGAAGTCCTTAACAAACACAAAGCAAAATGTGGTGGCAAATCTATGATGGATACGTTCTGCAAAACAATCACATTGGGGCAGGCATGTAAAGTGAGGCTCAGATCCTTGATGATTCCAATAGTTGTCACTGTTGTCCCATATAATTGCACCACCCCTTTAGATATGACTTCATATTGGAGACCCAGTTGATCAGCTATTCGTTTGGGCATCACAGAACTACTAGCCCCAGAATCAATCATAAAATTGTGCACCAATTTGTCTCTAATAATCAATGAGATATAAAATGGAGGAGGTCTCAGGTTCTTACCTTGTTGTTCTCTATGGTTCCTCCCAGGTTGAACTGTATTGGCAAGCACTCTCTCCTGTTGGTTAGAGGGTTGATTTGAGCTTGACCAATTCTACATGGCAGTCTGCAACAGATCCCTCTGCCCTGGAATGGCCAGTGACTCCCATAGTGAAATGTTCACACTAGTTTTCTTCATTTTCTCGATTATGTTGAATGAGCTATGATTTTCTTGCCCCTTTCCAGGCACATTTTTTTCTTGTACATGGTTTGTCACAATCGATGCTTGAGTGAATCTGGAAGGTGGCTTGGGTTGGCCCTTTATGTTGGGAGTTGTATTTGGAGCACCAGGACCTTGTGGAGTGATGGAAGGTTGAGGGTCACCAGAGCTTAGTGGTTGGCCTTCTTCAATATTTCTCTTTTTGGACCGTGTATTGACAGCTACACTTTGAGAAGGGAACTGATTCATCCCACAGAAGTCTTCAACTTTCTAATTGATAAGTGTAGTCTCACCTGGAGGCCCCCCTTGTTGAGCTCCTTGCTTCTGATCTTCTTCTTGTCTAGGTTCTTATGGCACCATACTAGTTTGCATCATCAAGGCATGGTTTAGTGCATCGTTAAAGCACATTGATTGGTTATGTGGCTGATTGCATGGAAAACACCAATCATATTCTTGTGCCGTATTGTTCTATGCTAGAACCAACGCCTTTGATGTTAAAGCTATGTTTGGATCATATGACCTGAAAGGTCTAGCATCTTGGGGATGTCCTTGGTTATGGCTCTAATTTACAGTCTAAGATGGTGGCCTATTTTGTTGGTACTTGGGTTTAGTCTAATACTGACCCTGAGACTAATCTTGAGGCTGATACAGCCTAGAACTCTGAGCTTGTTGTCTCTTGATGGTTACTAGCTCATTCCTCAGGTTATGAAGTTGTTTCATGAATTCCTGGAGCTCCTTAGAGGTGTTAGATGATGAAGTGGAGGCTTCAGTAGAGATTTGACTCTTGGGGGTGGGTATATGAGCTAATGTAGGCATTTGGCTAGCATCTGGGCTTCCTAACTCAAGGTATAGAGGTATGGATGGCCTAGGAGTGATTTTACCAGCATGAATCAAATGGTTCTCAGCCCCTATGGAAAGGCTATAGGCTACAGGTAAGGTTGTGCCCCCCATTGACTGAATCATTAAAGAAATATTAGAATTCAAATCCCTAAGAAAGTATAAGAAGGAACCTTCATTAGTGGGTTTTACTACTGTTGGAATCCTGTCCCAGGTCCACTGGAATATGAAGTTGAAGTCTGTCATCTGCTCATTCGGGGCTCTCTTGATTGTTATTAGTTACTCCAACAAAGATAAGTTATCGCCCTTTTCTCCAAACTAGTTGTGGAGAGTTGTGCACAACTGGTTCCAATTTTGGATAGAGCTTGCCTCAAGGCTTCTGAACCATTGTGAAGCTTTCCCTTCGAGTGAAGAGGTAAGCAACTTAAGTGTAATGTCCATCTCATGGATTTCATGGATTGTATAGACATTTGCAATATCTTGGACATGATCACTAGGAGAAGTCTGGATTTCCCCAGTGAAATATGGGTTTCTCTTTAATGCTGCAATTGGAATTGGATTTTGTGCATTCAGGGCGAGTAGGCTACTGCTAGTGAATTTGACATAAGGATTTGGATGAGCCATCTTGATCGGCCTGAGCACCCCTCTTGACTGAGAGAACAACCTGCCGGGAGGAGGTGTTGATAAGGCTATGTTTGGTGGGGATAGAGACCTTTGGGCTCTTCTTTCTTCCCTCCCTCTATCTGGGGATAAGTATAGAAAGAAAAATAATCCCTCTTCTTTGGTTCTTAACTGTGTTTGTATTCTTCTCATGAAATTGCTTGGATTGCTGAAACCAATAGATTTGTCTCTTTCAGAGTCACCAGATGTACAATTTTAAAACTTCTTAAAAGTGAGAATCATAGAAAGTGTACATCAATTCTTACTGTAATAAGATGGAAACTTCTCTGTCCCACCGGGCATGCCAAAACTATTAGTGCAGAATCACAGCACCCCCAAATGAGTTCTACAGGTCTAATTTTCTAAGGCAGAGTCATTTGGTGTGATTACATAACATTAAACCTTCCCTAAGGTGTGGGACCTTTCAAAAATGGGAAATCTCTCCAGATTAAAGGCTAGTTCCTATTCCTCTGTTCAAGTGCATACATGAGAACTTGCAGGGGATCTCTCTTTATACCTAATCTAAACTTGCCAAGGAGATAGGGGTAAAAGGAATACAAGAAATCAAACTAAGCTATAAAGTGATGCACCAAAGGAATGATGAACATTTGTTTTGCCAATAGACACAAACCAACCAAATGCATACAATAACTAAGCACAGATAACCAGATCTATAATGAAAGATCAGATGAAAGCAAAGAGACAAGAGAGGATCTAAAGTCGATCACAGACGTGTTTTATTTCTCTACAGATTGATACAATGCATTACAAAGTGGCCAAAAGATAGAAATGTATTATAGTCTAGTAGAAGGTCTGAAACTCCATGAGTTTCTTTGCTAGAAGAAAAGGGGATCCTGCAAAACAAAGAATGTCCAACCCTTTACAATGAATCCCACCCATGTATTTATAGATTCAATCAAAGAGAAGAAAGAGAGAGAGAGAATCGGGGAAATTAGGTTGAAGCTCAACTACTGCTATTAATGCCTTTGATAAAATCTACCCCCAAATCTATCTTGACTACCTTAACCACTGGTTCGACACCTTAAAGGAAGAGGAAATGGCAGAACAGATTGAATCTGATCTGGTTGTTAAGGCAAAGAGATCTTGTATTAAAGGCCCGAAGATGTTTCTCCATTTTTCACCTACCAAGGCCTAAGAAAAATAATTTTTCATCCTTCCATGGTGTAGAAGACATTGAGACACTTCCAACGGTGTCAAATTTACAATATTTTGAGCCCTAAGTCGAAAGATATGCCCCTTCGAAGTTTTTATCGAGTTCGTAGAAATGTGTGGGAAAAAAAATTGAAAAATGGGTCCCCTTTTTGATATGAGACACGTGGCAGCTAGATTAGACCAAAAATTGGGCTTGCGAGTCCGCAATTTATCCTTTTGCCTTTTTGTGCAAAAAACACAAAACTCAAAAAATTCCTGCATCCTTGAAGCTCCGCTTGTATATGTGACACCCTTTGGTTGGTTGGGGGGATGCGCTTCCATCTTTATCTTTGTGCCTTTTGGAAAAAGGAAAATTTTCACCTTTTCCTCCAACTCCCTGCTTTGGCTTTGACTCAGGCCCAAATGCTGACTTTTTCCTTTGGGTGGAGTTGCGACCCATTTTGTGTTTTTTATCCTTTTGGGATGAAAAAGGGTGAAAAACCAGCTTTCCCCTCGATGACCCACTTTCCTTGACTCCAGCCCAAATGCCGACTTTTTCCCTTTAGGTAGAGTTGCAGCCCATTTTGCAACTATTATCCGTTTGGGATAACAGGGGGCAAAAAACCAACTTTTCCCCTGACGGTCCGCTTTAGCTTTGACTCAGGCCCAAATGCCGACTTTTTCCTTTGGGTAGAGTTGCGGCCCATTTTGTGTTTTTGGCTAAGTCTTTTTGTTTGGCGGGGGCATATATCTTGATCTGGGACATGCGGCAACCTGACACTTGTTTGGGAACCTTCTCTCTCTCCAATCCTTGAATCCGTGCCATTTAGATACTTAGCGGCTTCCGCCAGCCTAGCCTATGCATTGATTATTCCATTGACTGTGCCCCTTTTTGAGATTGGACACGTGGAGGCACCACACTTGCTTGAAAGCCCCACTCAAAGTTTTCCTTTAGAGGAGCATCGAGTTTACACTTGTCCGCCTCCACTGGTCTGTGGAATTTTCAATGGTCCCTCTTACCCTTTTGGACTTTGAGCTACTTGGTGAGCTCACACTTATTTGGATCTCCACTCTGGGACTAACTCTTGGAGATGTGCCACACCGACACTTGGCATTCTCCCCTTATACTTCTATACTTAGCCAATTTTGAGGCCTGCCATATCCACCTTTTGAATCTGTTTGAGTATTTTCTATACGGAGGGTTGGCGCAAGTTTGAGTCTCCGCCCTGGGCTTCCTTTCCAGATTTGTGCCAAGTCGACACTTGGCTGCTCTCGCTTAGTTGAAGACTTTGAAACGGTCCCGTAACCTTTTTGGGGCTTTGGACGAGTGGAATCCTGGCACAAGTTTGGGCTTTCCCTTTTTTCATTCATCTTTGGAGAAGCACCGCTAGGACACGTGGTTCCTTCTGCTTCCTCCTTCATACTAGGTCAATTTTTGACCCTTTCCCAAACCATTTCAAACCTGAAGACTTCAGATCTTAACTGTTTCTTCACTATCTTGCTCTTGGTTCCTCTGCAGCACTGCCCCTCTTTTTTGACCATGTTATTCCACTGTTGAATCCTTTTACAACTCCAAAAATGGATTTAAGACATGCAAACGACTCGACAGAGTCGTTTCTTTTACATAGGGTCCCTTAGCCTTTCTCAGCCCCTGCCACTCCAAATGTTGAGTCTCTCTACGACCAGTTTATAGATCTAAATGATTTTTTTTAGGTTCCTTCTACGCAAGATCATTACTGATCCAATATTTGACCCGGGGTGAAATATGGATAGCAAGAACACCAACGAAAATAAGTGATTTGAATACATCTATGCACATGTGGTCCAGAGAGTGTCGTGCCCTAGCAAAAACAACCCTTCGTGAATATCACAATGCAAGGGGAGATGGTTCCATGTTTGGGTTTGATTTTGTAGATCAGGAAAGAGGGGAAATTCATGTCACCTATTTCAATGAGGCCGCTGAAGCATTCTATGAGCATATTGAAAATGGGAAGCTATATACAATTTCTAATGGGAGGATTGTGAGGATTCCTGATGCAAAGCTATGTTACAACCATTTGAACAATGCTTTGGATATTTTCCTGCAAGTGTCCTTAACCATAACTCCACACGTAGAAAATGAGGATACAATACCTTCCCATCACTTTCATTTCAAAAAAATTAAGGACATACCTACAACCGATGACCATTCTAAAGTTGATTTGATTGGCATTGTTCTTACGATGTCACCATGCTCAATGATTCGTAGGCATGACAAGTAGGATACTAAGAGGAGAACTCTACAATTAAAGGACATGTCGGGATTTAGTGTAAGTGTCACATTATGGGGACATCACTTAGATGAGATAAGCAAAGAAATTGAAGACATGCTTTCTCTACCACCTCTCCCAGTCCTTGCCTTGAAAGCTGCCCACATCTCCAGTTTCAATGGGACGTCAGTCGACACTGTTTCAAGTACCAAATGTTATGTCAATCCTCAAATTTCAGAAACCAATACACTTCATAGCTAGATAGATTCTGATGAGTCCTACCTTCCAGCGCCTTGTATCATGAGCCAATTCATGGGCCCTCTAAAAAGCCTGACGTCTGTAACAATGATTTTAGAGGTACTAAATATGGGGAACAATGAGAGAAATGAATGGGCCATGGTTACTGCACAAATCACAAATATCAACATGGATAATTTTTTTACAAGACACATCCTCTTCAAAAAGGTGACAAACAATGTAGGAAAAAGTGAGAGAGAATGGTAATGGTTCATGGTTATGTTCGAGTTGCAACAAACAAATTCAAAACTATGATTATAGATATGCACTGAGGATTGATCTAAAGGACCCAACAAGAGAACTTCAATTAGTTACCACTTTTTATGAGACAATTGAGTTAATCATGGGTGTTGCAGCTAGCGACCTCCATTTATTGTCTATAGACAAAGTTGCAACTAGTGAAATTATAAGTAATGTCATCAACAACGAATACTGCTTCACACTTTCACTGAAAAAAGAGACATATTGCAGAAACAACAAATTGAAATGTGTTATCCTCAGTTCAAAGGAATCAGAAAACAGTGCAACTCCTCCATATCCTTTACGCAAGGATTTTTAACACACTCATCCCTTCAAACATTACACCCTCATGCATCCCATTCTATACTTTAAACTATCACCGCTATGTTTCTTATTTCATATCTATGTTAAGCTTTTTTTCCTGCTTCAAAAGAAAACTGCTGTATTCCCTTATACAGACAAAAAAAATCAAAGAAAAAAACAATGGAAGCACAAAAAGTTAAAACATATACACAGAGAATGATGGAAAGTCAGTATCAGAGATAGGTATTTAAATTTAAGCATTTAAATATTTCAGTCTCCCTAGCTTGCACATTTTTATGCTTGTATACGGGTTTTTTTTGTTTAGTTTTGCTTATGAAAAACCTTGATTTCAAATATACAAAACTTAAAAGCTTGTATAATAAAAGGACTTGGCTCGTTGGTGAGCCCAAGATTTATGAGCTCTTGGTCATGGCTTCAAGCCCCCAAACCCTCCAAGCTTCTACAAATTAAATTTTTGCTTTAAACCAAATCCCGAATTCAGATGCTGATTATAAAAAATAGATATGGTTGGTTATGTTTTGTTATTCTTATTTTTAAGATGATATTGTGTTAATTAGGTGGATTTCAAATAATTTTTTTTCTTTAAACAGAATCTCAAATTCATATGTTGATTATAAAAAATAGATATGGCTGGTTATGTTTTTCTATTCTTATTTTCGAGATGATATTGTGTTAATTAGGTGAATTTCAAGTTTATGGAGGTAAACTAAATCTCAAAAACTAAATGGGGAAAAATAGATATTATTGGTTATGTTTTGCTATTCTTATTTTCGAGATGATATTGTGTTAATTAGGTGAATTTCAAATTAAACTTTTGCTTTAAACCGAATCTCAAATTCAGATGTTGATTATAAAAAATAGATATGCCTGGTTATGTTTTGCTATTCTTATTTTCGATATGATATTATGTTAATTAGGTGAATTTCAAGTTTATGGATGTAAACTAAATCTCAAAAACTAAATGGGGAAAAATAGATATGGCTGGTTATGTTTTGTTATTCTTATTTTCGAGATGATATTGTGTTAATTAGGTGAAGGTCAAGTTTATGGATGCAAAATAAATCTGAAAAACTAAATGGGGAAAAATAGATATGGCTGGTTATGTTTTGCTATTCTTATTTTCGAGATGATATTGTGTTAATTAGGTGAAGGTCAAGTTTATGGATGCAAAATAAATCTAAAAAACTAAATGGGGAAAAATAGATATGGCTGGTTATGTTTGGCCATTCTTATTTTCGAGATGATATTGTGTTAATTAGGTGAATTTCAAATTAAACTTTTGCTTTGAACCGAATCTCAAATTTAGATGCTGATTATAAAAAATAGATATGGTTGGTTATGTTTTGCTATTCTTATTTTTGAGATGATATTGTGTTAATTCGAAATCCATAGTTGGAATTATCCCGATTTCCTTTTCAATTGCAGGATTGTTATTATCATTGAAATGGATGTTGTTGTTGAATCACATTTGGTAATTAGTGCTCGAATTTGACTACCAACAAATGCTCTCAAACACACTCAGTTGTCATGAACAGATGCAAGTGTAAACTAGGTTAAGAAATATTTTCTGAGAACTTCAACGAAAATAAGTGTTTTGAATACATCTATGCACATTTGGTCCATAGAGGGTCATGCCCTAGCAAAAACAACCCTTCATGAATATCAAAATGCAAGGGGAGATGGTTCCATGTTTGGGTTTGATTTCATAGATCAATAAAGAGGGGAAATTCACGTCACCTATTTCAATTAGGCCGCCAAAGCATTCTATGAGAATATTGAAAATGGGAAGCTATATACACTTTCCAATGGGAGGATTGCGAGGATTCCTGATGCAAAGCTATGTTACAAACATTTGAACAATGCTTTGGAGATTTTCCTGCAAGCGTCCTCAACCATAACTCCACTCATAGCAAATGAGGATACAATACCTTCCCATCACTTTCATTTCACAAAAATTAAGGACATATTTACAACCAATGACCGTTTTAAAGTTGATTTGATTGGTATTGTTCTTACGATGTCACCATGCTCAACGATTCATAGGCATGACAAGTCTGAGACTAAGAGGAGAAATTTGCAATTAAAGGACATGTCAGGATTCAGTGTAAGTGTCACATTGTGGGGACATCACTTAGATGAGATAAGCAAAGAAATTGAAGACATGCTTTCTATACCACCTCTCCCGGTCCTTTCCTCTAAAGTTGCTCGTATCTCGAGTTTCAATGGGAGCTCAGTTGACACTGTTTCAAGTACCAAATGTTATGTCAACCCTCAAATTTCAGAAACCAATACACTTTATAGCTGGGTAGATTCTGATGACTACTACCTTCCGGTGCCCTCTATCACAAGCCAATTTATGGGCCCTCTAAAAATATTGACCTCTGTAACAATGATTTCGGAGGTACTAAATATGGGGAACAATGAGATAAATGAATGGGCCATGGTTACTACACAAATCATGAATATCAACAAGGATAATTTTTTTTGTAAGGCATGTCCTCTTCAAAAAGGTGATAAACAATGCAGGAAAAAGGTGAAAGAGAATGGTAATGGTTCATGGTTATGTTTGAGTTGCAACAAACAAGTTCAAAACTATGATTATAGAAATGCACTGAGGATCGATCTAAAGGACCCGATAGGAGAACTTCAATCAGTTACCACTTTTGATGAGACAATTGAGTTAATCATGGGTGTTGCAGCTAGCGACCTCCATATATTGTCTATAGACAAAGATGTGATTAGTGAAATTATAAGTAATGTTATCAGAAATGAATACTGCTTCACACTTTCACTAAAGAAAGAGACACATTGTGGAAGCAACAAATTGAAATGTGTCATCCTCAGTTCAAAGAAACTAGAAAGCGGTGCAACTCCTCTGTAACCTTTACGCAAGGATTTCCAATCCACCCGTCCCTTCAAACATTACACCCTCATGCATCCCATTCTATACTTTGACCTTTCACCACTATGTTTCTTATTTCATCTCTATGTTATGCTTTTTTCTTGCTTCAAAAGAAAACTGTTGTATTCCCTTATATAGTGACATACTATTATCTCCTACTACTATATGGATTGTTAGTAGTTTTAAGAAAATAAATAAAAAATACATGCACTTTTTTTAGGTAAGTATTTGCATCCTTGTGTACTATGTGAATGCATTGTATGTTTCTATATATTTAATACTCTTTTCCTTAAGAAAAAATGCAGTTTCTTGATACTCAAATTGCTACATCTTACGCTTATTTCCCATTGGAACTCCACATGCATTATAATTGTATTTAGTTTTATATTTTGACTTATTTCTACATTTGTATGTCATCAAACAATGTATCGTCCCTTGCTAACCCGCATGATCTTTATCCAACAGGTGGTACTCCATAAGCCTATGACTTCGCAATCATGTCGACTCATGAAAAACGAGCCCAATGAAGAGAGAACTACACAAAAAATAAATTACACTTAATTGCTGAGCAACGATGTCATAAATTAGAGCATTGAACAAAAATAATCTCTAATATATTTCAACTTACGTCGAGCAACAATCTACGATTCCCTAACATTCCAATCTTGCCATCAAATACAACTACTGAAGAATTTCCAACCAACATTCCTCATGTAACTTCCATGGAAATGAACTTGCACGAGCATACCAATTCCTTCCATATGAACCCATCTTTGCTAACAACTGCCACTTTCCCCTAAATGTCTAGGATGCCACATGAAATTGTCTCAAGTACTGACCTTTCTTCAGTTCATTGCACATATACAACCATATTCTCCTCTCCTTCAGACTGCTTTCAACCTTGCAGTCCACAAATGACTGAAACAAAACACCCCACCCCTTCTAATACACAGATATTTCCCATATTCCTGCCCTCTTCGCTGACTTTATAAGCCCAACGTGAGTTTCACAAAAGGATTGATTTGTTGGCAAACATCTAAACGTGCTCAATCTGTTTGGAAAATTACCCTGGAATTAAAACAATTTCCTTTGAAGTTTTTCCCTCCTGTAACAGATGCAAAACTGAAAAAACAAGGCCATCGCTTCTCTTCATGGAACAACATGGCCCCTGAAAAGCAGCCTACCATTCTTGCATCTTTAACCCAAATCAAGGAGATGTTTATCACACGAGTTAATCCATTCCTACAAGTCGTCCAAATATGTGGCGGGTAATACAAATACTCAGGACACACCATAAGTTTCTTGGAAAACATTACTTTAATAGAAAAGACCCTACTCCACCGCCTTGGAGATTTGGACATAGTTCTCATACAAAGGGAAGGATCTAATTTAAAAAATTATGATTTCTATGTCAGTAGATATTGTGTTTGGGCAACCTTGCAATATAACATCCAACACGATCCCTATTACAAAGATGTCTTAATCAACGATGACGCCCTTTCCTCTCTACCATCTGAGTCATCAAATATATCCTCCTCTCTTAACACAGCCACAGTGGAACTTCCCCAAATGCAAAGTTCCTCTACAACCCATGGTATTGATGTTCCACTCACTTTGATGAAATGTATGAACACTCATTGTCTTTTGTGCCAACACCTCGCAATAAAAGAATATAAGAAGAGGAAATCAAACAGTTCCTGCTCAACCATGATGGTAACACTCCATTTATCATGCCATGGCTAGAGCTTGGATTTGCCATCTTTATTTCTAAGGGCCAATAAGTGAATACAATACGGAGGGCCTGTTCTCAATGGATTTCCCAACTTTATTTCTGATAGGAAAAGCAATGTGGTAACAAACCTGCATAAAATAAGTTCCAATGCATGAATACACACTTCATTTGATGTGTTACCATGATGGGCACTTTGGTTCCCACCCAATATTTGTTACTTCCTTATAAACCTCATAATGTGACACAAAAGATAGTCCACAACAACAGTTTTTATGAAACAGAACATCGAATCTGGAATCCCTCTGACAATTAGAGATCCACGAAGACAACTACTGGAATGCCCCAAAGACAACCTCTGAGATAGCTTAATGTGCTTTGGATTGAGCCTTCGAGGGACACATTTATTCTGGGCAAAAAGTAGAAGCGGAATTTTAGATATGGTGGAATGATTGGGGACACCAACCTTATTTTTCACTCTAAGTGCTACAGACACTAAATGGCCAGATCTCCATAATATTATGTTGGGTGAATTCCCAGCTGATCCTCAAGCCGCACAATGTTGTAGAACACTTAACATTATCTCTAACCCTCATCGAGTATCAACATACCTGCATCACAGATTCACAATATTTCACAAAGAAATATTACAGAAGGAACTTGGAGTAGTAGAATTTTGGTACATGTAATCAAATCTACTTATTTCAAATTTTTTTCCAAACTACATAGCTAATATTTGTGTTCCCTCATCTCGCATGTATGAATGGAAACATAGAGGCTCCACACTTGTCCACAGTTTATTGTGGCTCGAGAATGTGCCTAAAGTTGACGAAATGGACTAGAAGGATACAACAGTAATTGAGGCCACAAAACTATACCTTGATAAGTTCATGTCTTCCTGGAACCCCCTCCTGGCTTGTAACCGCTTGGATTTTGTTCATAGGTCACTCCTAGATGACCCTTGCTAGCTAGATTCAACACAAATTCTATCCTCCTCCCCACATGTAGACATTAAAGAAATACTTAATTGAGTTCAACACCACACTAAATGTTCAGAGCAGACATGCCTACATAGAAAGCAATCACAACTATAGTGTAAGTACAACCCCCTAGGCCACGTAACCTACTTCTTCCTTGCACATTAAAAGTGATCAGAAAATTAAGTACCTCCCTTCTAGAAATGATGACAAATTAAACATCCACAATCAAACAATGATATACATTTGGAGAGCAAATGTTGATTGCCAACCGGTACTTTCCTGCCATGCCGTTCTTAAGTATATTACAAAATATGCTTCGAAAGCTAAGAAACATTTAGAAACATATCACCAAATGCTATCCATATTTTCAAGAGATGCAGATGTAGATTATCCAACACATATCACAATCCATAAAATTCTCATAGAAAGCATTGTTAAACATGACATAAGCACACAAGAAACATGCCACATGTTACAAAAATTACCACTTGTTATGTGCAGTCATCCATTTGTATCATTAAATGTTGGAAAAAAAATTCTAAGCTATGTCATTGAAAGTGATGTCGATGCACAACAAACAACCAATTTCTTAGATGTATATAAAGTTCGTCCAACAACCATGGAACACCTACCACTTATTCAAGTTGCTCGAGATTAGAGCTACAACAAGAACTGTAAAGGTGATAAATGGAAAAAGTGACTGACACAAGCAATTATTCAGGTCCACCCAAGATTTGTGGATGTCCCAACTCAGGATTCAACATCATATGACCTTTTCTGTTGGTTAGAACTCCTTTTATACAAGCCTTTTAGAAATATTGCATCTGAATTTGACTCAACCCCACATGACATCAACGACACTTGGGACATGTTCAAGCACAACTACAAACCGTGACATTTTTTACACACTACTACAGACACATGAATTGTTACAAATGTTAGTTCCGACTCAGAGCTCGAATGCAGTATTCAACATGAACCATTGCAAGAATGGTAGGTCTTCACAAAAATTCACCCGGGAAACAACACGGGTCTAGAAAATCTTGACATGTTGGGGAAATGAGATTTCGACGTACACAATACTTGGAACATACATAACGTTCCACATGATTTGTAGATAACGGGTTCATCATTCATCGAGATTGAGAAGGCAGACACAATTAATAATAACATGCAGGCCACACCACCATCTTCCACACTTCCTTTATCTCCAGAACAACAAATAGCTCTTGATACCATACTACACCATTCAGCAAAAAAACCCTTATACCTCCACTAAGATTGATAATTCAAGGAACAACTGGCACAGGAAAATCATTTTTGATAAATAAAATCTACAATTCATTCACATCACCAACCACATATCCCTCACCTCTACTTGTTGTCACCCCTATCGGTGTTTCAACATTCAACATTTTCACATCTACAATCCACACATCCTTGCATATTCCAATCAAAGAAATGAAACCCCTTGAAGGTAGTGCATTATCATCTTTTCAAGAGTTGCTGAAACATATAGAATATGTTATTATTGATGAAATGAGTTTCCTTGGCCCAAAGTTACTAAGAAAATTGACAGTAGGCTCTATGAAGGTTTCCCACACTCAAGAGCATCTGAATTTGGGAACAAATCAGTCATCCTCCTCAGTGACCTTAGCCAATTACCACCGGTTTTGGACAGTCCTCTTTATGTAAGTAATTCCTACGGAGCAACCCTTTGTAAGGGATTTCAGACTTCCATTACTTTGCAAACAATATTTCAGAAACAAGGAACAACCAATGCACATGTTTCATTCCAAAATTTACTACTCCACATGTGAGATTCAACCCCTCTAATTAAGGATTGGGAAATCTTAATGTCTCACACAGACATACACCTGACCCAGCAAGAGCTCAACATTTTTAAGGACCCACCAAATTTGTTTACAAAAAATGATTAGGTGGACTCCCACATCCTACAGATGTTGAAGGCATTGAATGCTCTGATCACCCAATCCATTACTGAAAGTAACAAGCGGAATGGACCAGGAAATCCTGATGATGATCAGTTGGAGCACAAATTTTTGTTGTGTAAACAACAAAAAATCATGCTTATTGCAAATCTATGGGTTGACACAGGCCTCGTGAATGGTTGGGCGATCGGAACGTTCAATGCCTTGAACATCTAAAGGTTGTGGGGAGTCCAAAAGATGTAAAAATCTTAAACTGAGAAATCAGAAATGTAAATGAGAGGATGATATAATTGGGAGTCCTCTACAGTGACTGAAAATATTCATGAGGTACTTGTCAAAAATCATCATGTCAATCCGCTCTTAGTGAACACATGGGAAAATGTTTTAGAGAGATCAAAGATGGTGGGAGTTCAATCAGACATTGCCATATTGGCTGATGGTTCCATTGAAAATGCCTCTAGCGGGGGTGAAATTACCAATTTGAAACCTATTAATGACAACCAAAACATTTTTATCACTACTAAGACACAAAAAAAAACTAAAAAACAACAAAGAAGCAATAGTAAGTGAATCTATGGATTCCACAGTTTTGACATATAGTCTCATGTCTTCAGTTGAATCCTCTGTAATACCCAAAATGGATCTTGAAGAGACATCTATGATAGGTCATGAGTTAGAACATGTCCTACTTATAATATGCAAAGGTTTAGATAATTGAAAAATTTATATGTGTTATCTATTTAGATAGAGCTGATTGTCTTGACAAAAAGTAGTTTTATACAGCAGAGACCAAGTAGAGAAATAATTGAAGGCCATACTTGAGTGCAGAAACATAAATGGTGTCGAGAATATTCTTCTGAAATTTGATGAAAAACTGTGAGAATTAAAACATGTATTGCAAAAATTTGAAATACTTGTATTGCTTCATGGTCTCCAGATGAATTCTCAAAGTTCTATTTTGTTCCATTGGCTAGATTGCATTAGATTTTATCTATAAAATTTGAATTTTATACAACTATTTAGTATTGTATGTCAAGTAGCACACATAAAACCCACAGAGTTAAAAATTCTGTGTGGTCGTGTGGCTAGATATTAACAAAATCCTAATTTTGGGTTATAGTTTTCTCTGAAGAAAAGAAACCAGCCAACTATACCCATATCTGTATTAAAGGAGTTAGATAGAGCCATGTCAAAATAGTTACCACATGGCACACAATTATCATCTCAAAGACTTATGATTTAATTTACTTATCAGATTACAAAAAATTATACATATATGCATAGATAATAAGATTGATCACCTTACTACAGTGAGATACAAAAAAATAATAATCAATTACCACACCCATCTCTAGAGAATGACTCAATTAAACTGTAACAACTTAAAACTTATAGCAAACAATGGAATTAAAACTTACCAACAAAACTATGTAGCAAAACCCATGGTGAAACTCTGGAACAAAATGTTACCTTGGGAGATTGGGATTAGAGTTGGTTGTGGCTGAGTATTTAAAGGCAAATCTAAACACAACAAACCTGCATTCAACATGCACGAAAAAAATCTAAACATAGCAAAAAAACCAAAATAGCAGAGAAAAGATAAAATTTTTAATTATTAAAAATAAAATTATTAAAATCTAAAATTGTTAATTATTAAAATAAGAGATAAAATATGAATTTTTTAATTATTAAAAATAGTAGAAAAAAGCTAAAATAGGCAGAAAAAGCACAAACATCCAGACGGTCGTCAAACCGTCAAATTTAACACAGTTGCAGAAACGTCCGCAAAGGTCTTTCCCATAGGGGGAACACCTTTGGTGTAATAAAAAAGAATAAATATTTATTTAAAATTTATAATAGAAATCATTTTAATATTGTTTAATAGGTTTATTGCCCTCCTTATAGCACCAACAATGTTATTGCTAGTTATTTGTATTATGATAGGGGTTCTTTTTTTGTTGAAGAAAAGGATCTTATATTATATTAATTCAATACTATACAAGATAACTTTCAACAAAAAAGTAGGCAGTATGAGAGCATGCCCCAAAACCACAAACAAAGTTAGGTTAAGCCTAGAGAAACGTGAGTCAAACTAGGTCGAGCCTAGGAGAGTACAAAATATAGGCATAGCTTAAAAGTATACAAAAAACTCAATCAAGCAACAACAACAAACATGCCCGAGGCGAGTGGATCATGATAATCCAGCCACCCTAAACCAGGTAATTACTTTCCAACATCTGGAAGTTCCTAACTAGCAGCAACTTCTTCCTCCAAGTCTGCTTCCTCACGAGTAGGAATGACGAGGTTGAGGCAAGGGAATTTGTTTAGTGGTGATGGTTGAGGTGATGGGTACCAAACATCATGATGTGTAGTAGTGGAAAGAGGAGAGCCCTACCCATGCTAATAAGGTGGTGAACCCTAGCTCTGCTAGCGAGCTGATGAAGGCGGTGGCGAGCCTTGACCATGGAAGTGAGCTGATGAGTAATTGCGATGATGCCATGGGCCTAGGGAGTAGCAAGAACCACTAAAAGCATGACGTTGAGATTGGCTACGTCGGCCACCACGGGTGGAAGGCAAGGGGTGCCTGGTAGGAGACAACAACACTTGAGTAGCATTACATGGGGCTTCCCCCCAGTGGCACAACAGGGTTTGGAGGTGTTCCACCTCTAGTGCAACCTTGTTGGAATGAATTTGTTTCTGTAGAAGCACATTGGAGATCACCATAGATTAATTATAAATGGATAAATATTGATCAACTACATAATTAGCAAAGAAAAAAGAATTTCTTTCTTTTCATATCCAAAACAGAATCTTCCCTCTGAAAGCATGCCAAATTTGGGTGAACATAGGTAGAAGCTTGGGATTATCTACTAAAAGGATATACTACCTAGTGAAGTAATGAGGCCATAAAAGAAATAAAAATGAATGTATCTAGTTCCATGCATTTTGAGCTTTGGGACAAAACCAGAAAACATGCAAGATTGTTTCCAGATGACCACATAAAGGACATTTGGGAGAGGGGATCCTAATTTGAACAAGATGAGCCCTGATAGGAAGGCCTTGGTGAAGAATACACTAAAGGAAATGAGTAATCTTGGGCTCCACACATAGATTCCAAACAATTTCAAATCACCTATTCTAGGTAGACAACATGGAATGAATTCCCCAATGCGTATTAAGTTTATCCACCATGGGTAAATGAGATGAGAGCCAATGATATCCTTTGTTAGATTTGTAATTATAGAATGGGGTATTTGCATACCACTTCCAGTCCATCCACCATGGGTGAGAGGAATTCACAACAATATTTTGCAACATGTGGTCAGGAACTAAATCTATCACAATAGTAAAAGTATCATGGTCCTGGTTGGAAATCCGAAATATAGTTTTGAAATCCGGCCAAGAGAACTAGGATTGAGTAATTTTACAGAAGAATTCCTTGATGGCATTAATTCTATGTTTGAATAATTTGAGTGTGGAGATTCGCGGGACCTTTTCTAAACAATTATCTTGATATTGAAAAATCAGCGACCACCAGAGAGATTGCTAGTTGACAAAAATCCCATTTCAAAAGCCATCCCCCTTCCACAAAAGTCAGGGCTTAATACATTCCCAAGCTTTCCAAATGCTCTTAAGCACAAAGGTGCCAACAATTCTGACAGGTACTGGGGTAATGAGAAAATTGGAAAACCCCAATCCTTTCCACATAGTGCAGCCATAAGGGGAACCTTTAGCAATACTGTGCCATATAAGAACTTTCCAAGCTTCTTGGCTAGTAATGCTTCTGATAATCCATTTAGCGCAAAGAGCTTTGCCTTAGCATTGAATGTGAATAAGGATGAGACCCCTAGAATTTTGAGGAAAGCAACAAATGTCCTAGGATACCTGATGAAAACTTTTGCCTGTATAAGCATTAGCCCACAAGAAATCTTTGAGCAATTTTTCCAGATTTAGATGGAAGCTTTGGAAGGAACCCAACATGACGAGTAGTTAACATGTGTGGCTACAAGAAGTTTGGAACAAATCTTGAATTTTCCAGCAAAAGATAAAGGTCTGGTGATCCAATATTCCAACTTTTTTGCCACCCGTTGAGTGACATATTGCCATAGCTTGACCAAGGAGGCTTAAAAAGCAGAAGGAACACATAAGAATTTAAAAATCTCACCATGTGTCAGGATTTTCCATTCAAAAGTAGCAAGCCAATCAGGCACATGAAGGAAAGATTGTTGATAACACTAGGTTTTTTTCCATTGAATGGATGAGCCAGAAGTTAAGTAAAAAAATCCAAACATTGCATAACATTGTGAATGTTGGTTTCATCTTCAATGAGTGTAAGAAAGGAATCATCTGCAAAATTCACATTAAGAAGTTGAGAAGTGGGCTTAGCAGGAAGTGAGATTCTGTGAACAAGACCCTATGCTTTAGCACGAGCTAACAAATAGCCAAAACCTTCGGCCGCGAGCACATATATTGCAGGGGAAAGAGGGCAGCCTTGCCAAATAGAATGAAAAATCCCAAAAGGTTCTGAGTTGAGGCCATTAATAGAGATCTGAGTAGAAGCATCCACAAAAAGCATATTGACAGATTGAATAAAAATGGGACCAAATCCAAGGGCTTGGAGCATGACGAGTATGAATGGCCATTCAATCTGATCATAAGCCTTCTCAAAATCAATTTTGATAAACATGACGACGTGATTAGAAATGTGAGCCCATTCCATATCTTCCCACACTGCAATGATGTTATCCAGAATGTATCATCCCTGTATAAATTCTATTTGTTTTGGCCAATCAACAGCTAGCAGAAGATTGCGTAACCGCAGAGCTAAAGCTTTGGAAATGATTTTATAGGAGACATTCAACAGTGTAATCGAATGCCAAGAAGTAATTTTATCTGGGTCTCCTTTCTTAGGGATGAATTTAATGTTTCCCTTATTAATGTGTGGCCCTAAGGAACGATTCTGGAAACCTTCAAGATAAAATTAAAATAGGTCTTGATCGACTGAATCCCAAAGGGTTTTTATAGAATTCACAAGGGAACCCATCACATCCCGACAATTTATCATTGGCCATTTGCATGGTGGCTTCATGGGGATCTTCAATGGTGAGCATTCTCACATAGATCACCTTTTGAGCCTTTGATAATTTGTGCAACACAATACCCAAACATTGATCAAGAGAAAATTGGCGAGTTGCAGAGGGTTGTTGAGCTTGAAAAACGAGCTTGTAGTTGTGCACAAGGGTTTGCAACATAAGTTGTGGGTCAGTAATGTGAGCTCTGCCATCCATAATAGCCCAAATTTGTTGGGAAGGTTTTCTGGCTTTGAGAGAGAAAAAATTCTTTCGAAACTTGATCTCCAATTTTGAGCCAATGCATCCGAGCCCAGATCTGTGTGCCCCTAGCACTGTAATTATCCACAATTTGGATTTGGTGCCGAAGTGTTGCAACTTGAAGTTACAGAGTTTTATAGAAGGGATCACCTTGAAGTGCCACCATCACCTAATTGAGAGCTGAGGTATTAGCAGAGTATGACTGGTGCCGAATTATTGCCAACTCTCGGTTGTAGATTCTAAGAAATCTTGTTGTCCAAGTCAGCGCGTACTCCCACCACTAAATACAGTTGGCTTGTATAGGTGGATGAAATCATTGGCAATGACTGGGTCATGGAATTAAATTCCAAACACGCTTGATATAATTGATGGTGGGGCTATGATGCATCAAGGCAATATTAAGAAAGAATTAGCTTTATGACAAAAGGGGCGCACTTCATGCAAATTGACACGAAATCGTATTAGAGAATGATCTGAAAGGAAAAAGTTAGGCATGACCTCCACTGGCATAGAATAAATTCTATCAAACTCAAAATAATATTGAGATGACAACATGGCCCTGTCAAGCCTTTTAAGAATGTGATCTTTCCCTCCACATAGATTGGTCCACATATACCAAGTTTCAGAGGTGAGAAATCGAGATGCATTAGGATAAAAGATCCAAATTTATTACGCATGAAATACCATGCTTCCCTTTCACCAAGAATCTACCTCATAGGTAAGTGGCCACATTTATCATTAGGTGACTCAATCATATTAAAATCTCCACTTATTACCCAGTAAGCATCAGGAATGGAGTTTGTGATCCACTACCACAAATCGACCCTTTCATTTGCATATTTTGAGGCATAAATATTAATGAGGCCAAAAGAGTGGCCATCCACATTGAAGAGGACCCATATGGCACTATTGGTGGGGTTGATGTCATGGTTGATAAGTAAAGGTTGCCATTTGGGAGAAAAAAGTGAAATTAAACTCCCACATCCTGATTCATGATTGCTACAGAAAGCCAAGCTGTCAGGCCAAATGGATTTGCAAGCCATTTGTAACTAAAAACCTGTAATTTTTACTTCTTGCAAAAATAAAACATCCAAATTTGCACATTTTTGTCGAGTTTCATGCACAACATATTTATGATATGAGTCTGTAAGACCCTAAACATTCCAAGATAGATAATTCACGGGAAATGATGGTCAAGAGCCATATCCTCGTCCTCCAAGCCATCAAGGGCATCATATTGATTTTACAGGAAATGAGTAGTGTTGCGCTATAAAAAATCCTGTAAATCAACTTTTTTCTAATTGGCGTACTCAATGTTGTACTCCACTTCAGCGGAATCAACACTGTAAGCTGGCCTATGGTCTCGAGAGATGCAAGAAGGGCTTTGGGGCCTTTTGGAATCCCCTTGTGAGTTTCTTGGTAGGAGTAACGACACTGATTACAGGATGAGAACATTATAAACATAATTTGAGTAGTCCATGAGGACTGACGCCACGAGGGATTTGCTAGAGTACTTTGGAAATGGGACAAATGAGTTGGCAGTGACAGTTGGTTCTTTAGCAGTAGTCGTTGGCTCTTTAACATGCACATTATGTGATTGTTCCTTAACAGCTAATTCCCGATGGCCATTAGAGCCAGAGGCCTTGGATTTTTTCAGGAATTTCTCTTACTGTACGTTGGCCTACAACAACTCGCCAACCTTCCTCCTACAAGGGTTTGACTTGTTCAGGAGATGCTTTGGCCACATGGTCGCTTTCGGGGCATATAGAGAGGATAGTCTTTGATCTTGTGATCAGAAGCCTAACAACGGAAGCATGTGTTAGGAATATTGATATACATGACCTACTAAGAGTAGTGTTTTTCCCCCATCTAGATATCCACATATTCATTAAAGTCTTGAGAGAGATCAATCTCAACACAAACTCACTTCTATGGGAAAGCATGGTAAAACCTTTTAGCTTCGAGGAAAACAACTCGGCTAAGAGAAGAAGTAATTTGTGACAAAAAAGGCACACACGGAAAAGGAAGGCCAGGAAATTAAACCTTGATAGACACTTTAAGGGAGGTATATTTAGATACCACGAAGTCCTTGTGCCATGGGGTTAATATAAACAACAAGTTGCAAACATACCAAGTGGTTTTCTTAGCTAGATTACTAGGTGCATTAACAAGGTTCGAAAAAGTGAAAGAGAAAGAAACCTTTGGTCATGTTTTGAATCCTTTCCAGTTTGACTCCATGAGGGGTCTAGATGATGTTCACACAAATTTGAGGATGATTTCAGAGGGGATGCAGCCCATGAAATACCCAATGAGACAAAACTACTGTAACCATTGACATGTAGCATTAAATTCAAGAATGGGAAAAACCACATCAAGAGGAGAAATATTTCCTCATGGAATACTTTTAGAACGAACTTCTTAGGTCACTTCGCCAAAGATGCCATTTCTCAAATCTCCACTATCTCCAGCCACAGTTGAAAAAACTGGGATGGAATATGGCGAGGACATTATATAGGGGATGCCCAGTGGGTGAGAAACCCTAGGAGAAACTATAGCAATAAATTTGCGCAGAGCCCGAAAAGGCCGCGGTATGGCGGTGCAAATTGTAAAACCCTAGAAAATCTTAGTCCAGTTTTTCACCAGAGTTATAGAGCCAAAAAATAAGTTTGTTCACAGGGTTTTTGACAACTGGGATTCTTATAATGAGATTATTGTTTTCTGAGTTATTTTTTATCCATTATTTATTTCACAAATGTGTGACGACCATTTCCTGATCAATTTTCGAGATGATCATTAACTATAATTTTTTAGATGATATCCAAAATACTTTCTAAGTTATTGATTTCCAAGAGGATAATTAATTTATTAACAAATATATATTAAATAGTTGTAATTATCAACGATTATTGTGTTCATTCACAAATGTGTATTTTTAAAAAATATATATTAACTGTCAACGATTTTTTTTGGAGAAGTCAATAAAAAATTATTAATATCAATCATAACTAGATAGGTGCCTCAAGATTGATATCTCTCAACATATTTTAGATAGATAACTATACTAGTTTATTAACAAATGTATATTAGTCACTTTCCCTAATTTTCAAGATAATAAATACAATAGCATAAATCCTAAATAGTTGTAACCCTAAATAATTATGTTAATTTTTTTTATGAATGATATATTAACAAGGCCATGAAATGACAAATCCTACCGAAGAAAATGTATTTGTGTCAAAGAATTGAACACAATGCTTTCAGAGATATAGAGATATTGATGAAGGCATCATTGATCATATATTAGACCAAATACTAAAAATTAGAGCAAACCCACTTTAGTACTGATCAGATTAAGCATGTGTTTATTCAATAAATAAATTTTACAAAAAAATTAGATTACGCGGTAGGTAATGGGTAGTTTAAGACAAATTAAATGTCAAAAATACTGAAAGAAAATCAAACTTAACATATAAGACTACAAACACAACCTTAAACATTTAAACAATTATGTTATTTTCAATTTAAATAATTTGAACACATTTTGAGGATATAAGACATATTAGGTAACAATTAAAAAAATCAACAAATGTACATAAACCAACCACTTTGTTGAAATGGCTTATGTGATAACAATGTTTTTCCACAACCCTGAAACATAATATTGAAACAAGAATGTCTCAAACAATAAATATGAATTAACAATGAAAATAGTTGGAAAGATTTTACAATTGAGATTTATCCAGGTCATCAAAGTAAGGATGTTGCATTGCCTCCTTGGCTGATATTCTCTTAGATGGTTCATAAGCTAACATTTTCTACCAAAAAAGGAAGAGTCAAATTTATTAGTGAAGTTGCACACATAAGGAGAGTGAAAAAATTAAAGATATTAGAGTGGATACAAAGGAATATAGTGTGCTTAAAGACAAAAAATGTAAACCACTTTCTTCCATGTGAGGTTTCCACTCAGGATAGGAATGCCATCCTTTTAATTTTGTCACCCCAGGCCACATATCTTCAGTAGGAGTGCCAAGCTTCCTATAGTAGACAAAAGTAAAATTATAGTTTTCATGAAGATGGATCTAGTAGTGGGATTCGAAACGTCGAATGAAACCATGTTCATGCAATTGAATCTAGAGAAAATTTATATATTATTACATTGTAAAAATACAAAATTTATAGTTTTTAACATTAAATATGATATTCAAAGCCCTTGATCAAACAACATGTTGCTATCTTTGCTTGTAAAATGTCTCTCCTTAATTTTCAAGGAAAATAGGATACCTGAAAATGTAAATAAGTTGACCTATTTCTTAATGTCCTTTGAATAGAGGAGTCATTCTGGACATTTCAGTTGCACAATCAAGGACTACTTTTGGATATATTGACATAAGTACATGAAGATCAATGGAAATTAGAACTAAGTAAACAAGGAGAACAATCTTTGAATTCATAAAAATATTTGAGAAAAATCTCACCAAATATACAACCAACAGAGTAAATGTCAATAGGTATGGAATATTGTTCAACCCCAAGAGCAATTCAGGAGCCCTGTACTAAAGAGTCATGACCATGAAGAAGCATGGTCAAATTAATAATGTCAAAGAAAATTCTAGTAAGGTGTAAATATGTTATTGAAGTGTTTGTTGTTCCTTTTGTAAGTTTATATGTGATTTCATAAATGTAATAATTCACTAAGGAAACAAGTATGACTTTTTTTAACAATAGAGATGAAACCCATAAAAAATGTGTTCAAGATAGGTTGAAAAGCTCTACATGATGGGTCATGGTGGTAACAAGAAGAGTGAATGAACTTCCCAATCCAAAGTCTGGTACTTTGATCAAACCCATTTCTTTATCCACTAAAATATTTGGTGGCTTCAAGTCCCTACACACCTAATTCCATCATAAAATATTTTTTATTGGGAAATTGGCTAAAAAAAATAGAAAAGGTTCGAGAAATGGAAGCACCTATGGATTACACCATGACTATGGTAGTAAGAAAATCCCTTGAACAAGTGGTACATGATGCTCTGAAACCAATTATGAATTAATAATGAAACTGAAAGTTAGAGATAAAAATTAAATATATATTTTAATGCTACGGTTTCAAAAGTCTTACAGAATAATTTAATCTAAAATTTAACTTTTTCAAAACAAAGCATAAATTTTGTTTAAACTGAGAAAAACATAAAACATATCGATTTGAGTTGAAATAATTAGAATGATGTGTACCTACAAATGTGCCTTGGAAGAAAAATCAATTTGAGTCCATCATCGTCATCATAAGTTGAGCTCCACTAAGAATTCTGGAATTCCCATTCATGTCCTCCACTGCTAACTCTGTGGATTTCTTTGCAACTTTTCCTAAGGCAGAATTGTATGTAAATAGAGCATTGATATTTATAGTATTAGGTCTCCTGCCAAGTTTTTCATTTTGTGTAAATATACCGATGGGTTGTGTATAGATTATGCCTAAAGTCAACACTATAAAAAGTACAATTAGAGATTGCATGTTTCTCATAGAATTGGAATTTCTTGTCTAAGGTTTATCTAATCAACCAACAATATCCCTTATATTAAAGGTTCTTCTTGAGCTTTTGAATTCATCTACTTCTTGATTCCCTTTGTAATTTAGAACAATACTTTAGGGTAGTGACTAAAAAATGAATGTGCTTCAATTATTTAGTTATTCTTAATCATTATACAACCTATTTTTACCTCTATTTTAGGTTGGCAAAGAGGCATCAGATATGATCTTGGCTGATGATCATTTCAACACTATTGTTGTTGTTTGAGAGGGTCATTCAATTTACAATAACATGAAAAATTTAGGGCACCAACTAAAAAAATGAATGTGCTTTAATGATTTAGTTATTTTAAATCATTATACAACCTTTTTAAACTCTATTTTAGGTTGGCAAAGAGGCATCAAATATGATCTTAGCCGATGATAATTTCAGCACTATTGTTGTTGTTGTTTCAGAGGGCCATTCAATTTACAATAGCATGAAAAATTTCATTAGGTACACTATATCTTCTTTTGGCCATTGGAATTGTAAGGATTTTGTGACTCTACTTTGCCACTGAATTATGTTACAAAAGTTGTATTCTGGCCGGTCTTTAGAGTGGCTATCTTGGCAGCAATGGTGGGAAGTCAAGCATTCATCTCCGTCTATAATCAGTCAATGTTTTGCATTGAGTTATTTCCCTTGGATGAAATTTGTGTACATCTCAAACCAAATATATGGGTAGATACACATTCCATACGTAAATTGGATTCTCATGCACCTTTTCTTGACAATCACCATTGGATTCAAAGATACAAATATGATCTGTCATTCTTATGGTGCTTCCCTATATCCTTTACAATTCTAGTTCATATTATGGACATGATAGTCATTTTCATCAAACTAAATTTCTCGATTGATTAACAGGTCTTGCAGTGACAACAATCATGTTTGTAACAACTTGTTTGATGACTTTGGTGATAATCATGGTATGGTAGAGGACCATATTTGAAGCATGAGTATTTTTCATCTTTTTTGGGTCTGTTGAATTACTCTACGCATCTTCATGCCTAATAAAATTTTTAGAAGGGGGTTGGGTTCCTATGGTACTATCCTTAATTTTCATGGCTATTATATACATTTGGCATTATGGAACATCAAAGAAGTATGAATTTGACCTACAAAACAAGGTCTCAATGGAGAGAATTTTGAGTCTTGAACAAACAAGTTTGTAGTAACAAGAACAAGTGACCAAATCATTTAAAAAAAATAAAAATAATCCTTGTTTGTTTATTTCAAAGCATTCAACCTATGTTTGTAGCAACGAATGTAAGTGATCGGGTCATTTTTGACTAAAAAGTTATCATCATGCAAATTAAAAGGTTGAGGTTCATTCACAAGAAGGGTATGTTGATAACGATTGTATAGTTTTGTAAGGGCTATAGTAAGTAGGGGAAAACAACACTTTGCACTAGAAAAGGTGGAAAAAAAAGTAGGGGGCCTAGTTAACGAATCATGGCATATAATTTTTTTCTTATTTGGTGCAAATAGTTAGGTGAAATTATGATTTTTTTGAAATCAACGTAACCAATGTTTGATTTTAGAATTTTTCTAAGTTGGGATTGTATTTGGCATCTTTTTTAGTTAAGGTTTGACCTTTCAATTGGCCTTTCATAATTCTAACCCAAATGCAATGGCCTTAAATAAAATATTTATTATGTGATAAGAAAATCTATGATTTGAATGTAATAACTCCCATTGGGTTATTTTCTGATAAGACATTACTCTTGTTGCATAGCGAGGCTGACTAAAAAATAATGTAGGAAAGTTCATTTCTTCAGAAAATTTGTCTTGGAAAATGCCAAGTGGGTGGAATCCTTCAGTGAGAGATATTTGCACTAACTTTTCTTATAACACATGAATGGTTGTAGGTTCTATAAAACCATGGATAAGTGTGTCATGTGTATTGTCATCTTCACCATCGCCATCATTAGAAGAGCTTAGAATGGGACTCTATATAGGTTGTCCATGATCATTTTGACTCTCGTCAGATGTGGAATCGAGTATTTCATTCCATCCATAGTTCAATGTTACATTATGCATGCAATATAATGATGTTTTGTATAAATGTTTTAGAGATTGCATAGTGATGGTGCTTTGCACATTTCCGGAATGATAAGGGTTTTTATATTCAAGTCATCATTTCAAGATAATAGTAGTTGTTTTTGTTTCATCAATGGAACGAGGTAATATTTGTTGAACAATGTTAATATTACTAAGTCTAGACACAAAATCATGCACTTGGGTACATTTTTAGGTCCATAAACACATACTTGCATTCATATGATTCATAAGTGAGAAAACTAGTAATTGACAACCTTTAACCTCTTTTCTTTGGTTATTACCTTCTTTTTGGTATTTTACACCCAACAACGTAGTTGATACTTTTCTTGTATATCTTTTATGACTCCAGACATTTGCGCCCAGGCATCTTCATCCCCTCTGGGTGCCCCTGACCTCTTTCTATATTACTCTCTCTTTTTGGGCCTCTTTCATATTTTGGGAATCTTATTTTCTTATGGTTCGACCTTCCAGTTGTCAATTACAAAATTCAACCAAGGGAATCATATAAATACATAGTTATATGACCAAAATAAGGGACCAAGATCTAAGCATCTATTATCATCACCTAAGGTGTCATCCAAAGGCATCCATATACAATCCATTCAAGGGACAAGGGACTGCATTTTCTGCATCACTTCATAGGAAGGGGAACATTTTTTCATCCACACATCTATTTACATTGGTACATCTAGCTATCGCCCGCTATCAAGTGCAATTGCACAAGGGATTCTTAGGGCACAATTCTTTCACACATGCACAAGAACTGCATGGAGTTTGAGATGTAGTGCAACACTTGGTTATAAGTTCACTCAGTTGAGTGACCACTGGGGCCAGTCTGACTCCCCATATTACATATTTCGATTTTTGGGATTTGATGTAGTTTGAGGGTTTTATAGTTGAACATCTCTTTGCAGGTTACATGTGCACTCACAGATCATATTGCGACATACATGCAACCAACAAGGACTACCAATGACACCAGAAAAATTAGATTCTGAGCTCTTGCGTAGTCACAAATGCCCAATAGTAGACTTTGGCACCCAGGCATCCCTGACCTAGTCCAAGCACCCTAGTCCCAGATCATCCAACAATCACATATTTTACAGATCACAATGCAAGATTTTTCCCTTCTTATTCATCAATATTATAGACCATATCAGCTCCAGGAATAACATGAATCAACTAAGTCATTTTTCCTTCTCTTACACTTAGGGTTTCATATTTATCTAGCTTACTGCTTGTGTCAAATTTATACTTTAGCATTTATTTATCATATGTGACTTTGCAATTAGGGTTTAACATAAATATATTTTTGTTAAATCATTTGGTAAACCCATCGTTCAAATCCCACCTTATTTCTAGGGTTTTCTTCTTATGCGAGTTACCTGTAGTGGTAATTTTGGGTCTTTTGAGCATATAGAACTTCCTCCATTTAACCCTAGGGTTTCTAAATCAATGGATGGAATTTATAATCCCTTTTATAACTCAAGGAATGTTTGTCTCCAAGACATTGAAACATTTGATAGTGAACAATCATATAATGAGGATATCAATGTTGATCAAGAACAATTAGACAAGCTTACTAATTTTTGTCAAGCTTTGCGTGACAATCCTTCATATATTCTGCATATCCTCCATGCTTTATTGACTGCTAAAAACTCTCGAGAAGCTACTTTCATACCCCTTATAGGTTCTTCCTCAATTTTCATGGCTTCCACTCAACCCCTTCCTATTCCTACCTACATTCCCGCTATTACCGCTCCGATCACTCACCCTAATGCTTTTATTGCACAACTTGGCTCTTCTTCAAAAACTCCTAATTTAACTTCTTTATATCAGGATCTACAAACTTAAGTTCATCAAATTCAAGTAGCTACTTCATGTCCATCTCCATCTCTTGATTCCATCTTACTCCTCGACACTCCTTTCACACTTACCATTTCCACTTATGCACTTCCTCCAAACTTTTTCACTCCTAAGTTTCCCACCTTCAATGTCAATGATGACCCTCAAGAGCATCTCCGAGATTTTCATGTGACATGTCTAGATTATGTAGATGATCATATATTATGAGCTAAGCTATTTCCATGGATTCTCCAAGAATATGTTATACATTGGTTCTATGATCTACATGTTCATTCGGTAACATCATTTACACATTTAATTAATGATTTTCTCACACATTTTTCCATCAATATCAGTTCTAAAATATCATATTCTCAACTTGCACAAATCAAACAAGGATCTAATGAGTATCTAGCAAACTATGTATTACTCTATAAGAACAATTTAACTAAGATGACCAATGTACTCACAGATTTTGAATTGTAACATATTTTTGTTCAAAGTATTTTATATCCATTACAAGAGAGTGTTATCTTTGAAACCTCTCCATCATTTGATCAACTATAGCATACACTTAAGTAATTCGAAAGAAAACTCTTATCTATGGGAAAAATCAAATATCATGATTAGGCTTCATCTTCTAATTGGTTTAAAAGAAAATCTACTTTCAAGCCATCTCTTAAGCACACCAAAGAAAAATATACTGTTAATGTTGTTTCTAATCCTGAAAATATTCAATGGCAACCTCCAAGGCATACATTTACAAAATTTCCTTATGCTCCTCATCTTCTATTGCCGCAACTTATTGAAAGCAATCTTATTACTCTCCCACTAGCATTGAATCTTGGTCCATCTTGCCCTAAAGGCCACAAATACAAAAAAAATGATAGGTGTGAGTATCATTAATGCATTGGGCATTAATTGATCGATGTTTCAAACTTAGGCATCTTATTCAAGATCTTATCGACAATGATGCAATCAAGCTCCTTGAGACTTTGGCATCAAAGCTAGTCAATGACAACTAGAATCTCAAAATATTTAAAGATCCATTGCCCAAGCATGATAAACAAGCTGTTGAATCTTCAGCTAATCATACATATTATGTTATGCCACCTCCTTCATTGGGTTCTCTTTATTTTCTAGTTTCTCACACTAATGTATTTCCACCACTGATTACATTATTTGATCACAATTATCATGTTACATTTTATTCTAATACACTACACATCAATTCTTCTATCAGATCTTATACTTTTAACAACACAATGATCAATACATTGACTCCTATTAGTGTGTTCTCACTTGCACTCCTTGTCATTATCAATTATCCTCGCTCTCAAATTTCATATCTAATTCCCAAATTTTATAGTTACATCAAGCTTCTAGTGAAAATTGGGCCTCTCACCATGCTTTTTCCATTCATTATCTAACCTTCAATTGAAGGCTATGATATGCTCTTAGGTCTTCCTTGGCTCTGTGCCAGTCAAGCTCTATTTTCCATGAACCAATTGTGTCTCAAATTCATTCACAATAATCAAGTTGTCACTCTCAAAGGTGTTCCACCATCCACATCGTTGCCTTTACCACCTCTCGAGGATGTCCTCTAACTAGATACAACATATAGGCCCCCTGGGCCTCTCAAATCTAAGACATCATTTGCACCGAGTTCACATATTCACACACAACCTACTTGTCATCATCAGTCTTCTAGTCCATCTTCTTGGCCTAAGTCCCCTACTTAGACAACCCTTTCACATAAGGTTTCACCACCTCCTTGGTCCACTTCACATAGGTTATCATCACCTCTTAGGTCTACTTCACATAGGTGCTCATCATCTCCTCAGTGTCCTTCACATAAGTGCTCATCACCTCCTAGGATTCCTTCACACATACATCATCAGTCTCATACACCACCAATATTAGAGCATGGTCACACACCTTTATCTCCTTAGACATCAGGTGGATGACCCTTTCCCTTAACTTTTGTTGGATAGCTCAATCATCATCATACACTTGGGGGGCATCATGGTTACTTCTCTCCCTCCCTAACAACATCAAGTATCTACCATTTCTACTCTTACGCTCTATGATTCATACTTTATTTCTCCACGTATCATTACACAACTTTATACACTTTGTATCATCATTACCCTATGATGCACTCTTGTGATAAGGTTCACACTTGAATTTTGATGGTATATTACATCCATGAACCTCACACATTACACATTGCATGCTCTGTGCTTCATGATACACCTTTCTAACATTCCATTCTCACACATCATACTACCCTATGACACACTCTAGTTCCACGGTTCATACTCGACTGCTGAGGGTTCAAATATGAAATGAAACTCACCTCTTTTACGCTTTATGCTCTACGATTTGGGATCTAACCTTATAACATACATTTTCAAACCATTTCCCGGTGACACATTCTTATTCTATGGTTCATTATTGATTGTTAAGGCATATTTTATAAATGAACATAATTTCGCACACATTTTTTGGGGGGCATGCTACTCCTATCCCACTCATATTGCATATCATTCCATCGAACTCCATCACATACATGACATATTGCATATCTTGGTTGCACTTATTCTTTTTTTCCTATACTAGTTACATGTTGCACTTCACTTACTATGTTAGCCAGATATTTAGTATGTCATTATATTTATCATATACACATGCACATTCAATGGTTCTCTAGTTGTGAATGGAGATTTCTTACAGATATTTACACATAACAATGATGCTTGGAACTATACCTCTTACCAGTCCCACCGAGGCTCCTGGGTGCATCTACAATTTTCTACTCTTACACATCACAAGTGTTATTGTTTCATTATTTACTACTTGCTATTATAAATAACACACTACTTTCCATTTATCTATACATGATTTGACATACTTTTTATCTTTCTAATAGGCTAACGGGTGCTTCATGTGCAACATTTTATTTGCAGTGACTATTTGTTACCATGATTGTCTGGTAATTTTCTTGACATTGTTTGCCATTGCTTTCTACTTGTATCCTATTGTTTACAAGATATGTCCTATGTCTTGTCTGATCACTACTTGTATGATTTTGGCCACTTCATCCATTATTGTCTTATGAAATTGTGAGTGATATCCCATGTCTGAAACCCACTTTTCACCATCCATCTTATATTCACACGTGTTTATTACATTGTTTTTTATTACCTACTTACTACTTTTCTACTAACACATGCATCTAGCCACTTTGTTTTCATGTGCATTAGTTTCTACCATGTAAATATAGTCCCCCTTGTAGGGACACAATTTCAGACCATCATCTGGTCCTCTCCTTTGAGTCACATCCTCCTAGCGACGTCGCATGACACCACTAAATGATGGGAGGAATACATTGGGTGAGTCAGTCACCCCCATTTACACATACTTCAGAGCTTCAGTACATGATCTGCGCATTATAAGAACATAACAGAGTTATATAGTCACAGAAATGACCTAGAATTTTGACTTGGGTCCTTAGTTCAGCACATACTCTAGCTCCCAGATACAAACACTAGCGCTTGGGCACTTCTGGCCTCTCCTGGGAACCTATGTCCTAAGGGAAACTACAAATAATTTATCATATCAACACAGTTCATAGCACTTGATAGAGTAGTTTTCATAGTACAAACACGATCCTCTAGAAATTAGAATGCATTCTATCCCCATTTCTATTCGGAACTAACACAGTACAACTTGGGATAACAAAAATCACACCATTTGCAGTGGCGTATAATTCAGGAAGTAGTCATAGAAGGAGAGTAACATTATACCTCTCTCCCCAATACTCTTATATTGTGGCGTCAAATCACCTAAAAAACTTATACTTGTCATGATATCGCCCAAAAAGCTCGTTCTTGGCATGAGATCACCCAAAAAACTTGCTCTTAGCGTGAGATCTCCCAAAAAATCACTCTTCTACAACATTTCCAGGACATTTTATATCCTTTTACACTCATGATCATCAGATGCATACTTTGCTTTTACTACTTTTTCACATTTGCATACTTTCACATGATTTTACTGAGTTTTCATAATACACGACTTTGACTACTCTTTTTCTCTTCTTTTGCAGGTTCATCCTTAATATGCAACAAGAATGTTGACAATGAATACTTGAAAAATATATTTTGCATAGAAGCTTTACATAGAAACAAGACAGTGCTTTGTGTATTTTATTAATATCAAAATAAAGCATTACAAACAAATGAGAGAGCTGCAATATTTATAGATATTGGACAAATTCTATCTCATCCACAATATATGGAAACAAATCACATAATCTGAGAAAATATGCAGGAATAGCATATTTCCCCTAACTGCCCCTATTGCTCCTCATGGAAATCATCTAGCAAAAAAATATGCAAGATAGAACATGATCCCACAAATATAGGGATGAGAACACTATCACTTAGTTAACTAAAAACTAAGGATAACTGATACCTATTGACATAATTTTAAAGTATTTAAATTAAATACTTTAACCTATTACATTTATTCAAATATCAACTAATGATGAATTAAGCTAAGTTTTATTCCTAACATCCCCCCCCCCTTAATTCAACATGGTCTCAAGTGAACAAGAGAGAAATTCTCTAAAACCCTCAAATTTACCTTGAGCAAGTGACTTTGTGAAGACATCTGCACGTTGCATATTTGTTGGGCAATATTGGATTTGAATGTTGTTGTTCTGAACATGTTTGCAAATGAAATTTACCTGCACCTCAATGTGTTTGGTGTGCTCATGAAATATTGGATTCCGAACAAGTTTTACTACTCCTTCGTTATCAACATGTAGGATAGTTGGATATTTCTGTGGTATTCCCAATCCTTCAAGTATACATCGGAGAAATATCACTTCATAGATAGCTCCACATGATGCATGATATTATGATTATGTGGAGGATATTGAAACATAAGTTTGCTTCTTACTCCCCCATGATATCAGTCCAGATCCCAAAAAGAAAAAAAATCTTGAAGTGGATTTCCTATCATCTATGTTTCTTGCATTATTTGAATTTGAATATCCTGTCAAGAAGAAGTTATATTATTCTTCTTGTATTCTAGGCCACAGTCTATAGTTCCTTTGATGTACCTCAGTATCCACTTTTTTGCTTTCCAGTGAGAAACCCTTGGTTCTTGCATGAACCATGAAATATAGTTGACTACATAGTTGATATCCGACCTAGTGTAAGTCAAGTAGATGAGACTCCTGATCAATTGCCGATAGAGAGTTGCATTTACTTGTGGTTATGGATCTGTTCAAGACAGTTGAAGTCTTGTATCGATAGGTGTGAAAAATGGCTTACAATCCATCATATTGAATTTCTCGAGTGTTGTCTTAGCGTATTTCAATTGTGACACAAAGATATGATTTTATCTTTGCCAAACTTCAAGTCCAAGACAATAATGCAGAATCTTGAGATCGGTCATGTCAAATGATCATGTTAGATATTTATTTGTTGACTCAATCATCCTCACTGATCCTCTAGTGATGACTAGATCATCAACATATACTACAACAATCACTATCTCCCCCCTTGATTTTTGAGATAGATATTAGGATCGTATGAAATCCTGTTGAATCCATGTTGCATGAGATGCTCGTTGATTTTTATGTACCACACCCTAGGAGACTGTTTTAGACCATATAGTGATTTTATGAGTTTACATACCTTTTCCTCTTTACCTAGTATGAAAAAACCTTCTGGTTGAGTCATGTAAACTTCTTCTTGTAAATCACCATTAAGAAAGACACTTTTCTCATCCATTTGGTGTATTTTCCAACCAAATTGTGCAACTAGAGAAAATATTAACCTAATTTTTTTTATCTTAGTTGTGGGAGAAAAATTCTCCTCATAGTCAATGCCTTATTTTGGAGCATATCCCTTAGCAACTAGTCTATCCTTGTGTTTATCAATTTTTTTGTCTGCTTTGTACTTCATTTTGAAGATCCATTTGCATCCAATCAAATTTTTCCCTGGTGGAAGATTTGTAAGTTTCCATGTATTATTTTTCAAAAGTGACTTATATTCTGTATCCATAACATCTTTCCAAGGTTTAGACTGTAGGGCGTCTGAAACTGTGGATGGCTCAGTAGTTTCAAAAAATTTACCCATTAAGGCCAAATTGACCTCATTTCGAGCCATACTGCGAGTCCTCATTCCAGTGGTAGATGTGTCGAGGGAACTATCCAAATTTTCATCTCTCATCATACTTGTATTTAATCTAGGCATACTTTTAGTAGTTCCCATGGGAGGTTGAATTTCACCATCTTTCCCATCATCGCTATCATTATCAAAGTGATTACCATCCTCTGTTTTCAATGTAGGGCTAGTTTTTTCATCACGTGATTGTATGGAAGGAACATCTGCTTCTTTCTTCTCAACAAACTCAACATCTTGAATAGTGTATACCCTCCTTGTTCTTAGATCCATAAGTCCGTAGCCAAGTGCTTCATCACTGTATCCCAAGAAGATAAGTTTTTTTGATTTCATATCAAGATTAGTTCTTTGTTTCTTAGGAATGTGCATACTCGTTTTACTTCCAAAAACTCTAAGGTGTGAAATAGATGGCTTACTCCCTGACCATGCTTCCTGTGGTGTTACTCCATCAGGAGCTGCAGTGGGAACTCTGTTTAGTAAATAGACTTCCATTTTAGCTACTTTGGCCCAAAATGCTTTTGATAAACTTGCATCATCAATCATACATCGCACCGTATCCATGATAATATGATTTTTCCTTTTAACAACACCATTTTGTTATGGTGTGTGAGGAGGAGCCACTTGATGATGAATCCCATGTGTTTACAAAAAATCGTTGAACTCATTGCTGATGTATTCTCTCCCTCAATCTAAGCGGAGTGTTTTTATTTTCCTACCAGAATCTATTTCAACAAGGGCTTGGAACTTCTTAAAAGTTTAAAAAGCTTGGTATTTTGTTTGAAGACAATATATCCACATTTTTCTTGAAAAATCATCAATAAAGAGCATGAAATATTAAAACCCAAAGTGATTAGGTCTCATTGGTCCGCACAGATCGGTATGCACCAAGTCAAGTTTTTCATTAGCTTGAAATGTACTATGTTTGAATGGTGCTCTATGTTTTTTTCCTACCAAACAATGTTGAAATTTATCTGTACCCTTTTTTAAAATCCAAAATTGACATGTCCAAGTCTTTGATGCCATAGTTGAGCTGATGATGTATCCTTGGCTACAAGTGCTTGATCATTTCATTGAACAAAATCCAACTGAAACATTCTTCCCACATTTTAAGCTTTTGTAACAATTTTCGAGCTTCGTGACTTATCTTGAATTAGGCACATCTTTTTACCGCCTTTACAATCAAAGTCAATTTTGAGATTGTGATATAATAATTGACTTACGGATAATAGATTTTTTTGTTAAACCAAGGACATAAAGAACATTTGTAATTTTACAATTATGTTGCCCATGTGGTAGTGAAAGGGAGCCAATGCCTTCAACACTGTAAGATGTATCATCACCCAAAGAGACATGATTTTTGGTGGGCATTTTACTCATTGTGAAGAACTAATATTTCTTTCCTGTCATGTGTCAAGTTACACCAGAGTTGACATACCAAATTTGATTTGTAGAATTGGATGATTCATTTGACTGTGCAGAATATAGGAAGTCATCATCATCAAATTTATCTTCTTGTTCATCTACATTTCCTTGTTGAGTTGGTTTCTTCTTCTACTTTTGATTATTTTGTCCTTGTTTACTCTGTTGTTGGCCAGATTTTGTTTGTTGGTAATTAATATTTTTACCACTTGATGATCCTTATTAGAATGTGTTGTACCAACAATTTTTTAACTCATTTCCTTTTCAACCACAAATAAGACATTTTTATTGGTCCTTTTGGCCTTGTTGAGTATTACCTTGCTTCTGAGGCTATTTACTAGACTTAGCCTATTTTTTTCCTTTTTGATTAGAAGCAAGTGCCTACTCTTCAGTTTCAGTAGTTGAGTGAATATCTTCCTCTTGTTGTAGCATACTCACTAACTCTTCAAAAGTTGTTGTTTGAACAGTTATGTTTAATGTGGTCAAAAAAATCCTATAAGAAGGAGGAAGAGCTCTCAATACTATAGGCATGAGTGATGTGTCAGTTACTTCTTCTTCCAAAGCTCGAAGTGAAGCACACAAAGTTGCTACTATTCTAAAAAACATTTACACTTTCTTAGTTGGTTGCATTTTCAAGTTCATTAGTTGACTCTAGAGATGAAGTATCGTGTTCTTATTTTTGGACACATATATTGTTTTCAACTTGTCCCAAGATTCTTTGCTGTTGTGGTCTCACAAATATGAGGTTGTGCCTCATTTGAAACACTAAACAAGATTATTAACTTTGCTTTTTGATTTGTGTGATCAAATGTAGCTTATTGTGTAACATCTGTTGCAGATCTTGTTAATGTACCAGAAACAACATAACATAGATTTTCAAAATCAAGTTGTGCACGAATTTTTGTTTTCTATGCTGGATAATTATCAAAATGCAAAAGTTGAGAATCTGGCAAAAAGAATTTTGGTGCTGTAATTGCGGCCATTGTGAAAAGTGATAAATAGGAGAAGAAAAAATTTAACACTTTTTCCCCCTTAACATGCACACACCCCCCCCCCCCCCCCAAAAAAAATATTTTATTTATTTTGGGCTCCTTTTCGGCCGTGTACAATGAATTTTTGGCACTATTGGCCATGTTACAAATTTGTCTTTGTTACCGATTAAATATAAAATGGCTCTCTTGGTTGATTTGAAAAATTAAATAAATTTTTGGAGTCTTTGGCCTCTTTTAAAATACAAACAATCTCTAATTTGTTCAATTTTAACAAAACAAATATTATTAAAAGATGGACCAAGACGTAGAGATAAAAAACCATACACTTAAAAAAAACAACACCCTAATCCGAGGTACCAGTTGAAATTTATGACTTGTTTAAATTCTGATTTCAATATCTTTCCAAGCCCCTTTCCAAAATGGATTTTTTTCTATCCTTTTAATGTATTTTTTTTGTTAATAAGCACATTTACAAACTATCTATGTATACCATTGTTTTCTCCTCCGCCTTCAATATATCCGCCGTTTTCCTTTCTTTTATTGAATTCCTGAGATTTATTTCATGTTTTGGCTATTTTTTATTATTTATGCAGATTAGAGTTTGAGATGTTTGGAGGCTTTGCTGCTCGCCTTTGTATTTTGCAGGGTCTGCTTGGAGTATGGGCATCCACTTCTTTCAGGAGAAGCTCCAACCAATCTACACACCCAACTTGATTTAGAGGTTGGTTTGCAAATAGGATCACTCGTTTTCTTCCTTCACTTGGATATAGTCACTCAACTTGCCCTAGATTCTGATTAACTCGCCACATCCATTAAAATATAAAGCACAAAGAAGGATAAGTTATGTGGGGAGCTTCAAAATATCGGGTCCCCATAATACAAAAATATTGTATATCTTGTTTTAAAAATGCTTCCAATTTTTAAAAATTACAGGTACAGGTAATTTTTTTTATAAAAAATACCAGAGAATGAAACAATGTCACCTCATTCAACAGAGTTGCATCCAGGTCTGCAAGGGCCTATGATTGCACTGCAGGTGTTCTTCAACTATAAATCAATCCATGAATCGGGGTGTGGATTCAGGTAGGGGCTGTGAAATGGCTGAGGGCATCTATGGATCCTACTAGCTCTGTAATTTCTCCAGATCTCCCTAAAAAATTCCTACACTTTTCCCTGGATCAAAATGCTGCTCTGATACCAAATCTTGATAGTGAATACTTGAAAAAAATATTTCACACAGAAAAAAGAAAATGCTTGTGTATTTTATTAATATCAAAATCAAGTATTACAAACAAATGAGAGAGCTACAATATTTATAGATATTGGAAAACTTCTATCTCATCCACAATATATGAAAAAAAATCACCTAATCTAAGCAAATATGCAGAAATAACATATTTCCCCTAACTGCTCCTATTGTCCTTCATGGAAATCATCCGGGAACAAACTATGCAAGATAGAACATGATCCCACAAACATAGGGATGAGAACACTATCACTTAGTTAACTAAAAACTAAGGATAACTAATACCTATTGACACAAGTTTAAAGTATTTAAATTAAATAATTTAACTTATTACATTTATTCAAATATCAACTAATGATGAATTAAGATAAGTTTTATTCCTAACAAATAAGTGGCCCTAAATTAAGCACAACAATGTGTACAATAAAATACGCTTCACCCGTAGGGTCACTTCCTTCTTTCTTAGCTCCCACGCTTCATTTTTATCACTTCATGCTTTCACTTGTATCTTTGGCACGCTATCGCCATCATACTCTACATGGTTATCAGGTACACATCTCTTATCTACTTTATGTTATCAAGTATTCACTCAACAACATAAAGTGGGGGAAAATTTAGACACAAATTCACACACTTGGGTACATTTCTAGGTCCATAAGCACATACTTGCATTCATATGATTCCTAAATAATAAAACTAATAATGGACAACTACCTTTGGCATCTTTTCTTTGGTTCTTACCTTCTTTTGGTCATTTACACCCTATAACCCAGTTGATGCTTTACTTGTTTATCTTTTATGACTCTGGACACCAGCACCCAGCTAGAACATCAAGGCCCAAACACCCTCTTCCCCCCTGGGTGCCCCTGACCTCTTTCTATCTTACTCCCTCTTTTTAGGCCTCTTTCATCTTTTGGGCATGTTCTTTTCTTATGGGTCGGCCTTCCAGTTGTCAATTAAAAAATTCAACCAAGGGAATCATATAAATACAAAGCTATGTGACCAAAATAAAGGACCAAGCTCTAAGCATCTATTATCATTACTTAAGGTTACATCCAAAGGTGTCTAAGAGCATCAAAGGAATCCATCTAGTATCCATTCAAGGGATAAGGGACTACATTTTCTACATACACTTCATAGGAAGGGGAAGTTCATTTTTCCATCCATACATCTATTTACATTTGTACATCTAACTATCTCTTGCTATCAAGCACACTTTCACAAGGGCTTCTTAGGGAATAATTCTTTCACACACACATAAGAACTACATGGAGTTTGAGATGTAGTGTAACTCTCAGTCGTAAGTTTACTTAGTTAGGTGACTTTCGGGGTTAGTCTGAATCCCCATATTACATCTTTCTTTTTTGGGGATTTGATGTAGTGTGAGGGCTTTGTAGGTGAACATCTCTTTGCAAGTTACAAGCACACTCAACGATCATATTGTGACATACAAGCGACCAACAAAAACTACCAACGACACTAGAAAAATCATATTCCGAGCTCCTGCACATCCATGGGATCCCAATAGTAGACTCTAGTGCCCAAGCGCCCTTGAACCAGTCTAGGAGCCCTAGTTTAGGCTCATTTTACAATTCCAAATTTTATAGAGCACAATGATGACAGTCTGCCCTTTCTATTCATCAATCTTCCAGACTAGATCAATTCTAGGAATAACGTGAATCAACTAAATCATTCTTCCTTATCTTGCAGTTAGGGTTTCATATTTATCTAGCTTATTACTTGTGTCAAATATGTAATTTAGTATTTAATTATCATACCCAACTCTGTAATTAAGGTTTAACATAAATATATATTTTAGAATCACTTAGAACATTTATGAACACTCCCTTTAAAGTGAACTGGGGACGTTTGTGAGAGAAATGCTTGATTTGTGCAAATGGAAGACGTAAAGAAACTAATATTTATTCAAGATTAGAAAGAATTGAAACAGATGGATGTAAAGGATCCATTTTGATGTGTTGAGGAGATGTAAATCTTGGAAAGGCTCCATGTTATAAGCTTCATAAACAAGGAAAACAAATTCTTTTTTGAGAAGACACTATTGCACGTGAAGTCAATGCAACATAAGCATTTTTTGTTATAGCTATGAAATGTGTCATGTTAAAGATAAAATAAATTTGTCTACAAATACGACATGTATGGATCGGTGTGTCTTTTATTCGAGAATGAAACTGAGCTATGCATCTAGATGATTTTGATGTTTTTTGTGGTTGTTTGCATAATATAGATTTCAAACATTGAAGGGATAATGAGAATGTTGATGCTATTTTTTAGTTTGCAACCTTTGATGTATTTTTTTCAAGTTTGGTTCTTATTTATTGGTCAAGTGAATGGCTAGAGTTAACATTCGTTTTTTTACTTGTGCATGTGTCTATTCTTTGCAAGTTCCTTAAAGCTTGAAGTGAATAAAAATCATCTTATTTATTCATGGAGAGATGGTTTTTCATTACCATGTTCACTATCAATCCCTCCTAAGTGGAAATGCCTGGAATGTTTTGTATTAGAGATTCATTAAGCAAGTGTTGTAGAAAGCACAAGGTTTTTTTGTTTCCACGAATGCAGAAACTACAAAACAATTGAGCAGTATAGCGGCAGAGACATTGAATGTTGAATTTATTTGAGTAAAATTGACAAAGATAACCAAACAGAGTACCATCGTAGAAGTTGTTGTCTTTTACAAATATGTGGAAACCAAATTGAACAAGTTGATTTAAAGTGTGTAAGGAATATGATGGAATATGTGTGGGGGAAGACATGACAGAAGTTTGTGTGCGTGACAGAGCATAGTGAATGTTTTTTTTGCCAAAATAATGGCTCATAATGACCGCATAAGGGTTTTGAATCATGGAAAAGAATACAGTAAGGAATTTTATGGAAGCTTGCATCAAAGCAAAGATAATTGTTTCCCCTAGTTTCTAGCTCGATCCATATTAGTATGTCAAGCCATCTATAAATCCATTGCATGTAAAAGTTGTCCCCCCATATGCCATGTTCTCTATTTTCATGAAGGGAAGTTCTGTAGAATGTTTCATTCAATCTAAATATGTTTAAGAATCATGAAATCTATGAAAATTATACAAAGCCTTTGGATCTAATTCTAGTTGGAACAATCTCAAACCATCAACATTTTCTTGAATCAATAAAGCTTGAAAGTGTTCCACCATACACACTCGTAGTTCAATAGAGGTCTATCGAAAATGCAATAAAACAAAAAGACTATCAAAAAAATAGTCCCCAACATTATATTTGAATGCAAGGTCTTGGAAAAGGTGTAAGCACCTCAACACAATGACTATGCACTGGGAAGGTTGTTTTGTGGGTGTATAGTGCTCTACATCTACATTTGTAAAAACATGGGAGATTTTAAATGGATGTTGTTTTTTGTTGAATGACATTTTTCATAAATAATGTTTAGCAAACATCATCATGCACATGAATCAAATATAAAAATAAGATTATTATAAATACCTTTTATAGAAGAGTGCCAACAATAGAAGCACTGAGAAGGTAGATTATGTCTTTGTATTATTGAAAAGACCTACAACATAAAAGAAGGAAGTATATGTAAAATATAAAATATGACATTTAATAAATGAATTTTTTAGTAGTACGTTATATGTATACATAACCATAAGAGAAACCTAAAGTTTTTTTCACAAAGATAATGCTTGTTTCACATAGAAAGGGATAAAAGTTTTTATCATTTTTTTTCATGTGACTATATAATATCATAAATGTGAGTTAATTCATATAGATAGATGTCTAGAATAGACCACCGGAGGAGGAAAATGTAGGAAATACACTCTGACTACTTTACCATCTTATTCAATCTTGATATTACTGATTAATATAATAGAAGATCAAAAACTAACTGATCTATAATAGGTTTGGTCCTTCATAGCTTCCCTACAATGATTTCCATTATGAGAGTCTTATCTTGTGTATACGTATACCTATGGCTAATCCTTTTTTAACAGTGACAGGGTTACCACCGCAATGAAACAATATCAATTGCTCTCATAGGAGTTGGTATAATTAAATATGTAAAAACTATAAGGAGATACTAATGATTAACAAAGACCATTGCTTGAAAGAAAATTTGTTGGAAAATGCTATCATCCACAACTTAATATCACGGTTGGGGTTATTACCCTGATTTTTAATCCCAGGTATTTTTTGAAAAAAATAGCATGGTTACTATTTAGGAGGAAGATTTCTCATGGTTTCTGGAGAGGGTTTGAAAGTTTGCAGCACTCATTTAGAAGTTTTATTGGTACATGGCGACAATGACAAATATTGACATGGGGTAAAATTTCAAACTACGACAATGCTTATAAACACTAATAGAAGAGCTGGAATATGATAACCATGGGACCAATTCACTCCAAAAGGTTCATAAATATTTAGATCTAGCATAATATATAATGACATGTGGGACCATACTACTATTTTATTATGCCAATAGGCATTCGTAAAGTGGCATATGGGGGATTGCTGGAAGGCTTTACATGTCTGTGAGTGTGTTCAATTTTAATTATGACTTGAAAGTTGTGGAAATATTTTTAGTGCAACACGCATTTGTGTATCTAGATCGACATTAACTGTCACTACTCAGTGGAAAACATTTTGGTTAGCATCACTAAACATCAATTACCCCTACTCCTACAGGGCTCCCTATACAAATCAGAGTTAGTTTTTCATGAAACATACTACACAGGGTGCCCTTTTATACACAATATATGAGACATAGACCTGTTGTTTGGTGATCACTGGAAGGTGAAGATGGATGTGGTGAGGTAAATAAGTCTACCCATGTCTTGTATATCTAATTTAATAGATTTTGGGTTCAGTCCGTATTAGCTCCTGTTGCGGTAAAGAGCTTAAATATAAACCCTAATATAGGGTGAAAATACTATCGATATAATACAACAACCCTATTACAGGGTGAACATAACATCAATCAAATTAATAAATCCTTCTACATGGTACCAAAATATCGATGAAAGCAAGCTAATCCTGCCACATGTCATGGCTACTCGTTAAGTAGTATTTTTTCTACACCTGCTTGTGTTTCATGCCTTGAAGTTCATATGTTCTTCCCATCAAGTATGCCATCATTTTGGTATATGATTCAATCATACAACCTTTTTTCTCTGGTATTAAGAGGATAGGTTCAACCCATGGTCTCCCTAAAAAAACAACTAGTTTCTCAAGGTTTCCAAAGTTAGGTTTGTATGAGGGGGCTGGAATGGAGGGGATATTTCTATGCTCATGCTTCCATAGCTTAGTCTTCTAATGAAGAGCTAGATGTAGATGAAATTTTAATAGAAAGTAGTAAGGAAGACAATTGGGAGGGTAAGGTGAAGGTGATATCATCTAGGGGAGAGCAAAGTAGTGAAAAATCATATTTGCTAAATCATATCTCTAGTTCTCTTCTTGATTTCTATGGCAGGTGTATCGATGGTGTGTGGATGCATATATGAAAAAGTAGTGAGTGCATGTATGTCCTACTAAAATTTGAGGGACTTGGTAGTTTTGTATACAATTTGTTCCAATAGGCCAATTTAATTTGAGTGGGACACCAAACATTTCCATTTTTTCTTAATAAGAACTTTGAAACCATTGGAATTGGAAGGATTTTGTGACTCTACTTTTTCATTGGATTGTGTTGTAAAATTTTTATTCTAGCTAGTATTTATAGTGGCTACCTTGGAAAAATTCGTGGGAAGTCAAACAATCATCTTTGCAACATTTTCTATAATCAATCAATGTTCTGTATTGAGTTATTTCCCTCAGTTGATAGTTGTGCACACCTTAAACAAAATATATGGGTAGATATACATTCTAGAAGTAAATTGGATTCTCATGTGCCTCTACTTGACAATCACCATTGGCTTCAAATATACAAATATGATCGGTCATGCTTATGGTGTTTCCCTATATCCTTTACACTTCTAGTTCATACTATGGACATGATAATCATTTTCATCAAACTAAATTTCCTGATTGATTCAAAAGTCTTGTGGTGACAACAATTATGTTTGCAATAAATTTTAGACAAAAAATAATGCACTTGGGTACATTTTTAGGTCATAATCACATATTACTATTCATATTATTCTTAAGCAAGAAAACTAGTAATTGCCAACTATCTTTGGCCTATTTTCTTTGGTTTTGGTTTTCTTTCTGGTCTTTTACATCCTATGGCCCATTCTAAACTTCATTGCATTATCTTTCATGACTATGAACACTAGAACCCAACCAAGACACCAATGCCCAGGCATCCTCATCTCTTCTAGGTGCCCCTGACCTCTTTCTATCTTATTTGCTCTTTTTGGGCTTATTTTATCTTTTGGGAATCTTATTTTCTTATGGGTCGGCCTTTTAGTTATCAATTACAAAATTCAAATAAGGGAATAATATAAATACAAAGCTATGTGACCAAAATAAATGACCAAACTCTAAGCATCTATTATCACCACCTAAGGTTACATCGAAAGGAATTCTAAGAGTATCAAAGACATCCATCTAGCACTCACATAATGGATAAGGGACTGCATTTTCTGCATACACGCATAGGAGGGGAAGTTCATTTTTCCATCGACACATCTATTTACATTAGTACATCTAGTTATCGCTTGCTATCAAGTGCATTTGCACAAGGGATTCATAGGGAACAATTTCTACACACACGTATAAGAACTACATGGAGTCTGAGATGTAGTGCAACGATTGGTCATAAGTTCACTCGGTCAGGTGACTGCCATGGTCAGTACAATTCCCCATATTACATATTTTATTTTTTAGATTTGATTTAGTTTGAGGGTTTTATAGGTGAAAATATCTTTATAGGTTACAAGTGTCTCCAATGATCAAAGTGCAACATAAAGGCAAGCAACAATGAATATTGGTGATACCCTTATAACCCAGAAAAATTAAGTATATGAGAAATTTCCCAGACACGAGAGGAAACATTGGGTCACCAGAGCCTAGGAACTCCTATCCTTCCATGGGAGCTCATGTTTGACCTCATTCCTGCATCCCATACTTTACCCTGAGCATTTGTGACACTCTACTTAGCTTATTTAGTAGTTTTCCCAGTCTGCACCTATCCCAGATCAAACATTAATCAACTAAGTTATTATTTCCTCTCTTTCACTTAGGGTTTCAATATCTACTTTGTTTATTTCTTATGTCATATATATCGTAACAGTTCTATATTTTTGCACATCAGTTACTCTGTAGTTTAGATTTAATATTTCATATTTTATTAAATCACAACTTGTTTGATGAATTTGGTGATAATCGTGGTATGACAGAGGACCATATTTCAAGTAGGAGTCTTTTTCATATTTTTGGGTCTATTGAATTACTCTACATCTCTTCATGCCTAATAAAATTTCTAGAAATGGCTGGGTTCCTCTAGTAATATCCGTAATTATCATGGCTATTATGTACATTTGACATTATGGAACTTCAAAGAAGCATGAATTTGACTTGCAAAATAAGGTCTCAATGGAGAGAATTTTGAGTATTGGGCAGGATTTTGGGCTATTTCGTGAAAAATATTCTAGCCTTCCACAAAGTATTGGTTTTTATTTGTGTCAAGTCAGTTCAATCTCCCTATGTCCTAATAGAGGAACGATGTCTTATAGGCCGAATAGGCCCAAACAAAAAATGATATTCAGGTGCATTGTAAGATACAGTTACACAGATATCCACAAAAAAAATTATGATATTGTGAATCATTTAGTTATGAATATTGCATAATTTATAAAGAGGGAGAGTGAAGAGGAGAATGTTTCATGTATTGATAGAAATTACTTTTTGATGGAATGTCAGTTTTTGGCACATTGGAAGAATCATTAATGAAGATGGTTATTTCAGATGATCAAGAGGGAGATGTGCATTCTTCATATCACAGATCTCCTTTGGAGGCTCCTGTTGTTAGTGTTGTTCCTAGAAGGAAAAAGAAAGTAAGGTTTGAGTTTCCAAAAAGTCCTGAAATAAAATTTGGAGCAAGAAATGAGCTTATGGAGTTGGTTGAAGAAAAATATGTGGGAGTGGCTTACATATTGGGTCACTCTTATGTTAAGGTTAAGAAATCATCTTTCATACTGAAAAAATTGGTCAAAGAATTTGCATGGACTTTTCTAAGAAGGAATTGCAAGGGTCCTAGGGTGACCCTCAACATTCCTCACATATCCTTAATTGAAGTGGGTATGATCTACTATGTGTGAAAAAAAATTGTACTTTGGAAAACAACATTGCATTATATTAAATGTTACATGCCAGTTTCTACTTGAGCTGGCCCATTTACTTCAAACAAGATTATGAATACTTATACAAACACTTTTCATAGAAAATATGACATTAGCTTAGTTTAGCCTATTACTATTCGTAAGAAAACTTTCTTAAAATGAGGTTAGCATAAAAAAATCAATTACAACTAAACAATTACAATTTAAATAGCTAAGTAACACAGACTTACATCCCAACATTACACCAAGATTTTGTTCGTCAATCCCACATGTAACTCTAGAAAAATAATTGTTTACATGGGAATACCTTTAAAAAATCATCTTGAAATAAGCATTCCTCCAAATGTTTTACAATAATAGGTAGTCGTGGTTACCGATATGGTCACATATGCCATTGTAGAATTCAATATCTGAAATAAATAGTCATGAACATTGGTTAAATGTCATAAACGTTAGTTGATAATTAGAAAAAAATAAGTACTTATTTTCCTTAAGTTTTCACCTTAGCATAGATAAAGATTAATAAGTTGAAAATTAGAAAGAATATTCAACTCCATATCATTCTTAGATCCATAATAATAATGAAAACATGTAACATGATTCAAAACTGTAGCAAAACCTATGCTTATATGAGGCTTTCGCTAACTTATCATAATCATAATGGTAACTATATGTAGTGTTGCATACAGAACTGATTCAGAATATAATTATTAAAAACACTTGACAACAAAAGTGTTCAAGAGGGAATCATCGTGCTCCACCTATTATTGAAATAAAAAATAAAATAATCTTATGTGTGTGTAATAAAAACAACAACACAAGGATTTTGACCACACCCACTCTATTTAAAATAGGATAAATGGAGAAAACAGAGGGTTTGAACAGGATAACGGTTGTACGAGATAAGGAAAGTAATATATTTAAACTTCATAACATATTTGTATTCATTGAACACAGAAATAGAAAACAAATGTTAAGGGCCTAAAATATAGCTTCATTAATGTTATCTAATGTGTCCACAATAATGACAGAACAATTTGATGTTTATGAGGGACAAGCCATCAAAAAATTCTGTCGTAAATATAGAACTTCAATGTTTTGAATCTAAAAATGTTCCACTAGTATAAAATGCTCTAGGTTGTACCCATCTTCAAGAATTTTCTCTGTTATATGTTACTTTTAGTTTTGGATATGTCTCTGTATAAGTGATTTGCTGGAATAGCTATAGTGTTAATGTGATGTTCTATGGATATGCACATAATGTTATGATTTGGATAACATGAATGATAATGCATCCCAACATGAAATTAGATTCACTTGGGTGCTTGTTGATTAACTAAAATGTAAATATTCTAGTGTAATCTAATGTTATAGGAGAAGTAAAATAACTAAATAAATGAAAAAATAAAATACTGAAATGATACCCAAGAAAACTAAGCTAGAAAATATGAAACCCTAATGTGCAAGAAGGGGTAAGAATTCCTTAATTGATTCGATATTGTCACAAGAATGTGTCACAGTGAATACCAGGTGAATAGGAGGAGGAAACCGTCACACATTAGCCTGCGAAAGTGCAGATCTGAGCTATTTGGATAGACTGGGGTGCCTAGAGAGGGATAGGGGCATCTGTGGGTGCCCTGGTCTAAGATATGGGCACCCTGGTTTGCAGAAATGGCCAGGAAACCTCCTTTGGAGTATCGCTGAATGTTCACTTGTGTCTGATTCTTGTCGCGTGAATGTTGTTGTGTGATTGCCTAAGCATTGATAAAATTGCAATGGAAGAATCACCTCCTATGAAGTGTAATGTAGATGAACCAACCTTGTGTGCCTTGTTATGGAGCTAGATGGATGCAAATGTAGCTTTAGATGCCTTTGATGGATGTAACCTTAGGTGGTGATAATAAGTTCCTAGTGCTTGGTCCCTCATTATGGTCCCATAACTTTATATTTATATGGTTCTCTTATTCTAATTTTGTAATTAACCCTGAAAAGGTCGACCACCAAAAATATAGAAATATCAAATGGATAGAAAGTTCCCAAAAGGTGAGAGTAAAGTCTAAAGAGGATCAGGGTATCCCAGAGGGCACCAGGGCACCTGGGATGCCCTAGTTCTAGTTGGATGCCCTAGTCTGAAAAAAGGAAAAACACATAATGACAATACAAACTAGGAAAGTGTGGGTGCAAGATCAAAGTAACGACAAAAATCAAAGCAAAATGGCCAAAGACATGGGTTAATTATTACTCTTTTCACTTAAGAACCATATGAATATTAGTATGAGACTGGGACTAAATAATGACTCAAAATGCATGATTTTGTGTCTATATTTGCCCCCACTTTATGTTGGTGAGAAGAAATCTCGGTGACATAAAGTAGATAGATATGTGTACCTGATAATCTATGTAGAGTGATGTAGAATGCATGCCAAAGGACTAGACAAAGAGTGGAGTGATAAAAAATATGGAGCGTGGAGACTAAAGATGCAAAAAGTGTAAAAAGTGATGAAATTGAACCTAGGGCAAAACTACATTTGTAGATGCCAATGTGTGTAATGTACCTACATGGTTAGTATCATGTGTGTGATGTACTCACAATGTGTGTGTCGTTGATTGATTTTTTCCCATACGGATGGACCTACAAAAGAGAAGATGATCAAGTAGTCAAATACACATGTAAATGAGTAAAAACACATGTATATATGTAAAAAACATGTAAAGAAAATACAAAAAATGAAAAAGGAACATGTGCACCTGATCCATGATGAGAAAAAGGGGGGTAGAAAGGATCCTGTAAATGTCAATGAAATGCGAGTTTTTTGGGCTATCTCATGCCACTAGCCAAAGAAGTGTAGGGAGGAAAGTATGATGTTCCTCCAACCTGTAACTGCTACCTAAGAGTTTTGAAGAGATCTCTGTACTGGTTTGTTTTTTGGGCGATCCAACGCTACTTGCTGAAGAAGTGTAGGGAGGAAAGTTCGATGTTCCTCAAACCTGTAATTGCTCCCTTGAATGCTAAGGAAAATCTATCCTATAAAAGTTGTTGTGTATGGATTTTTGTAGACTGGTCTAAACTCACTCGTTATATAACCCACTATGTCATGGATGATAAATGAAAACTGAACTATATCGGTACTATGTTGTGTAGTGTGTAAACCTAATTGATGCCCCCCTATTTAGGGGCACATGCAACATTGTGAATAGGAGAATGCGGCCCCAAAATATGACCGACTGTGTATATTGAAACTCTTCCTTGTAGGGGGAAGGGAATGTGCTTGGTAAAGACTAAGGCACACACAAACAAGTGTTAGTACAAACAATCATGCATGAAGAAAACAAGTGTAAGCCAAACAAATAATGTGTAATCTAAAAAAAACACATAATGTAAACACCCAAGAAGATAATGTAGGTCACATAGAGTGGGTTGCAAATATGGGACACCACTCACAGTGTTGCAAGACACTCAAGGCCACAGTGGCCGCAAACACATAAGTGTGCATGTAAAACAAAGGGCATAGCCCACAAACAAGAACATGTAATAGCAGACAATATAACAAACAAGTATGGAAGCAAATATCCTTGTATATCAAATTTTGCAAATGAAGCACCCATTAGCATGTTAGAAATATAAATCATATGTTAAAGTGTGCATAAACCAAATTATTGTGCTATGAGAAAAAATGGAACAATAACACTTGTAGCATACAAATATGGATGCCCCCAAGAATCGTTGTGGGACTGGTAGTCAAACATCCATACTGCATGTAGTATCCTTGTATATCCTATGATCACAACTAGAAAGTAAGTGAAAACGCATGTGTGTATGATAATGATAATGACATACAAGATATCTATCTAGCATGTGTGTATGATAATGATAATGACATACAAGATATCTATCTAGCATGTGTTCTAAAGTGAACATGTGAGAGAAAGTGAAAGCAAGAGTAAATTCAACCATAAAATTTAATATGCTTTAGATGGATGGAATGGAATGCAAAGTGAATGATAGGAGCCACTTGCCCCCCGAGGGAATGGAATTATATGCAATGATATTCATTTAGTATGCCCATTCAGCAATCATGAATGAACCATAAACAAGAGTGCACCATTGAGAAATAGTCAAAATATGGGTTGTGTGTAATGTGCTGTGATGAGTGTGTAGTGATGAAATGCGACATAGAGATGAACTATGCGTGACTCTGTAGCCTAAACTTGTATCATGAAAATATTAATAAAAAGGAGTGGTGATGTAATCTAATGCGTATATCCCTTAATATAGGTATGTCGCATAAGAAAATATGGAATGATGAACATGCAATGATGATGATGTCCATTTGTGATGTATACCCTTAACAGTCCAGTATGGACTGTGAGACTAGAGTGCATCATTGGGTAGTGAGAGTAGTGCATAGAAGAGAATGTGTGAAATGTGGAATGTGTGTAGTAGGGTGTGTGGTGTGTGTAATGCAAGATGCATTATAAAATGTAAGGTGACATGTATGATGTGTGAAAATGTGCAATATGTAGTGAATATGGTGTCTTATGTGTAGAATGTGGATGATGTATGTAGGAAGACACATGATGTGTATATCCTGTAATGTAGTGTGTAATGTGTAGATGATGTAGGATCATGTGATGATATGTGGTGCCTAAGGTGTAATGACCACTGTGTAGTGTGTGAGGTTCATGTGTAGAGAATTCACTCAATAATCAAATGTGAACCGAAGCACAAGAGTGCATCATAGGGTAGTGATGGTACTAGATTTTGTCAAGATATATATTGTATATTTGATAGAATAAATGTGAAGTGACGAGGAAATAATATGCTTGTCGATGTTAGTGGGAGAAATAAGTGTGATGCCCCCAAGTGTACTATGATGATAGAGATCTATGCAGCGAGGCGAGAGGTGTCATGTAATTGTGGGAGAGCATTATCTATGTTTTGATAAGAGTGAGGGCCAACAAAATGGTAGGAAAAAACAACATCAGGACCATGCGATGGTGGTGGAATTTGAAATGTGTCTATTATCCAAAATAAGCCCCTTGCTTATTTTTTGGCTAACTCTCTTTCATTTCTTCCTTCCTTGTGCCTCAGTCAATTTTTTTCACTTTTCAGGCACTCAAAATTTTCTAGAAATGGCTTCATCAGATAGAGAATTTTCTCACCTTTCCAGAAAGGTAAATTTTTCCTTCTAACTCCTTGTATTTTGCAAGTTATGGCTCGATGGAGTTTTTGAGGGAAATTTTCCCTAGGAAGGTCCGCAACCAATCAGAAAGTGCCACATGGTGGCGGAATGGTGGGTCAGTGGAGGTAAGTTAAAAAAATTTCCAAAGGGGTCGGCAAGGGTGAAAAGGAAAATTTTGGTCTGAAGCTCCGCCAACCAATAAGAGGCTGCCACGTGTCCAAGGGGTCGGTGGGGATGGGGGCAGCGGAGTGAATTTTGGCTTTTTGCCAAAATTGTTAAGGGACAAAAAGGAAAACCCAGCCCGAAGGCCGCAACAGTGAATGGGAAGATGCCACATGTCCTATTCTCAGCAAAGGTCAGGGGCATGGGGGAATTTGGCAAAAATTGCCAAAGGGTCCAAAGGGGCGTAAAGAATAATTTTTTCCGGCAGGTCCGCAGAGGGAAAAGAGTTGATTTAGGCCCGCGCGAATTGGAAGATGACATGTGTCCTTGTCTCGGCGGAGGTTGGGGGTGCGGGAGAACTTTTAAATTTTCACCAAAGTGTTTCCAAAGGGTGCAAAGGAGAATTTTTTCCCGTGGGCCCGTAGGGGGAAGAAAACTAGCTAAGGTCCGCGCCCAATCAGAGAGTGCCATGTGGCATCAGAGCGGCGGGGCGCAGAGCGACAAAGGAAAATTTTCCAAAATTTTAAAAGGTGTAAAATGATCATGTGAGGCCCACTTCCAATCAGAACGTGCCATGTGGCATCAGAGCAACAAGGGTAGAGATTTTTGGGGATTTTTTCCCAAATTCAAAAAAGAGGGAAAATTTTTGGGTTTCGGCCCGCCGACCCGATTTTTGCCCTATTTTGCCCTAAATCTTCAGAGGGGCATATCTTTCAATCCAGAGCTCAGTTTTTCTCAATTTTGGTTTCATTGGAAAGATATTGAAGTCCTCTACATGATGGAATATTCAATTTTGTGTTTTTATGGATTTTGGTGAGAGAAAAATGAGAAAACACCTCTGGCATGGGGAAAAGAGCAAGAACTGATGTTCAACCACCATTTTTAATGTAGTATGGCTTCCATTCTTCTCTAGCATGGTCGAAAATCTTGGGGAATGAAATTTTAAGGGTACCCATGCTGTTTTGATGGATTTGGTTGGTGGTTGAATGATTCCTTTACTTTTCCCACGTTTTCTCCTTCTGAGCTCGAGCCTTCATTGTTAAAAGCTAGATTTGGCTCATTTGTAAAGGGTTGGAAATTTTTATGTTTTGTAGTCTCCCTCCTTCACCTTGGAAAGTGAATTTGTGGAATATCATACCTCTTTCAGGACTACAACATGTTTTCTACCTCTTTTCTGATTGTAATGCATGGTATTTTAAAATGGAAATGACAATACCAGCTCTGTGAATGAATTTTCAATCCTCTGTTGTGTTGTTTTCCCTATACTGATCCTTCATTACATTTTTTTGCAATTTGTGCATGATTGTTGTTACATTTTGTAACTTGTGTCAATTTACAGAAATAGATGTTCACCACTCCTTTGGTGTATCACCACTTTTACTTAGTTTTATTTCTTTTGCATCCTTTATCTCTGTCTCCTTGGAATTTAGAGTAGGATCTAGTATTAAAACCTCTGCAAATTTCATGCATACATTTGATTAGAGGAGTAGAGGAACCAACCTTTAATCTGGATATTCTTTTCCCATTTCTACAAGTCCCACACTTGGGGAAAAGATTCAATGTTGTGCAATCACACTGGATGTCCATTATCAAATTAGAAATATGAGAAAACATCCAGGGGTGCTGCTGATTTGCACTAATAGTTTTGGCATGCCCGGTGGGACCTTAGAGGTCTTCATCTTCATTGCAACAAATTTGATGTGCTTTTGTTGTAATTTCTTGCTTGAAAGAGCCCTGATTTGCACATCTGGCGACTCCAAAGAGGAAAAATCAACTGGTTTTAGCAGTCCAAGTCTGAAGATTCATGAGAAGGATCCAAACAAGGTCAAGGGCCAGAGAAGAGGGATTGTCTGAGTATCTGTAGTTATCCCCAGGAAGAAGACATAGAGGAAGAAGGATTCAAAGGTCTCCATCTCCACCAAATAGAACTCTATCAACCCCTCCACCTAGTAGACCTTTCACCCAATCAACAAGGGTTCTCAAGCCAATCAGAAGGGCACAACACAACCCTTATGTCAACTTCACTGGCAAAAACTCACTTTCTCTCAATGCAAAAAATCCAGTTCCAGTTGCAGCATTGAAGAACATTCCATAATTTACTGGAGAAAATTAGACCACTCTTGGTGATCATGTCAAAGACATTGCTAATGTTTGTGCAATCCATGAGATTGTTGAGATGTAAATTACTATCAAATTACTGGCATCTTCATTCAAAGGGAAAGCCTTGCAATGGTTCAGGAGCCTTGGGGCAGGCTCTATCCAAAATTGGAACCAGTTGTGCATAGCTCTCCATGAGTAGTTTGGAGAAAAGGGAGATAATTTGTCTCTACTGGAACAACTGACAACTATCAAGAGAGCTCCCAATGAGCAGCTAACAGACTTCAACTTTAGATTTCAAAGGACATGGGATAGAATCCTAGTGGCAGTAAGGCCAACAAATAAAGGTGCTTTCTTATACTATCTCAAAGCTTTAAATTCTAATATTTCTATGTTAATTCAATCCATGGGAGGTACAAATATACCTGCAGCTTATAGCATTGCCATTAGGGCTGAAAATTGTTTGATTCAAGCTAGTAAGCTGGCTCCTAGGCCTCCCATGCCCTTGTATCCAAACTTGGAAAGCCCAAGCACTAGTTAAGCACCTACTTTAGCTCCTATTCCCACTCCTAGAAATTAGAGTTCAAATGAAACTTCTACTTCATCCTCTAGTGCCTCAAATGAACTTCAAGAAGTCATGAAACAATTACAAAATTTAGGCAATGAGCTGGTTACACTCAAGAGGTAGCAAGTCCCAAAGTTTTAGACCTTCTTACCAGTCTCAAGCTCAGCCTAATAGGCAACCATATTAGCTTAATAGGCCACCCAATCCAACTGCAAATCAAAATCAAATAAGGCCTCCTACCAATAGACCATTTCAGCCATATAACCCCAATGTTACATCTACCTCTAAAGCCTTAGTGCCAGTGCAAAATAATATAGCACAAGAGTATGATTGGTGTTTCCCATGCAATGAACCTCACAACTAGTCTATGTGCTTCAATGGTGCTTTGAACCAAGCCTTGATGGTGACAAAAACTGGCGTAGAGGGTGAGGTGAGCCAAGAAACAAACCAACAACAAGGAACATCTTAGCAAAATACAACTCCAAATGAGACTACACTTGTGAATTGGCAGGCTGAGGATTTTTGTGGTATGAATCAAGAAATTTCTCAGAATGTAGCAGCTAACACAAGGTCAAAGAAGAGGAATATTGGTGAAGGGCAATCATTAACTCCAGGTGATCCACAACCTTCCATCACTCCACAAAGTGCTGGCAAGTAAAATGTAGTTCCAAATGTGCAAGGACAACCCAAGCCACCTTCTAGACCAGCTCAAATGCCAGCTGTTGCAGCCCATGTACAAGAAAAGAGTGTGCAAGCTAGGGGGAAGTAAAGAGATGTTTCATCCCCATTTAGCATCATTGAACAAATGAAGAAGACAAATGTGAATATATCTATGTGGGAATCACTATCCATCCTAGGCCAAAGGGATCTTCTACAAGCTACCATGAAGAATTGGTCAATTTCAAATCAGCAAGCTCATATGCAAGAGAAGGTACTCACAAATGCTGCTCAGCCTGAGGGGAAACATGGAGGACAGCAAGGTAAATTCTTGAAACCCCCTCCATTCTATGTTTCATTGATCATTGGGGATAAACTAGTACACAATTGTATGATTGATTCTGGGGCAAGTAGTTCTGTAATGCCCAAGTAGATAGCTAATCAACTAGGCCTCCAATATGAAGTCATTTCCAAAGGGTTGGTGCAACTGGATGGGATAGTAGTAACAATAGTGGGAGTAATTAAATATTTGAGCCTTACTTTGCATGCATGCCCCAATGTCACTGTGTTGCAAGATGTGTCAGTGATAGATTTACCACCACTTTTTGCCCTATGTTTGTCAAGGGATTTCATAGCTAGAATTGGAGGCTACTTATCTGTTGATTGGTCACACATGTTGTTTAGAACTAGATATGGAACTAAGGCCACAATCAGGTCTGAACCTATTGCAAACTTTCACATTGAGCCTCATACTCCAAGCCAAATCAATGCCAACTGTTCAACATTTGATCAAGAGGATTATCTAAGCATAGATGAAGCTGACACCAAAGTTAGAAGCATCCCAGATTTGACTCTTGATGAATGGGCAAGCAAGGTACATGCTATTGATCCCTACAAGGAAATAGAGGAATCTGAACTAGGAGTTTATTGCATGCATGAAGAAAATCAGCCTATTCCTAGCATCACCAAGCCAGACCATAAGGATGACAATGAGGTATGGCAGCTATTCTTTGATGGATCAAGAAGTAGACAAGGTAAAGGTGGGGGAGCTATGCTTGTTTCACCTCAAGGAATTAAGTATTATTCAACTTTTAGATTTTAGTTTGCATGTTCTAACAACACTGCTGAATATGAAGCTTTGATACAAGGATTGCATTGGTCAAGGAAAAGGGGTATAAAAAACTTACAAGTCTTTGGTGATAGTGAGCTGATTGTTAATCAAGTTAAAGGGAAACATGCTGCCAAAAATGACCTGCTCAAGTGTTATAAGAATAGGGTGTGGGACCTCATTGAGGATTTTGAAGGCTTTGGCATCAATTCCATCCCTAGGAAAGAAAACCAAGCTGCTGATAGACTTGCAGCAGTCGGGGGCAAGCCTTTGATGTTGTGGAAAGTATCAAGGAAGATAAAGTGTAGCCAAGCATCCATGTGATTGTGAGCCCATCAGTGCCAAACAATAATGTAAGTTGGCAAGTGTTTGAGAGTGACCAACAAATCATCAATTTCTTGCAAGAAGAAGTTGAGTTCTCAGCCAAAAATTAGGAAAAGTTAGAACAACAGTATGGTGATCAAGTAGTACAGCTAAGAACCAACAAACTGCCAAAAGGACTTGTCACCTTGGAGTCCATATTTAATCCTAATGATCAATTTAGGAAAGAGAAAGCAAACATCCAAGTCAAGGGAGAATATTTAGTGCCCATCTCAGTGGGAGAAGGAAAATCACTTCAAATTGGTAAAGTGGCAACCAAGCAAGAAAGGTATGAGTTCATGCAACTTTGCCAAGAGTTCCCAGATATATTTTCTTGGAGCTATGAAGACTTGAGAGGTTTCAATCCCAAGCTAGCTCAACACACAATTGAATTGGATCCAAGTGCTAAACCCATCAGGAAAAAATAAAGGCCAGTCAATCCACACATGGAGCCTCTCATGAAGAGGGAATTGAATAAGTTAATAGAGGCAAGTATCATATTTCCCATCAAGCATTCTAGCTGGGTAGAAAACTTGGTTCCAGTTAGAAAGAAGAGTGGAGAAATCAGATTGTGTGTAGACTTTAGAGATTTGAATAGAGCATCCCTCAAGGATCACTACCCACTTCCTTCTATGGAACAAATTTTGCAAGTTATTGCTGGCTCTGAGAGGTTTTCATTGCTAGATGGTTATTCAGGGTATAATCAGATCATGGTAAAGGAGGATGATCAGTTCAAAATAGCCTTCACCACCAAATGGGGGACTTATGCATATAGAAAAATGCCATTTGGGTTGTCCAATGCTGAAACTACCTTCTAAAGGGAAATGGATATGGATTTCAAGGGATTGATAAAAAAAATAGTGTTGATATATCTAGATGATATTACTGTATTTTCTAAAAGTGCAACAGATCATCTCTTTCATTTGAGACAAGTGTTCCAAAGATGTAGAAGATTTGGGGTATCCTTGAATCCCAAGAAATGTATTTTCCTAGCTCATGAGGGAAAGCTCCTAGGCCACATTGTTTCTAAAGAGGGATTAGCAATTGATCTAGAGAGGGTTGAAGAAATAAAAACAATGCCATTACCAAGTCATAAGAAGGCCCTTCAAAATTTCTTGGGAAGAATAAATTTTGTTAGGAGGTTTGTTCAAGATTTTGTAGCCCTTGTCAAGCCAATAACTATGATGTTGAAGAAAAGTATGGCTTTCAAATGGATAGCTAAAGGTAAGGAAAGTTTTGAGGCAATCAAAGAGTCTATCTCACAAGCTCCAACTCTCATTAACCTAGATTTCTCTAAGGACTTTATCCTTTATGCATTTGGAGGTGATGATACAATTTCTGCAATTTTAGTACAGCAGAGTAGCCAATTGCCTTCTTTAGCCAAATCCTGGAGGACTATGAGGTGAGGTATTCTTTCATTGAGAAGTATGTTCTTGCAGTGATTAGGAGCTTGAAGAAATTTAAGCATCTAGTTTCAAACAACAAGGTTCAACTGCTGGTTTCTCATGTGGGAGTTAAGGACTTCCTCCTCAACAAAGACCTAAATGAAAAACATGCAGGGTGGATTACTCATGTCATGGAGTATGAAATTGAGATCAAATTCACCAAGCTGGTCTGAGGAAAGGGATTGTGTGAGTGGTCTTGAGAAAATCAATGGAAGCAAGTAATGGGAAGGATGTTGTTTTGGCGTTGTAAGACAACCAAGAACCAAGAAGCATTCAAGAAGAGAATGATGGTGTGCTCACTCCTTGCTGGACCCAAGACATAATGCACTTCTTACAAATAGGCCTATGCCCTCTAGAGATGAACAAAACCAAGAGAAGACACTTCAGATTGCAGGCTGTCCCATATGCACTTGTTGATGGTGTCTTGTTCAAGAAGGATGTAAATGGAGTGCTACTGAGATGCATTGGGACAAACCAAATTAATAGAATGCTAGAAGAGTTCCATGGTGGATCAGTTGGGGGTCATTTTTCTCCAAGAGTGATAGCCCTCAAGATCATGAAGGCTAGCTATTATTGGCCCAAGGTGTTTGGTGATTGTTATGCATGGATCAAGAGGTGTAAAAATTGTGCATTCTTCACAGGAAAGGAAAGATTAGCAGCCCTTCCATTGCACCCAATTTCAGTTGACCAGCCATTCATGAAATGGGGTTTGGACTTCATTGGATTCATTAACCTAAACTCAAGCTAGGGACACAAGTGGATTCTAAACAGCAACAAACTACTTCACCAAATGGACTAAGGTGGTGGCACTCAAAGAGGCAAATGAATCTAGCATTCTAGACTTCTATGAGGGGATAATAACCAGATTTGGTATACCTACCACTATAATATCAGATAATGCTTTGGCATTCATTTGATCAAAGGTAACTGAATGGGCTGTTAAAAATGGGATTTATTTGAGCACTTCATCAAATTATTACCCTCAAGGTAATGGCCAAGCTGAGTCTACCAACAAGAACCTATTAAAGATCATCAAGAGGACTCTTGATGAAAATCAGAGGACTTGGCACACCAAATTGAAATCAGCCTTGTGGGCTGATAGGATAACTCCCAAAATATCCATAGGTAACTCTCCATTTAGACTTGTTTATGGAAGAGAGGCAATCTTTCCCATGTCACTTGAGTTGCCAACATTGGAACTCATGAAGTAATTGGAGTTATTAGAGTTTTAACCCATGGAGGTTAGATATGTAGAATTGATGGAGCTCCAAGAAATCAGAGAGCATGCAGCCCAAGCAATGGAGAAGGACCAAGCCTTGATCAAGAGAACCTTTGATAGGAAAGCTAAGGCTAGAACCTTCCAAGTTGGAGATTTAGTGTTGAAATGGGATGCAGACCGAGCAAAGCCAGGAAGGCATTCAAAGTTTGATGCCATTTGGAGTGGCCCCTACATGGTCACAAAATGTAAGAACAAGCAATGCCTTCCAATTATCTACATTGGATGGTGGAGAACTACAAATTCCAGTTAATGGAATCCATCTAAAGCATTCCTACTAGAAGGGAAACTCTCCATCTTGTACATATTAGCTTAGATTTTCATTCCTCCAAGTGCTTGTGCACATTTTTCTATTGTAGCTTAGTTTTACATTTCCCTAAGTGCTTTGGCACAATCTTGCTGTCCCAAGGATGCATTTTGTAGACCATGTTCTAGATCAAGTGATGTTCTACTCTCACAATCTTTCTTCTTGGATTTTTTCTAATGATTTGGGGGTACCAAGAAGTTAATTTGATGAATTCCATGCCCAATGGATTGTTTCAGGAAACTGGTAACTTCATCCAGTAGGCAGATGACCCCTCTGAGTTGCCAAAATTGTTATCCAAAATAAGCCCCTTGCTTATTTTTTGGCTAACTCTCTTTCATTTCTTCCTTCCTTGTGCCTCAGTCAATTTTTTTCACTTTTCAGGCACTCAAAATTTTCTAGAAATGGCTTCATCAGATAGAGAATTTTCTCACCTTTCTAGAAAGGTAAATTTTTCCTTCTAACTCCTTGTATTTTTCAAGTTATGGCTCAGTGGAGTTTTTGAGGGAAATTTTCCCTAGGAAGGTCCACAACCAATCAGAAAGTGCCACGTGGTGGCAGAATGGTGGGTTGGCGGAGGTGAGTTAGGAAAATTTCCAAAGGGTTCGGCAGGGGGTGAAAAAGAAAATTTTGGCCCGAAGCTCTAACACAACCAATAGGAGAGGCTACCACGTGTCCAAGTGGTCGGCGGGAATCGGGGTAGTGGAGTGAATTTTGGATTTTCACCAAAATTGTTAAGGGGTAAAAAAGGAAAATCTGGCCCGAAAGCCCATAGCGAATGGGAAAATGCCACATATCCTGGTCTCAGTGGAGGTCGGAGGGGCGGGGCGAAGTTAGAAAATTTTCCAAAGGGTTGGCGTGGGTGAAAAAAGAAGGATTTTTCCTGCAGGGCTGCAGAGGGAAAAGAATCAGGCCCACAACCAATAGAAGCATGCCACGTGTCCTGGTCTTGGCGGAGGATCGGGGGCACGGGAGTCTTTTAATTTTGTAAAAGTGTTGCCAAAGTGGAAAAATGGGCCCGTAAAGGTAAAATTAGCTAAGTGCATCGTGCGCCAATCAGAGGAGGTGAAACGTGTCATCGGAGTGGCGGGGCGACAGAGAGACAAAGGAAAGTTTTCCAAAAATCTCAAAAAGGTGTAAGATGGTTTTGTGAAGCCCACATCCAATAAGAACATGCCACATGGCATTGGAGTGGTGGGGGGTGGGGATTTTTGGCGAATTTTTCCCAAATTCAAAAAAGAGGGAAAATTTTTGGGTTTCGGCCCACCGACCCAATTTTTGCTCTTTTTTCCCTAAATCTTCAGAGGGGCATAACTTTTGATATAGAGCTCAGGTTTTCTCAATTTTGGTGTCATTGGAAAGATATTGAAGTTATCTACATGATGAAATATTCAATTTTGTTTTTGATGCAGTTTGGTGAGAGAAAAATGAGAAAATGCCTCTGGAATGGGGAAAAGAGAGAACAGTTTCAACCACCATTTTTAATGTAGTATTGGCTTCCATTCTTCTCTAGCATGGTCAAAAATCTTGGGGAATGAAATTTTAAGGGTACCCATGCTTTTTTGATAGATTTGATTGGTGGTTGAATGATTTCTTTACTTTTCCCATGTTTTCTCCTTCCTGAGCTCAGGTTTCATTGTTAAAAGCCAGATTTGGCTCATTTGTAAAGGGTTGGACATTTTTATGAACCGTAGGCTCTCTCCTTCACCCTGGAAAGTGAATTTGTGGAATATCAAACCTCTTTTAGGACTACAACAAGTTTTCTACCTCTTTTTTGTTGTAATGCATTGTATCTTAAAGATGGAAATGACAATACAAGCTTTGTGAATGAATTTTCAATCCTCTCTTGTGTTGTTTTCCCTATACTGACCCTTCATTACATTTTAGCAATTTGTGCATGATTTTTATTAGCATTTTGTAACCTGTGTCAATTTTCAGAAATAGATGTTCACCACTCCTTTGGTGTATCACTAATTTTACTTAGTTTTATTTCTTTTGCATCCTTTATCTCTGTCTCCTTGGCATTTAGAGTAGGATCTAGTATTAAACCTCTAAAATTTTCAAGCATACATATGATCAGAGGAGTTGAGGAACCAACCTCTAATCTGGAGATTCTTTTCCCAATTCTGTAAGTCCCACATTGGGGGGAAATATTCAATGTTGTGCAATCACACTGGATGTCCATTATCAAACTAGAAATCCAAGAAACCATCCAGGGATGCTGCTGATTTGCACTAATAGTGTCTTGGCCATCAGTAGTAGTAGTTGCTTTAAAAAAAGTGATTGGTTGGAGCTTGTGTGGGATTGGTGATGTTACAGAAGACTTGATAAGAGAAGAAGGTGGACTGATCTTGAGAGGTGGTTGCGTAATTTGATTTGGTAATGTTGTGGATGAATCGAGAGGAGGTGTTGTATTGATTTTAAGGGAATTTGCTTAGGTGGATCTTGAATTCCTTAGAAATAATGGTATGATGCTAATTAGATGAATCAGATTTAAGAACCCATTGAGATGTAACAAGTGGAGAGGACCATGTAACATAACATTATGCGGTGAATGAGATGAAACTTTGACACTCAAGATGCTTGATTATTTGCTGTAAAGCATAACAATCATTGTCATTATGTCCATTGATTTGACGTTAATTGCAATATGGAAGACCTTGATATTTTGCAAGCCGATAAGGAAGATAACAATGAGTAGATGACAAGCTAATTAAATATGAGTTATGAGTTTTAGAAGAACGTCTTGTTACTGAGCATTGATTTCAAACTTGAGAGGTGTGAGAAGCAGCAAGATTCAAGGTTCACTAATATGTGCACATGTAGAAGACATATAATGAAGATAAGATGCAGAAGGAGAACAAACATGAGCCTGAGAAGCATCCTTAATTTGTTAGATTTTAGGTTTAAGAGTTGTAATCATGGATTCCATGGTCTGAAATTTATCTTGAAATAAATAATGAAGGGCTTGAATGGATTTACAAATAGATTGATTGGATTTTAAATCAAGAGAGTCCCTAGAAAGATGATAAAAAATAACATTGACTTGAGTAGACAACATGTTGATAAGAAGATACATAGTCTTTAGGATTTTTTGAAGATCATATTTACAAGATGGGTGCATTTGAATCAATTGAAGTAAGGATATTTGAAAGACCTTAGGAGCCATGATGGAAGGAAAAAGAAAGATCTAAGAGTATTCAAATGTGGGTTCACCAAAATGATTAAGCTAAATATGAAATATAAGCCTAATTTTATTGCTATTGTAGTAGTAAATAAATGAAAAATTAGGTATAATATAGATCCAAGCAAACTAAGTAAGAAAGTATGAAACCCTAGTTGCAAATGAAGGGAATAAAATACTTAGTTGATTCGATGTTATTTTAGGAATGTGTCGCAGTGAAGACCAGGTGAAAATAAGGAGGAAACTGTCTACAGTAGCATAAGAAATTGCATATATGAGCTATCTAGATAGACTGGGGTTCTTGGAGAGGGATAAAGGCACCTATGAGTACCTTGGTCTGAGATCTGGGTGCCCTGGTCTATGGAAATGGCCAGGAAACCTCCTCTAGAGTGTGTTAGGAATAAACTTAACATTATTCATCATTAGTGGATATTTGAATAAATGTAGTAAGTTAAAGTATTTAATTTTTTACTTTAACTTAATTTAATAGGTGTATTTGTCATTAGTTGTTAGTAAACTATGTGATAGGGTTCTCATCCCTATGTGTGTGGGAAACATCTATTGTGTGTGTACCCAGATATCTCCCGATAGTAGTTACTAGTAGAAATCAGGGGCAATATGCTATTTTTACATATTGCTTAGTTTAGGTGATCTGATCCATTTTCATGGAATGGCTAGAAGTTGTACAATGCCTATATACATTTCATATCTTTCCATTGTTTTGTAATCCTCATATTTGCATATCAATAAAATCATGAGTCTTTGCCCCTGTTTGATCAATAATATTTGGTATCAGAGCTGCATTCTGATCTAGGGAGAGTGTAGGAATTTTTAGGGAAGTTTAGGGAGATCTGGAGAAAGTACAGAGCTAGGAGGAGCCATAGAAGCCCCCAGCCATTTCAAAATCCCTACCTATATCCACACCCCGAATCAAGTTTGATTTTCAATAGAAGAAGTTTTACAGATTTCAAAGTTGCAGCCACAAAAAAATTTAGATGTGAGTTTTTAGAGTGTAATCACAGGCTCATATTAGACCTTGGATGACAACTTCATTTCAAATTTGAAGGTGACATTTTTCTTTGTTTAGAATCAATTCTTGCAAATTCATTTTAACAAAAATAGGCCTTTTACCTCTAGATTTAGAGGTCAATTTAGTGGCAATTTTGATTTTAGTCTGATTGCATTTAAAAAAAATTGGGGACCTATTTTAAAGATCCTAACATATCTAATGCCATTCTATTATCAAGCTCTGTGTGTTGAAGAAAATTTAAATCCTCCATTACATCTTATTAAATCTTTCCCATATTTGAGTTGAAAAAGGAGAACATATGGGCATGGCGAGCATTGAGAACATTCGGGTGAGCCATTCAAGAGTCAGTTGTATTGGAGTGATTTACCATTATTTACAAATCCAAGAACCTACATAGCCTGACAAAAAATTGAAAACAACCTTGGCGAGCCTATAAAAGCTCCAGTTGAAAAATAATTCACAAGAGCATTGACAGATGTCCAAATCGTAGATTGATTTCCTTTGGTGACAAGCATCCAAGTCTACATTGAGGTGGATGTAATCACAGTCTATTGTAGAAATGGTTGAGGAATCCTCCACACCAGAAAAGGTGGCCAGAAAAAATCAAAAGCAAAAGTGAGACCTGAAGAAAGGCCATTTCAAAATTTAGCAAAAATAAAAAAAAATGGTGGCCAGAAAATTAAAAGGAGAAGAAAATATCAAGTTTCATCCTTAAAACCCTAAACCTCTATATGCACATAGCCTCCAAAGTTTCCACGTGGGCATTCCCAAAGCTGCCAAGTTGCATTTTCTAATGGTAAGCGCTTTGTTTAAAAAAAACCAGTCCAATCTATTTTATAAATAAAATATCCTCCTTTTGTATACATATGCGCTTATAATGATATATTGGTTAAGGCAGGTGCTTTATAATGGGTAGGTCATAGGTTTAAACCTCTCCCCAAGACTTTCTTTTTTCTTTAAAAATAAATTTTTGAATTTGGAGGCAGTTTTAGTGGCCATCCTAGCTATATTTAGCAGCCAAAACTACCACTAAGTCACTTAGTGACAACTAAAAGGTGTTCTAAATTCAGCTATAAAAACCATGTTTGGACTAATTTTTTTTTCTCCCATTTGATTTGAAACGTCATTTCGGGAAAATTTTATAAAGGAAAAGAGGCCAAAGAGCCCAAAAAGTAAAAAAAATTGCCTTAGGAAGGTCCTGATGTGCACAATGAGTAACCTTCATTCAAAGCACCACAATTTATTTTTCCTGTCAAGTAAAAAAAATGTGAATTCTTTTTTTTGAAAAATTCTAGATTCTGATATGGAAATAATTGAGCTGGTTTAGGGAGATTGTGGTGCATATATATTTTTTTAAAAAAATTAAAGGTTGATATAAGGTGTAAAAGCAGGTATTTGTTTTAGCAAATTCCCAAAAATTGTAAAATTGGCCATTAGTGCCAATTTTTTTGATTATTGTAAATTGGCCGATAGTGCCAAATATTGTAAATGGCCGAAAAAGCAAGCCCAAAATCAATAAAATATTATTTTTTCGGGGTGTCTATGCTTTAAGGGGGGAAAAGTGTTCAATTTTTCTTCTACTATTTCTCAGTTTTCACAATGGCCGCAATTACGACACCCAAATTATTTTCTACTTAATTATCAACTTTATGCATTCTGATAATTATCGAGTGTGGAAAACAAAACTTTGTGCACAACTTGAATTTGAAAATATGTGGCATGTAGTTTATGGTACATTAACAAGATCCACAACAAATGC